>NQII01000182.1:1129248-1145584 GCA_002778355.1 Clitarchus hookeri | reverse complement strand
GCACGAGTAGACAACCCCCGGAGATCTGTCGAAATCACGCCTTCTGAATAACGTGCCTGCTATCACTTGTTTGTTGGCCTGTTATGTTGCTAGACGGTATTGCAGTTCGCACCGCTTTCGTTGACGGGTGGCGGCCGTCTACGGAGGAGCAAGGCTGGACTCACAATGGTCTGTTGCACCCGGCGGTCACGTGATCTTCAACCAATCGCAGGACAACTTTATTTTCCCACCCGTCCATCCGTCAAATATTTACCAAACTTTATAACTTTCAACGGACGGACGGATGAGCTGCCGCCTTTTGACGACATTCCTCGGCTGTGAATACGCACTTTGAATTAAAAACGCAAGGCGGTGGATCTGTATGTATTCATCTTCGGTGGTAAATTCAAAAATTTAAAACTCATTACGGAAAAAAAAAATTGGAAAAAGTTTATGTCGTGCGAAAATAAATATTTACCCAAAATGTATTTCCAATCAAGGAATGATCACGAAGTCAAACTGACGGATGCGATGGACCATCGTGGGCCCAGCCTGATCTTCCAAGAATCCGNGCTGCCGCCTTTTGACGACATTCCTCGGCTGTGAATACGCACTTTGAATTAAAAACGCAAGGCGGTGGATCTGTATTTATTCATCTTCGGTGGTAAATTCAAAAATTTAAAACTCATTACGGAAAAAAAAAATTGGAAAAAGTTTATGTCGTGCGAAAATAAATATTTACCCAAAATGTATTTCCAAACAAGGAATGATCACGAAGTCAAACTGACGGATGCGATGGACCATCGTGGGCCCAGCCTGATCTTCCAAGAATCCGAGCAACGGCATAAAACAATTTGTATACTCGTAAATCAAAACATCAATCTCAAGTCAACAGTCATTCTAACGGGGGAAATATTGCTGTTACTAGCCAGAAGTAACAAGGCACTTTGCTTGCTCGCCGACCGCCAACTAATCTGGCGGGCACTGTGATACCTGTGTGTTTTTCACCATGTCGTAAAAACCTCAAACAAAAAAAATCATATGTGTACATTTTGGCTTGCAGTACGCGGTATTTAGGAATGGTAAGGGACACCCGATATTTGCGAGAAAGCGTTCCGCGCAAGCTGTAAGTCGATATCTCACATGCGCACCTGCCCGCGGTTTCCGGTCCCGTGTCCTCGTCACGAGACGGTGTAGCATTTGACTGTGCCGACCATATTTAGGTTACCCTGGTAACGAACGTCAGGCAATTAAAACCATTTAGTAGCGATAGTGGACCAGAGCTACAGGGTCTAGTAATCAATTCTACAGGAACTTTTCGCGAAGATCGGGGTTCTCTAGTGGTAGTGATATGCCGTAGAAATGTTTGTGTCGACATTGTTTTCGAAAAGCTATTATATCTCGCTACTTCTGCGCGCGGATGATTAATGGATTAGTTGTTTGCACGCGAGTCGCTGTGTCCGGGTAGCGGGAATATCGCCCCAGTCAAATGGGGAAATGGTGTTTCGCACACATTACCGCCAACAAGGGGAACTGGACATTCATAGATGAACAAAATAGGTGGAAACCTTCCAAGCAGACAGCTTTAAGCGCATTTCAATGCATTTTATGCCGATAAATTAAATATTGCGAGAGAACAAGTTCTTGAAGTCTGTCCTATCACATTTGTGACTCGCCAGACATGAGAACATGTGCTCGTTACATGAGTTCGATTTATCTTACCATGAAAATACCTTTATCCTTCGAATTTTTCGAAACGTCTTTTGTGCGTACACTATAAAAACTGTTTGTATTTGTACAAGTAATTATTTGGAAACTGGTTGCCAAAGTAACACTGTAAACAAATTAGTGTAAATTTTACAAAACCGTAGTGCGGAATGTGTAAAACTAATGTTAAATTTTGGCAAGCAAGTTAATTCAAGTTTATTACAAACACTGAGCAGCATAAAATTTTTTGTTTTTTTTTCTAAAATCACGTGTTATAAATATATAATAATACTTGAGTTGTAGAGTTACAAGAAAATCGTTTGCAAACTAGTTTCCCCAAGTATTTATTGTAACAAGAACACACATATGTATGTTACTGTATAGACGTCGAGAAAACTTCGACACTTTATGCGCCGTCTGGCTGGGGTTTCAAACTGGCGTAGACTTGGCAGATGGTACAAGCACGAGGCACTCTGATTCAGTAATAAATCTCTAAATAGTATAAAACAAAGTCGCTTATCCGCGTCTGTCTGTGTATTCGCTTAGTACTTCTAAGCTACTTGATGGATTTTAAATGCGGTTTTCAATATCATTTAGAGAATTTCTTGAGGAAGGTTTTGATGAATAAAACATTTATATTTAATGTAAGAATAAGTTAGTAGAGAAATGTCGAACCGTTTGTAATCAAGTTGTAAAAAACCGCTTTTAGGGCATCTACATGGCTTGCGCTGACTAAACCATAAGATATACATCAAATTAATGTACTACAGAATTGTATCTCTCAAAAAGGTTTACAGAAAATTCCGCGATAGCATATGTTTATCTTAAGGATGACCCACAGTAACCATTTTTGTGTTTTAAAGTATCGCTGTAAAAGCTAAATTGTTACCGGGCGAAGCCGGGCTAGTTCGCTAGTCAGTAATAAAACGTGCAACCCATTTAAGAAGAAAACTTGCTTCTCACAGTGAATGTAGCAAATAAACAAATAACAGCTGCTCGAGTGTTCGTAAGATTATGAAGTCCAATGTGAAGGTCATCGAAAAAGTGATTTTTTTTCCCCGTACTGCAACAGAGGTTCATATAGGAAACTTGGTAGGTATGAAATTATTTCCTCCGAAAATAATAAATAATCACCTCATCTACTAACCAGCGGATGAAATGAAATTCCACGGCCAAAATGCACCCAACTGTAAATGAGAACCCAAAGAACAATACAGTCGTGCAGTTGGCCAGTAAACAGTAATAAGTGATTCTGGAGGTTTCTGTGTGGGCGAACCAAACTATTAGCCACCCATAGACGCATACGAACGCGTTGCATAACACAGGCATATGTACTAAACTATAATTTTTCTCAATTATTTCCCTCAATTTTGAAACCGTTATAGCGTAATACAAATACGTAGTTTTTTTCGCGCAAAACAATTGAGAAGTTTACACCAGAACGTAGTTACAGAAATATAATAAGCTAAACAGGTCTGGATCGTAAAAAAAGCTTTAAATTACATGAAGGAAAACCGATAATCTTTTACTATCAAGTTCGAAATGCGGCCTGTAAACCAACCGAAATAATTTTTTATTTTATTTTGTAAACCAGTTTTGCAAAGAGAGCTTCGTATAGGTTCGTTCATCATTACAAAATAAATGATGGCGATTGAAAAATTTAACTTAGAATATAAAACACTGCAGTAGGAAACCTATGAATAGCTATTACACATACAAGAATTGGAGTGCGGAAAATATCTGCGTTCGAATATCTTGATACTGATTTTGGTTTTTCCACTTCTGTTTCAAAGAATTATGTAAGAAAATAGCATAGAATAATAATAACATGATATGAAAACTGTAGAAAAATAAATATTATGCCATAATAGTGAAGACCATCATGAAATATTGTACGTTACAAAAATAACTTCTGAAGAAATGTTATTTTCGTATATAATTCGGAGCCAGTCTGGCATATTCTTTAGACTTAATTTTTTTTAAATTCAGATTTCTAATTATTTTTTTAGCCGCACATTTGGTCATAATTTCAAACTTGATGAAATATTTTAAAGGCGGTTCTACACAAGTTTGCTTAAAAGTAAATCAAATGTTGCTCTACCAGATGTGTAGGTAGTGTTATTATTTTTTGGTAGTTTTGGCTGTAGTTTGAAAATTATGGCAAGAGTATTTTTTTTAGTGTCTTCTTGTTAAGAGTATTTTTTTTTACATGCAAGCGTGTTGCCAAGTCCGGGCCATAGTGCGTACTGTTACCCAATGTTTAATGCACTAATGTTATTGGCTACACCTCACGCAATTCACGGACATTTCCAGTTTCATTACAGGGGAGCCCAAAGTGTTACGACTTTTAACAGCCAACAACATTGCAGTGCAGTGCAGTACGTTAAAGTGCAGGCTATACGCGAGGCATACACAATAGTAGAGGAGCACGTCAAAAAGTTATACATTTAATAAGCAATAAAAAAAGCCAGTAAAACGGTTTTATAAATATGCTGTACTAGAAATCTCCGATACACATAGAGGAAATAACTAAAACGTGCTCTTTTACGTTTATCACTTGCTGATTTTGTTTACGTGGAATGCCAGAATAATTAACAGTTTTCGCACGCAAATGTCACAAAATTAGTGAAGGTTAATCATTTCACAAATACACTGAAGAGCCAAAAAACTTGTACACCTGCCTAATATCGTGTAGTCCCCTCCCCTCCCCCTAGCCCGCTGACGTGCCGCAAGACGACGTGATATGAACTCGACTCATGCCTGAAGGTATGCAGGAGGCAATTCACATCATGAATCCTGCAGGGCAGTCCACAATCCCAATCCGCGCCAATTTAAGAAAGGGTTGCACGTCTGTCACGTTTAATGATTCTCGTCAGTCGTCGTTTGTCCCCTTCTTTTGCGATCTTTTTTCAGGCCGCAGCGATGTCGAAGATGTGGTGTTTTACCGGATTCCCGATATTCACTGTACACTCGTGAAATGGTCGTACGCGAACATCCAAATGTTATCGCTACCTCGGAGATGCTATGTCCCATCTCTCGTGCGCCGACTATAACACCACGTTCAAACACACTTAAATCTTGATAACCTGCCATTGTAGCATCAGTAACCGATCTAGCTGCCGACCGCATCGCGTTACTCTGATTGGTTCCATACCTCTGTTATTTGCATACGCACGCCTTTACCAGTTTTTTTGGCTCTTCAGTGTTCATGTACACCATTTCGCATCTGTGTTTAAGTAGTCAGCCCACATTCGCCTGCAGTAACTTCCACAGTTCACGGAAATCCGTAGTAAGGAGTGGAAGCCAGGCCGTTACGAACTCCAGTCCAGAATGCTACACCACTGCGCCACGCCACTCACTCACTACTGGCGAGCAGAACAAGTGAACATCTAATTCCAATACTTACGGCAGCACCTCACTTGTACTTACTTACCAGTGGCGTAGCGTGAGATTTCGACTTGACGACGCCCAATGAGTCCAGGCGGCACGCAAGAACAAATCAGAGGATACTGCATTTTTGAGTCACAGGTTCCCACTTACCACAGTTATTTGTGACACCAAAAGAAACAGATCTGGAAGTGGGGCCACGGAAATTTTCCCTTATGATTTAAAATGGCGGCCTGTTTTCAATATGGCTAACTACATATTAGAATTCGGCCGTTTACGGCGGATAAGTGCATTTTAATGCAGAAATTACGGCACTTCTTACCCAAATGTTATACTGAATTCGAATTTAGATGTTGGGAACTAGAAATTTAAATTTTCAAGCCCCTAATTTTAATTTATGGCTGCCGAAGCCACAATTGGGTGGCGTTTGTTCTTCTTATTTTGTTATTGCCATGTAAAACGGAGAAACAATAAAGGGCTCTTAATAATTGTAGAATACGAAATTCGTTAGATATTATGTTTTAATATAGTAGCTCACATGTTCTGAAGGAAAAAAAAGTAACTGTTACTGATTTTTATTTCACTGTGACCACACAATACTGCAAGGGATAAACAAACATGACAAGCATCCAAATTAATATAAGGTTAATAACACTCAAGTACATATTGCCATACATATATTGGACAATGAATAATAATTATTTCTATACTTCACTTGTAATTTATGATTCCTTCAATAAAATTTTAGTAGAGAATCTGCACATGCAATGTCCTGTAGAATCTAATTTTTCTATAAAAACTAACATTTTTAAACATAGAAGTCGATGTTATAGTAAAATATCAGTTCATGTTTTGAATTGCTGATTATTAATTACTGTTATTACTTGCAGTTTTCACATTTTNAATACAATTACTTGCAGTTTTCACATTTTCCTCTGCAGGTGGAGCACATGAATGCACATGGGACTCCTGCAGCCACACGCGCACATCTGTTCTCACAGCCTTACTTACACTGGCACTAAGAAGTTCTCTGCAGGCTTGCCGAATCGTTGGTTGCCTGGTCCATCAGGTTATCTTGCATCCATTCCCAGCCTGCCGGCGATGGTGTGTCCGCGATGACTTTATCTGCTTGACCCCATATGTGATCACCTTGACAAACAGTGCGGAGTGCATGCAAGGCTAGTGCACCCGATGTTGGTGGAATATCGCACAGTGAGTATGCCTTTGTAGCGACAAGATCATCTCTCCCAACATTGGCAGTCTCAGAGTTTACGTCCACGCCATACAGAGTGACAACAAACGTTCCCAGCAATAGTATTATTTCAGAGGACAGTGCTACTTGATGCCTTGAAATAGCAGAAAAAGCATAAGTTACTACCTCATATGCTTTCCATTTCTTCCAGGCGGACCGTTAACCCGTTGAACCGAGAGGGGACACAAAATCGCAGGCCGCAAAGGCATGGAGAGCACGTAAAGCGACACCTTTCCTTCTACTATCGTTTCAGCTGCGTCACGAATAGGTATATAACTTCTTTTTCTGCCACTACCAAACAGTACCCACAGCTCATTTAATCTCATTGTATTTAANTACGAATAGGTATATAACTTCTTTTTCTGCCACTACCAAACAGTACCCACAGCTCATTTAATCTCATTGTATTTAATACGTGGAAGAAAGATATTGCCATTACACTTGCATCTCTACCCGTAGTGAAGAGAAGTAGAGTCTTAATGCCATTACATGCCATATCAAAAATGTGGAGTATCATTCTTCCATCAGCTTCTTATATATTTTTTTCACATGATGCTCCAGCAATGCATGTACAATCACTCATAGATGAATGAATTACTTTGTTGATGTTCGTCACGACATGAACTTCTACTGAACTTTTTAGAACAAGTTTCGAAAGCATAGAAGACAATTCTTCCTTGTTTTGCCTATTTAGTAGCAAGTCTGGCCAGTTGCGTGGCAATTCCACTCCAGGAAGTACTTTACGTCTAATGCCTGACACACTCTTTGCTCTCGGAGTCCATTCTTTATGCTGTTGTCATTGCAAGTGTCCGGCACCAAGTCTAACCATCTGATAGATAGGAGAGTGATAGTTCTTTATNACTCACTCACTACTGGCGAGCAGAACAAGTGAACATCTAATTCCAATACTTACGGCAGCACCTCACTTGTACTTACTTACCAGTGGCGTAGCGTGAGATTTCGACTTGACGACGCCCAATGAGTCCAGGCGGCACGCAAGAACAAATCANTACTTACCAGTGGCGTAGCGTGAGATTTCGACTTGACGACGCCCAATGAGTCCAGGCGGCACGCAAGAACAAATCAGAGGATACTGCATTTTTGAGTCACAGGTTCCCACTTACCACAGTTATTTGTGACACCAAAAGAAACAGATCTGGAAGTGGGGCCACGGAAATTTTCCCTTATGATTTAAAATGGCGGCCTGTTTTCAATATGGCTAACTACATATTAGAATTCGGCCGTTTACGGCGGATAAGTGCATTTTAATGCAGAAATTACGGCACTTCTTACCCAAATGTTATACTGAATTCGAATTTAGATGTTGGGAACTAGAAATTTAAATTTTCAAGCCCCTAATTTTAATTTATGGCTGCCGAAGCCACAATTGGGTGGCGTTTGTTCTTCTTATTTTGTTATTGCCATGTCAAACGGAGAAACAATAAAGGGCTCTTAATAATTGTAGAATACGAAATTCGTTAGATATTATGTTTTAATATAGTAGCTCACATGTTCTGAAGGAAAAAAAAGTAACTGTTACTGATTTTTATTTCACTGTGACCACACAATACTGCAAGGGATAAACAAACANCTGAAGGAAAAAAAAGTAACTGTTACTGATTTTTATTTCACTGTGACCACACAATACTGCAAGGGATAAACAAACAGGACAAGCATCCAAATTAATATTAGGTTAATAACACTCAAGTACATATTGCCATACATATATTGGACAATGAATAATAATTATTTCTATACTTCACTTGTCATTTATGATTCCTTCAATAAAATTTTAGTAGAGAATCTGCACATGCAATGTCCTGTAGAATCTAATTTTTCTATAAAAACTAACATTTTTAAACATAGAAGTCGATGTTATAGTAAAATATCAGTTCATGTTTTGAATTGCTGATTATTAATTACTGTTATTACTTGCAGTTTTCACATTTTCCTCTGCAGGTGGAGCACATGAATCTACACGGGACACCTGCAGCCACACGCGCACATCTGTTTTCACAGCCTTACTTACACTGGCACTAAGAAGTTCTCTGCAGGCTTGCCGAATCGTTGGTTGCCTGGTCCATCAGGTTATCTTGCATCCATTCCCAGCCTGCCGGCGATGGTGTGTCCGCGATGACTTTATCTGCTTGACCCCATATGTGATCACCTTGACAAACAGTGCGGAGTGCATGCAAGGCTAGTGCACCCGATGTTGGTGGAATATCGCACAGTGAGTATGCCTTTGTAGCGACAAGATCATCTCTCCCAACATTGGCAGTCTCAGAGTTTACGTCCACGCCATACAGAGTGACAACAAACGTTCCCAGCAATAGTATTATTTCAGAGGACAGTGCTACTTGAGGCCTTGAAATAGCAGAAAAAGCATAAGTTACTACCTCATATGCTTTCCATTTCTTCCAGGCGGACCGTTAACCCGTTGAACCGAGAGGGGACACAAAATCGCAGGCCGCAAAGGCATGGAGACCACGTAAAGCGACAGCTTTTTCTTCTACTATCGTTTCAGCTACGTTACGAATAGGTATATAACTTCTTTTTCTGCCACTACCAAACAGTACCCACAGCTCATTTAATCTCATTGTATTTAATACGTGGAAGAAAGATATTGCCATTACACTTGCATCTCTACCCGTAGTGAAGAGAAGTAGAGTCTTAATGCCATTACATGCCATATCAAAAATGTGGAGTATCATTCTTCCATCAGCTTCTTATATATTTTTTTCACATGATGCTCCAGCAATGCATGTACAATCACTCATAGATGAATGAATTACTTTGTTGATGTTCGTCACGTCATGAACTTCTACTGAACTTTTTAGAACAAGTTTCGAAAGCATAGAAGACAATTCTTCCTTGTTTTGCCTATTTAGTAGCAAGTCTGGCCAGTTGCGTGGCAATTCCACTCCAGGAAGTACTTTACGTCTAATGCCTGACACACTCTTTGCTCTCGGAGTCCATTCTTTATGCTGTTGTCATTGCAAGTGTCCGGCACCAAGTCTAACCATCTGATAGATAGGAGAGTGATAGTTCTTTATAAAGTTGGCAAGAGATCTCGTTCAAAATATTCTGAAAATTTTGTTTGTAAACCATGTACAAGAGCTGTCCCATCATACACAAGGCCTTCGCAACATCCAGGAAATTCAAACGGTCCTATTAACTCTTCGAGGATATTTGCCAATTCACTTTTCATTCCAACGCGCAGTTTTCCATTGNCTTTATGCTGTTGTCATTGCAAGTGTCCGGCACCAAGTCTAACCATCTGATAGATAGGAGAGTGATAGTTCTTTATGAAGTTGGCAAGAGATCTCGTTCAAAATATTCTGAAAATTTTGTTTGTAAACATGTACAAGAGCTGTCCCATCATACACAAGGCCTTCGCAACATCCAGGGAATTCAAACGGTCCTATTAACTCTTCGAGGATATTTGCCAATTCACTTTTCATTCCAACGCGCAGTTTTCCATTGAGAGAAAGTGGAAGGGGTAGGATTGATTTTCGTAAGATAAAAATTCATCAAAGTTCAAGTCTCTATGTTGGCTGGCAATGAATAACGTAGAGAATAGCTTCTAGTTTGCATGTAAGTTATTTCTGCAAATGCCAGATTGTTTAGGTGTTGCTGTAAATATCTTTGTATCTACTCGTTCAATATACTCAAATATCGTTTTTGACTTGTTAATTATCATTTCGTTTACAAACTTTTTATACATAGCCATGCCATTTTATTTAAAGTTATTTAATGTATCAATACCTCCTTTGCGCACAACAGCCCTGCTGTCAATTACAAGATCTTTGAATCATCTAGAAATGATTCCCATATTCAAGGAAGTTATTCTTGAGAGCACATGTTTCTTCCCTAAAATTTTTTTTGGAATGTTCTGTACTGTTCGTGATGTGGGATCTGATCACATTCTTCAGATTCAGGCGGACTAAACTCATTTTGCAGCTTCCATACTTCTGGTCCAGCTAGAGACCATCTACGAAGTGATGTAGGATCTTCTGTCAGGGGTACAACACCGCCACTTCCTTAATTATGGCGTTCTTCTGCTCATGTGCCTGGTCAACAGGAAGTTCAGAAGAATGTNTGATCACATTCTTCAGATTCAGGCGGACTAAACTCATTTTGCAGCTTCCATACTTCTGGTCCAGCTAGAGACCATCTACGAAGTGATGTAGGATCTTCTATCAGGCGTACAACACCGCCACTTCCTTAATTATGGCGTTCTTCTGCTCATGTGCCTGGTCAACAGGAAGTTCAGAAGAATGTCGGTATGTTTTCAGATTACAAAGTTTTCATTGCAGAATTCCCGATACATTTCAGGAACACTGTTACTTAGTTCCTCAAGATCCTTTATTATAATGGACAGCCAACGTGAGTAATGGGTGAGGTTGAACACAAAAAACAATGGCAATTTGCACCATGAGTTTCAGAGATGTTTTAAAGTTTTCATAGTTACCTTCCCTTACAGACCGAAAGAAAGAAAGGAGAGTTACCAGTTCAAGTACAAGAAGCTAGAATCGAAAAGTAGGAGATTTATTGGCATCTTGATAAATCCAATCTTCGTAAGGGATGTTCTGGAACTCTTCNCCTAGAATCGAAAAGTAGGAGATTTATTGGCATCTTGATAAATCCAATCTTCGTAAGGGATGTTCTGGAACTCTTCACTGTAAGCTTGTTGCAGCAAGATATACACAGCTGATGCAGTTTTTTGATGCATAAGTCTAGATTTGGTTACTGATTTCACTTTGAGTACAGACTCAGCAGCCGCAGCTGCCAAAATTCCTGAGTTTTCCACAACTCCTGTCCATCCGCAAAAATCCATTACCTGGCCAATCAGGCGTATAAATGCTTGTTCCATATGAAATGGTGCAAACATAATTATAAATGTTTTCTCCCCATACTTTTGTGGCCAGTTCCACTGTATTGTCTTTGCAAGAGCAAACAATGGCTGGTCCATCCACATAACAGACATTTGCCAACAGTTCAGAAACTCAGTGATCGCCCGTGCAGAATCAAGCCCATGGCATATCATTGGTACTGAATGTAACTCTTCGTCAAAAAGTGGTAGCAAGGAATTGGTGGCTGGATGTATAATACCTTCTTGGTGCTCGGCAATGGAAGGCTGCTCAAGAGAGGTCTAAACTATTAAAGGAACAACTGTCATGATCTTTGTTCATGTGTTAGGCAACCTTCTTCACCATTAAAATCACAACCTATTTATGTTTAAATAATCAAGTTGCATACCATCTCACTTTGTCTTCTTGGAATACTAGTGGTTCTCACAATTCCAAAGCTTTCAGGTAGCTCAGNAAGTTGCATACCATCTCACTTTGTCTTCTTGGAATACTAGTGGTTCTCACAATTCCAAAGCTTTCAGGTAGCTCAGGTATCTTCTGTGCATATATATTAAGGTCCGCTGATGGAATATTGCAAGCTCTTCTTTCATCCTGATTGTCTGAGGTTGCCATTGGCCAAATGGACTTGCTTGTACCATGAAATGAGCATTTTGAAGTGGAGCTGCTGGGGTTATGATCGACGTTGTCATAAACAGCAACAGTAACAACTCCTTTCTTCAAGTTTCCTGGACAGACGACACCATCTTGTTCAGCTTGTTTCACAGCACATTGACACAAAGAAGAGTTCACTTCCACCACCCTATTCGATGGCGCAGGAAGTCCTAAACTGTGCAGTTTATCAATAGTTGACTTGTCTCTTGAAATTCCATAAAGCAATATGCTTAGATATAATGGCAGTGGTGGCNAGTTGACTTGTCTCTTGAAATTCCATAAAGCAATATGCTTAGATATAATGGCAGTGGTGGCTTGCGTAGTTTTTTTCCTTACTATGTCGCCTTCGGGCATGCACTCATGGTGGTTGAATAAAATCAACTGACTAATGGTCAATGCAGGTCGTGTGGCTTTACACTTTTCTGCAATCGGTGACACCTACAGAATCATTTGTGATATAGCCAGAAACGTTGGTGAGACTGAATTTTCTTGGCAGTTTTCTTCAAAACAGCCCGAAAAAGTGGTTGTCGATAAAGAAATGTCTTTCCTCAGGTTCCTTAAGAATCGCTTACAGGCGATACCATCTTCGTCGACAATCTCGTTTTATGCATAGTTTGCCACATTTGTTGTATCTTTCAAAAGATGGTATTGACATCAGCTGCAGGAAATGAGCTTCAATTCTTTCTCTCGACCGCGATGTGTGCACTAGGGTGCAATCCTAGCCCTGTAGGCATATTAGCTGATTTAGTCTTTCATTGTAGACTGAGGTCATGTTTCACATTTTAAAAAACATTATNTGACCGCATCGCGTTACTCTGATTGGTTCCATACCTCTGTTATTTACAAACGGACGCCTATACTAGTTTTTTTGGCTCTTCAGTGTACAACATATATCTGCAAAAGTATTGAGAGGTGGGTGGAACTGCTGATCTCGTCAAGTAGCGTGTTTCATTTGCACTTTTAGAGCAGGTGCGAAAGTTTATTGTGATTCAGTAAATGTCNCTGATCTCGTCAAGTAGCGTGTTTCATTTGCACTTTTAGAGCAGGTGCGAAAGTTTATTGTGATTCAGTAAATGTCATTTTTCTTTACTTTTTATTGTGTCCTTTGAATCTTAGTTCCATTATTGTACTCGAGTGAGCATAATTTATACCTTCTGTGCTTCACGAGATATAAATGTATCTTTGATTCCATGATCTTCATCTATTCGTTTAATATTTAGAGTTAATGATNCTGTGCTTCACGAGATATAAATGTATCTTTGATTCCATGATCTTCATCTATTCGTTTAATATTTAGAGTTAATGATAGCTCACACAAAAAAAATTCAGTTCTTTAATATTATTGGCTATAGTTTCATAACCTTAAATTTTCATATTAACATTTTTATCACGAGTTAGATGCAAAAGTTTATTTTTTATCTAGTTGACATTAACAACACTTCGTCCAAGCGGTTGGTTTTGGCTGAATTGTGATGAGAGGCTCCGGGGATGCCATTTGCACTTTGTTAATCTCTTCATGATGTCAGAACTCATCTGTAGCTATACACATGAACTAAATTTAATAAAATCAGGGTAGGAAATATAAAAAATCACAACATTATAACAAATATGTTACAAAAGTACACAATTTAATCGTGCATTATCAAAAATGTGTCTTCTAAGTTATTAATAGGGGGAAGGAGGGGATGGAGGTGTTAAAATAATAGAATCACCATACAGATAATTATAGTTTGTTTTCGTCTATAGTTTTAAAAATTTGCTTCATTGTTTCCCCATTTGAAAAAGTGGTAAGCTAACGACAAGAAAAATTGTCACCCATTCATTCCTTTAACAGCTATTTATTTTGAAGTGGGGGCTTTTAGAGATAAAATTAAGGTGCCTAAATCTTTAAATTCAAATTCAGCAAGTCATGTCATACTTGTAGCATTAAAATGCACTTATCAGCTGGAACAAGCCAAATGTTAGTATGTAGTCAGTAATATAACAAAGGAGGCGCCATTTTGAATCTCAAGGAAAAAGATCTGTGTCTCCAGTTCTATAATTGTTCCTTTAAGTGTCAGTAATAACTATGGTAATTGACAATCTGTGAATGAAAAGTACAGTATGGTTTCATGTATCACCTAGACTAAATGGCGCAGGTATTTGCCCAAATTAGTAAAATGTGCTTTCAAAGTTTTAAATCCCGGGAAAAAAAAAAAAAAAAAAAACTTCAAAGGTTAAACAATTTAACATTCAAGCATTTTTACATATGTGTTTGTGGCTATTACAGCGCGGTGGCACGATGCACTATATGGATACTTGCACGGTGCTATTGGTAAGTGTTTTCGACATTAGGAAATCAGGAAACCAACATGTTTACTAAACACAGCAGTTAGCCGCAACGGTGCAGCAACGCGCCTTTCTCGCACTGAGGGCAAAGGAAAGGTGGTAAGTTCACCGCACGGAACAGTACGCTGGTGTACTGCGCTTGCCAGCGTTGAAGTAGAGTGCATGTTAGTGTTGAAGTACTGCGCTCCACTGTAAATCATGCAAAACTCATTCAAACGTAGTGCACACGCCATCAGAATTTTCAGGAAAGTATTGGGTCCGCGGTGTGTAGTGGTCAGACCACTCGCCTCCTACCTAGGCGAACTGGGTTCTATTTCTGGCAGGGTCGCTCCCAGATTTACAATATGTGCTGGACGAAGCCGCTGGTCGGCGAGTTTTCACGTGGATCTCCCGTTTCCCCCGCCCTTGCATTCCGGCGCTGCTCCATACTCACCTCGCTTCGCCCTCATCGGCTCTCAAGACCTCGATGTTAAGAGCCTCCCAAATTTCTTCACTCGCTCTCTCACTCAGAAAAATACGACTTAAGTTGCATATGAAATAAGACATATATTTTGTAACNCTCCCAAATTTCTTCACTCGCTCTCTCACTCAGAAAAATACGACTTAAGTTGCATATGAAATAATACATATATTTTGTAACACTTAAATACACTTCGCTACAATTTATTGATTTGAATGGCTTAAAAAATAAATAATATTAAATCTATTTTAATACTATTTGAAGCATATTTCCATCATAGACGTTTCAAAAATCACAATTTACAAAAAAAAAAACCTTTTAACATTCAACGTGATTATAATAATGAATGCTAAAGACGGAATGAGTGAATAAGAGTCGGTTTGTGTGGAATGTACACTTGCAATATTTTCGCATGAAGTCGACGAACTTCAAAATAAACGGCCGTCGGCTCTAAATACTGATGATGACCAAGCGACTCCTACAAAGAAAAGTAAATTTGATATTGAGGATGAAAGAGGAGGTGAAGACGATCATGAAGACAGTATTGATGATAATGACTATGGAGACCGTGTTGATGAAGTATCTGATCAGAAGGATGATGATTCTCTCGACATTCCCACACATTTCATCAACGAGTTTACGTTGACAAGTGGTGTGAAGAAGGTAGAAGGCATCGGGAATGCTCGTTCATTTGCTGCAACGAGCGAAATCGAGAAGGCAGAAGATGCAGAGAATACTGACTACATGTTTACCAAAGACCCGAATGAACTTGTTGTTAAACTCAGACATTTGATCGCTTTGCAACAATATGGAGATTCCTCATACTTTAACGAGATATCTTTTATCATTAACGAACTGAAGGATTGGTGTTACATCAGAGGGGANGCTTTGCAACAAGATGGAGATTTCTCGTACTTTAACGAGATATCTTTTATCATTAATGAACTGAAGGATCGGTGTTATATCAGAGGGGACTGTTGGTTACCATCTATGATCTGCAAACACCTGAGACATGTAAAGATAGAATGTATGAAATAATTAGAAAGATAGAATGTATACAGTTAGTAAATACATTTAATTTATGTATACATAATTATGTGAGTTTAATTTCTCATTCAGCACATTCTGCTTCTCTAAAATACATTAATTCAGTGGTGTGTAAAATCGATTTGCGAGAGTCTGTTTTATATAAAATTCATGTAGGTGTGTGCAGGAGGAGGGGCCATGGTAGGGTATGAAGTATTATTTATTCCTTACTCGGGTCGATGAAAAAATCGGCTGAGTTATATAAGGCGAGCGAATGAACTGGGGAATATTTTTGAGGAATGCTTCGCAACTGGTTGATTGGCCTGGTCATTCGTATTAGGCGACTTTTTCGAGATTGGTTGTCATCGACTGTTGGTATAGGTGGGTGGTATGGTGGGTTGGTCTTGCCCACTGTTTTAGCCATTTTTTGCAGGAATTGGTCTTGGCAAGAGCCAGTCTTGGCTAGAGTTACATCTCTTCAGGAACTGGTTGGGGTTTCGTTTAGAGAAAGGGGGAGAAGTGGAACATTGTGTGGTTGATGGCGAGGGTGGATGGCCAGTTATTGAGGGCGAGGGGGTCGGTTGAATGGTTGCTGGCATGTGTGGATGATGATGGTGGCTGAGCTATTGTAAGTAAATTGCAAGGGAAATGGAGAGACGAGAGGTGTGGGGGGGG
>NQII01000182.1:1099915-1121355 GCA_002778355.1 Clitarchus hookeri | reverse complement strand
GGGGGGGGGGGTGACAAGCTACCCTCCAGGCCCGCGAGGGGAGTGGGAGGTTAACTAGGACTATGGGGTCCAGCCCTCACAACGTTTGACGTTAACAGTAGAGCTACCAGAAGTCCGAAAACTTCCTCCTTTTTAACCACTCTTTAGCGTCCGACCGGATTTTTCGTGTTGGTCAAAAAGGTCTGGGTTTTTTTAATCTGATATAAGACCGTTTCCATCTACTACCTGTTTTAATATAATGTTTGTGAAAAAAAAACTGGTTATGCCATTTTGATAACATTAGTTTGGTTAATTATTGTTACAATTACTTAAAATCAGTGGTGTTAACCCGGTTCTTTAAGGGATGTAGGCCTTAATTAAATAAAAGAGCTAATTATAATTTCTTAATTTATTTACAACCACTACAAGGAAATTACTCTCAAGTATCAACATAATATATCACAATATATGGCTATCACTTCCTATTTACAATTAATAAATTTAATCAGTACAATCTAAAATCACCTCAAAGAAATCAATTCAATCAGACAACTAGAATCAGCCCCAATAAAGATTATAATAAAATCTCTTGCATTACTTTACAAATTACATGTCCACACTTAAAATTTAAAATTTTTTCACTAAAATCCGTGTCAAACATCCACACAGTCCCACCTTAATTCAGTCCGCATTCCACCAGTCTCGAACGTTCTAGAGTGCTTCGAACGCCCCCTATGCCCGTTAGGTATCCTTCTACTTGTCGGGTACCACGACCTCTCGTCAGTCCACACTACTACACACACCCACCTGCCGTCGTCTCGCAACCTCCGCTGTCGTCCGTCCTCCCCGCTCATGTAACACGCTGCACCAGACTTCGCTAGAAATCCGCACTTCAGCCAGATGGCTACCACATAAACTGCCTGTCCTCCAGCTGCGGCTGTATTTATAGACGGCGCCGGCCACATTCCAGAACTTTCTTCGCATGTCGGGTTGCGCCGGTGAACATGATCACCAGAAAATGCCTGCTGATCATCTCAACTCATCGACTCCTCCTGCAGGGAGAGGAGGGGCTGTGACGCCAACCAGGCCAGCTGTCAATCATTCCTCCGGCCGCTGGGGAATGAGCAGTGAACGTACCTGCTTGCGGGGGTGTAGGGTCGAGGTGGGACAGCGCAGGTAACAAGATGCCCGCGCCCAGTGCGATAATCCAGGCCTAACACTATACAAAAAATCTGTTAGGTTTTTGACACGCCATCTAAATTACATTTACAATTTTTTTTTCATGTTCATAGATTCATGTTTCATACTGAAGTATGCGTATTAAAAGTATTTTTTGTACAGCAATTATAAGCTCGAACGTTTATTTTCCTGTTACAAAGGTTAAATTTTTTTTTGTGTTAACAGATTACGTTAAAACTATTATGTTAATATTATTAAATTTTTTAAAATGTAAAAAAATGTTTTAATGCATGGTTCTCTAGTGTGCATAATTTGGGGCGCTAATGAAGTTTACGTTGACCACCTTTTTAAAGAAATGCCCTCCGTTTCCAGAGTCTGGTAATGCCACACATGAGTAGCAGAGGCGGGGACAAGTTGCGGGCTTAAAAGCTTTTACAAAGTTAAATACGCTAGCATTTGACTTTACGGTCATTAAATAAAAAATTATTCCGGACGTATGCCACTGCAGAACTACGTCGCCAAGGAACAAACAGTGAATGTCATTAAAAACAAGCTCAAACTAGCTGCTGTCAACTCATATTCCTGCAATGACATATGTAGTATATAATTGTTGATTTAATCACTTGCTCCCATTGCAAGTATCATTCAAAGAACATGACGTTTCTGTTATGTTTACGAAATCATCAATGCACAATATTAAACGTAAAGTCAGGGTTCAGACAACGAAAATCGGTTTTGCAGTCTTCGTAAAAGTTGTGAACACTGTTAGGTTCATAATTTTATATGCCCCTAATGAATATTTTCAATGTACCAATTCATTAAGATAATGCACGGCTTTAATATATATATCACTTCCACCTTATATCTGAGTGGATTCTCGGATGGCTGTCGGACGTTGACTTTAAGTTTTGACTGTTAACGGAATCGCGAAGTCAAGAGTCCTTACGTTAACTTTGAGAGTTCCAACGTGCCAAGCTTTGTAGGAAACGACTTATCGGTAAACAAACGTAAAGTCAAAACGTAAAGTTAAATGCTAAAGTTTTCAATTGTGTAGTAACCTTTAGGTTACGTACATAACTCTCTTCTCTCCTCGAGCGTAATTTGTTTTTAAGTGTTTCGTGGCTATGGTGTGAGTGAATTTCATTCAGAATTTGAGAGAACATTATCCTCTGA
Source organism: Clitarchus hookeri (assembly GCA_002778355.1). Taxonomy (NCBI): domain Eukaryota; kingdom Metazoa; phylum Arthropoda; class Insecta; order Phasmatodea; family Phasmatidae; genus Clitarchus; species Clitarchus hookeri. The sequence goes on along the minus strand of NQII01000182.1, from coordinate 1,119,024 downwards.
TGCCATTGACTAAAAATATAATCTACCAAACGAAGAAACACTATATAACATGAGGAGGAAATTTTAGCAACCAATAAAACCAGGCCAATCTAACAGCGAAGAAAACTCGAAGTGAAATAAAAATAATATAATGCTAATATTATTTATAGACAGCAGAAAATAATGAAAAGGGGGAAAATTCATAGCAGAGAAAACAAAGTTCCTACCATCTTGATATTTGTCACGAAACATGACAATTACACGCGCCCTAGTATAAAAGAAAAAAAGACAACAAAATGTGGAACAATACTTACGGGAAAACTTAATTATGAATTAAAAATTACAGCCCCGTAAGACAAGTTACGAAAATAAACAATGGAAACGTTACCATAAATAAAAAGTTGGGAAGGGGGGTTAAACATTTTTCTTACCCTATCGCAGGTCATTATTTCAAAATTAAAAGACACATCTACGATAATACGCTTTATTGGAATACAGACTTCTCGAGTTTGATCGTCGTTAACTAAGAAGAAGTGACTGACAGAGAGATCTCGCGCAGTGTTTAGACAATGCTTGTAGGCGGCGNATACGCTTTATTGGAATACAGACTTCTCGAGTTTGATCGTCGTTAACTAAGAAGAAGTGACTGACAGAGAGATCTCGTGCAGTGTTTAGACAATGCTTGTAGGCGGCGGTGTAATCGATATTTTAACATGGGAGGCGTTATGGGACTCAATATTAGGTTTGGGCGGCTCTTAACGTCGAGGTCTTGAGAGTCGATGAGGGTGAAGCGAGGTGAGCATGGAGCAGCGCCGGAATGCAAGGGTGGGAGAAACGGGAGATCCCAGAGAAAACCCGCCGACTAGCGGCATCGCCCGGCACGATCCCCACATGCGGAAATCCGGGTGACCCCGCCAGGAATCGAATCCGGTTCGCCTTGGCGGCAGGAAAGCGATCTAGCCACTGTGCCACCACGGCCTCTACACATATACTGGCATAGCATATATTTTGTAAGTCGCCTCACTTAAAATATACTAGTGTGGTAGATAAATTCATGTCATGCAAATGTTGATAATGTTAAGCTTTTACAACGCCGCGTATCACTATAACGCAAATATGCTATTAAAATGTTAATGTTAACGGAGAAACCAAATTTTGCATTGCGTTTAAGATAACAGGAAGAGTAAAATATATGTGGGAGTACGATCTGATTGTAATGACTTTTCAAAACCAGTGTATATTGACAATACATAAACTTCTCGTATCTACGCATACTTTGAAAACAAAATATATCTTTTTCACAACGTTTTACGTCTCATTCGCCAGATGTCAAACCAATGTTGCAATGACATCACTCAACGCTGGAACATTACAATAAAATGTGTCGGAGGCGAGATTACACAGAACGGAAATTGTATGAGACGCGAATAGGCGTGTTCAGGCCGAAACGAAATAGCGTGTAACACAATTACGTTCCGGCCAGTCATTAGTACGTCGCCAACTTAACGTTGCGGCATAACTGTTACGGCTAGCAAGAAATACAAGAAAATTTACAATTAATATTTGGTTATTAGCTAAACAGCAGGAAGACTGCGTATAAAGGAAAGAGAAGACTGTTGATTGAAGTAAGGAAGCAGCGATAACGGACGTGTTTGTTACAAAACCGTTGACTGATTGGGGCTTTCCTCAGTTTAAATAAAACCTTGCAAATACCTAACGAAATACTCGCTGCAGATGAATAACTTGCATAATGCAGTATTTGTGGATGGAAGTTTGCAGAAATCTGCATTAAACCCACACAAAAGTAATTCTGTGTGAAAACATATAAATGTACTCAGATAATGAAGTTAGCATTGAATGATAACACATGAAAACCCAAAATAAAGCAGTATTATTAGTAGAGATGTGAATAACAAATGAAAACCCAGAAAAAAGCAGTATTATCAGTAGATATGTGAATTGTTGCACCAAAAACAATTTAATGGTCCGCAGAACATTAAAAAGAACATACAGGGAAAATATGTCCAAGTTGTAATGCAGAATAAGGAAGCGCATTTTATCAGGAAAATGACATTGCATTGACGCAAAGGAAATCTAATATGTTTAAATAACTACGTAACTTATGTCTACAGCATTACCAACAACAATATATAAAGTTAACTTTTCTGCCTTATTTTTATAACAATGCAAGTTAGTATTGCGCCAACGCAAAATTTGTATTCATTTTAGTGTAACTTTAACCGTTTCGTCAGGCGACTGTTCACACAACTTTATTCAATGCGAAGACAACTGTTAACACACGAGTTCTTATCAGTGCAACGCAAATATATTTTGCCGCTGCAAAAGTAGCACTTTAACGTTGGTAGTAAAATAAGCGTTAATAACGCGCGTGTGCATTAATTTAATTGTTAAAAGAGCACTTGATTTTGCTCTTACATTAAAAGTATAACAGTAAACCAAAACTTACTATATTGGTAACGTTACAAAAGTTACCACAACATTGCTGATGTCAGTGCTCTATCACCATGGCAACGTCAGTTTGCCAGTGGTCTCTTTACTACCTCTGTCACTGCCTTATAGCCCACACTTGACCAGACACACTTGCTATTCTGCGCAACGTTCATCACTTGCTGGACATAAGCGAATGATCTAGCTAGTTGATTGTGTTCCAATTAAGGAGCTATATCTATGGAGATGATATACAATACACTTTACTCATTGTGCCACTTTACAAGGACATTTTTTGTGGTAGTTTTTATTTTGGTATGACACTTACAGTGGCGTAGCCAGAAATTGATCTAAGGAGGGGTTGCACTGACCGAAGACAAGGGAGGGAGGTCAAACTGGCCTTAGCGGTGCTGATGCATATTTTATTAACAATCACTAAGAGGAAAATGGTTCACATTATAATAAAATGCATATATTGTAATATTTATTGTTGACAGTTTTTTATGGCAAAAACAGGGATAAAAGGGGGTTACAACCCCGATATATCTCCCCCATACTGGCTACTGCATTGGCTGCACATATGCTAGTGAAAAGTGTAATTTCTTTTTTGTTGCGTATGAGTCTTGAAAATTAAAGACTTGCAAATTATTTGACTAAGCCGAAGCTACTCAAGCACGGTACTCAAAGACTTGAAAGATATTTTCACATGAAGTGTGTCTCCTACCTCAAGAACTGCATCGTCTTTCAAAAAATAATTCTCTACTTACATGTTTCCGCACTCCGCCGCTCTTTCATGCCGAGTTACTTAAATGCCGCGCTGCCTTCTTCCTCGTTTCTTGCCGGATCTCGTTGCCAACATTCCCTCCTGCGTTCCGCCTCTTCCAGAACTTTCTTATCGCCGCCGCGTCACTTCCCTTCTTCAACGGCGTCTTTCCCCGTTGCTGTTGGAATTTTTTTTCCGCCCCTTTTCTCTTTGAAATGATTAATTTCGCATCTTAACTTCTTTTTTTTTCTCCCCCTGGAGCAAAGGCCTGGAAGCTGGAAACTTGGTGCGCCGGCTGGCTGTAAGCGTTCCGTTCTCAGACACAGACTTCCAGCAGACTGCAGCTGTCACAGCCATCATGATGGCTCGCGGATCACAGTGAGTGACAGATCTGTGTGGAAGGTCAACGGACTGACGTCTCGAGGGCCAACGAGGGGGAAGAGCGAGATGAGTGTGGAGCAGCGCCGGAATGCAAGTGCAAGGCAAACGGGACGTCACTGGAAAAACTCGCCGACCAGCGGTATCATCCGGCGACCCCCCGCCGTGAATCGAACCCAGTTGCCCTTGGCGGGAGATGAGCATTCTGAATACTGTGTCACCGCGAGCCCTTCCATATTTCGTCCAATGACAGACATACACTATCGCAAACGTATGTTGAATGTCGCAGGAAACTAGAAAGTGACATAGAAAAGAAAAAAACCTAAAACAATACAATATCTCCTATTGGCGGTTTCCAAAACGTCCCTAGTTCCCTACTGGTTCGTCGTAGAAAATATGTAGTGTTCATCTGTGTGTGCTTTCTTCATTGTGTCGACAAAATCTTGGGTTTGTGTGTATATATATGTATATATATTTATATATACATATACATATATACATATACATATGTAAATACACATATATACATATACACATATATACACAGGATGATTCTAAAATCATGGGACAAACATTGGAGGGTGGTAGAGCTCACTAAAACAAACAATTATTGTATAGGAATATACGGGTGGAAGTGACGCGTTGAGGCACAAACACAAAAATAACACATGAAATGCAACACATTGTTTATTTACAACGTCGCCGCTAAATGCCTTTCTACAGCAATGTCTGTAATAATTGCTCAGGATTGCTACCACCGACAGTAATGCAAGCTTGGTAGCGTCGGTGGAGTGATTGGCGAACAGATTCAAATACGCCGGGTATTTCACGCACGCCACCATTGTCAGCCAATCACGCCATATGTCGAGGTCGCCAAGCATGCGTGACTGTTGGTGGATGCATTTCCAACAACAGTTTTAACATTGTCTGTACGGAATCACTCGTTAAGTATGCTGCTAATGAACATTTTATGTTTCCGTTAATGTGTTATGTTTTTGGGTTTGTGCCTCAACGCGTCACTTCCGCCCATATATTCCTATACAATAATTGTTTTTTTAGTGAGCTCTACCACCCCTCAATGTTTGTCCCATGATTTTAGAATCATCCTGTATATACTCACACCCATGTTTCTGCCTCTGTGTTGTATTCGTTCTGCTATCTTGAACAGTTTGCATATATCNTCCTGTATATACTCACACCCATGTTTCTGCCTCTGTGTTGTATTCGTTCTGCTATCTTGAACAGTTTGCATATATCTTTGTGTAATATCCTAATTGTTCGTTTGTTTATCCTTTCTGGTGTATATTGTCTCTTACTTTTGTAATAAGTGACTCAGTTCCTTGTGCCGAACCACCTGGCATTGTTTACACATCTGTTGACAACAGCTTATATTGGCATTATGTCGGTTTATGCATTTTATTACGATATGAGTTTTTCTGATGAATACATAAATGTGCAAAACTTAATGCCGACAATAATTATTTGTATGCATTTATTGATACCAGTTGCAAGAATATTTTTAAGAATACGTAATTTTTACTTGATAAATAAATTTCTTAACATTCCACCGTGTGTGTGTGTATATATATATATGCATGTAAAAATGCATGTACGTAGATTTGCCAAGTCATCAGAATATATTTTATTTTTGTTTCTTCAAGAACTTGATTTGAATTTCTATAAAATACGATTTCAATAGTTAACAAAGGTTAACCTGATAATTCTTGTTAATCCAATNAACTTGATTTGAATTTCTATAAAATACGATTTCAATAGTTAACAAAGGTTAACCTGATAATTCTTGTTAATCCAATACTGTCCTTTTGTTTACAATTGTTTTACGAATTACAGTGTAAAACAACGCTTGCAAAAATCTCCATTTACTCTAATTAAAACAAAATTATTTTCAAACGTAACGAAGNCTACAGTGTAAAACAACGCTTGCAAAAATCTCCATTTACTCTAATTAAAACAAAATTATTTTCAAACGTAACGAAGGGTCAAGTTTGTTTACGGTAAATAAAAAAACTCGCTGAACTACACCAGATTTGTATCTATACTGTTCACTGTGCCTTGTCTCGTGAGTTGCTATTTAACATTGAAATTGACATGTTTACAAGGGTTTATATATGGACGCCTCATCTTCGCGAAAAGATTTTCATGTAGCCAATAAGTCAGTCTTCAATGTGCACACGTGCAGTTTTCCTTTGGATAATGGTTGCTTGAATTGACTGGGCAAATCATAATTACGTTACACCAGTAATGATCGTCTGTGATTTGTGGCGAGTTTCTTAGGAAGTACACTGAGAGGAATGCCACATTTTTTTTTGTATTCGGCCAATAATTTATTTAGTTGCTCCAACGACATTTTTCTGTTCAGTAAACAAAACTTTATAAACAACAAAATAATTTTGTTCGTCTAGCAAAATACACCATTGAATTAACAATACCTCTGTGNAAACAAAACTTTATAAACAACAAAATAATTTTGTTCGTCTAGCAAAATACACCATTGAATTAACAATACCTCTGTGATGGACCAAAAAAATTAGACTGTCGACAAAATATTTGGTTGAATCAACTGTATATATTTGTTTGGCCAATCATCTGCCTTCGTTCAAAAATACAGTTAGAGAGCTTGTTTGTATTTTTTGTGACAATACGGATAGTAACTGTAAAACTAGAAACATTTATTTGCCCACGTTGTCCAGCATTCGAAAAGTATGTATTTAAAAACATTGATTTTTCACCAGTAGTCACTTTAGCAGATATTGCTAATGGCGTAGCGTTAAGTCGCTCTCTACGATCGAATCTCGGTTGCGCTTCCAAACTTTTTATATTAACCAAAATTATTTAATTTACGAGGAGTCAAACAAATATTTAGTTACGCCAAGTAAATCTTTGTTTGTGGTAACCAAATAATAACAAAATAATTTGGTCTCAACCACAAAATATTTTATTGTCCCTATACAAACAGTATATTTGGTTGCGCCAAACAAATTGTGTTTGATTCATCACCTTTTTCTCAGTGTTCACCAAATTAAACCACCCAATCGTGAAAGTGGATATGAGCTAAAATGATTTGAAATATATTTAGGAAGGAATTACTTTTTGCGAAAATCGTGCGTTCTTTAGTAAATATATATATATATATTTATATAAACAAGACATGTAACATTTCATACAAATGTTTGTATTTATTGGCCAGTTTCACTGAGACGCATCAAAAAAGAAAATAAACACATTTAAGTGGCCTTTAAATCGAAGTCCCGAGTATTACAAGATTTGATATAGAAGCGGGTTTGACTTACTATACAATCGAGGCACTACCTTTTCTTGATTGGCTGCTGCAACAGGGCAAAGTCGCTGTACTGTGGTTTTCGTAATTCGATTATTACATNCACTACCTTTTCTTGATTGGCTGCTGCAACAGGGCAAAGTCGCTGTACTGTGGTTTTCGTAATTCGATTATTACATTGGTTCTGATGTATAACTTGTTCACAGTTAAACAGGGCGTGTCTCAAGAACAGTGCTCTCAATAGCGGTATCGTAAAATAATAATTTATTCGGCATTGTTAGCTAATGAATTAGCGATAGTAATACGTCAAGACACAGTTTCACCTTTCCGTAGTCCGCTGCTGAAAGTACATACTTAATGATCAGTACGCTCTAAAATTGAAACAGTTAAAACTGCTACAAATCAGCAAATATGACTGCAGATCCTTTGAATCAGTTTCGGTTGAACCAGTAAAGTTATACTTATAATCACTGAATAAACCGTGATTTCTACTTATTCCTAGTGAATTTCACTGGCCTGGCAGTAAAACCTCAGCGTATTCCATTGATTTGCCAGTAGGTAACATATAATAAACGGAAGATCAATTCAATGAGTCTGCTGATTGAAATCACTGATTCAGGTTTAGAGTGTATACAAGTCCTCCCTTCAGGCGTCTTGAAAATGCGCAGTCCGTCCATGTATAAAAGTCCTCTCTTCCGGCGTCTTGGAAATGCGCAGCCCGTCCATGTATGCAAATCCTCTCTTCTGGCGTCTTGGAAATGCGCAGTCCGTCCATGTATACAAGACCTCTCTTCCAGCGTCTTGGAAACGCGCAGTCCGTCCATGTATAAAAGTCCTCTCTTCCGGCGTCTGGGAAACGCGCAGTCCGTCCATGTATAAAAGTTCTCTCTTCTGGCGTCTTGGAAATGCGCAGTCCATCCATGAATGCAACTCGCCTCGCAGTCTCTCATGGTGCGCGCCCTGCATGTTTCCAGAGCCACGAGAATTTCAAGGAACCTCACAATCCTGGCGTCTTTCACTCCAACTGAGTTGAGAAATTTGGGCGGCTCTTAACAGCGAGGTATTAAGAGCCAGCGAGGAAGAAATGAGGCGAGAATGGAGCAGCGCCGGAATGCAAGGGCGGGGGAAATTTGAGATCCCCGAGAAACCCGCCGACCAGTGGCATCGTCCGGCACGAATTCCACCTGCGAAAATNGGTATTAAGAGCCAGCGAGGAAGAAATGAGGCGAGAATGGAGCAGCGCCGGAATGCAAGGGCGGGGGAAATTTGAGATCCCCGAGAAACCCGCCGACCAGTGGCATCGTCCGGCACGAATTCCACCTGCGAAAATCCGGTAGTGACCCTACTGGGGATTGAACCCGGTTCGCTTTAGTAGGAGGTGAGCAGTCTAACCATTCAATCACAGTGGGCACTTTCACTCCAGGAGGAACGGCTGATTTCCTTGGTCAGTGCTGTGCTGAGTTACTCCCGGGTTATGTTCCCGTGGGACCCCCCAGAACTGAGCATGAATCGCACGTAAGATCTTGGTCGGTGGCGTATCTTATCGGGAATTTCCTCTTTCCCCCGCGCTTTCAATCCGGCGCTGCTCCATGCTCGCCTCACTTTGCCCTTGTCGACTCTTAAAACCTCGCTGTAAGGGGCCTTCCAAACCTCTCCACTCTCTCCCTCCTGGACTAATGATCCGTAGGCTTGGTGTCCGGCGATGTTGGTACGAACTAGTCATGACCCATGGTTTGTAAGTCAGTCATCCGCAGTGAGATTACTGCGGGAACTAAGCTTCGCAGAATGCAGTATGAGTCAAATGTAACATTCCTGTGNCAGTCATCCGCAGTGAGATTACTGCGGGAACTAAGCTTCGCAGAATGCAGTATGAGTCAAATGTAACATTCCTGTGTATGAAGGCTACACAATTTGGTACACTGGGTACAAATGGATTAAAATGAAAAACGTAAATATGTTGTAACTTTCATTATAACTTTTACAGAACATGTAAAGCGCAAAGAATGTCTCAATTTCCTGTTNAACGTAAATATGTTGTAACTTTCATTATAACTTTTACAGAACATGTAAAGCGCAAAGAATGTCTCAATTTCCTGTTAAAAATCTTCATGTATTTGTTACTGCAGTTTGCCACACCAACTGATGGCATTGTGAGATTTTTGAACGTGGTGTAATTACACCATTTTATATACACCGGCAGGGCACTTTGATGATTGCTGGGAGGATACCTGAATTATTCACGGTAGGTTGAACTTTGATTTTGTGGATGTTCTATGATAGTTTTTTACCCCCTAGTTTCATGTATGTTGCAGTTCCATTTTCTTTATAGTTTTCTTTAAAATATAGGATTCGCAGCCAGAATTACTGCGAAAGCCCTCGTAGTGTCCTTTTTAATGTGGATTTGAAGAAAAGTTTTGTGAACCTCGATCCAAGCACGCCGACATTTCTTTTTCAGTACTTGCTATCGGTGTGGTCGCAAACGGAAGCAGGAAGACTTCGGAGAGGAAATAAAAGTAATGGTAAAAAAAGCGGTTTTATTTGATCGGGCACAACTACTTTCTGAGTTCACGACCGAGGGATCATTACCGCTCGAGTGAATGCTCGCCTATGCTCGTGATGAGCCCAGGGGCTACAAACGCCCGCCCGCTTGATTTATTCCAGCGCGACCCTTAACATCGGGCCCCCCGCCGCTAGAATACACAACCTCTTTCCTGTCCCCTCGACGTCAAGTCTTTTCCCGGTACTTTCCTCGAACAATTGGAGCATTAAACAGTGAAGACTACCCCGCCTCCCGGCCCACAAACTCCCCCATCGAAATAATCCTCTTAAAAGAGTCCGTGTCCGCTCGCATGGAATTACAAAACATCGTTCGTCGAAAGCTTTTCAGATCTTGAATGCAAGAGTTCGGGTCGTCGTCATTTCACGGCTATTACTTGTGTACTCTGCGATGCTTGAACCACCCTCTGATTCGCACAATTATTATTGCGCNTCGTCATTTCACGGCTATTACTTGTGTACTCTGCGATGCTTGAACCACCCTCTGATTCGCACAATTATTATTGCGCCCTCCGTCAGATCCTCTTTTATTTGCCTTTTTTTTTTACGTTTTTAAGTCTCAGCACGATATCTCTTTCAAATTCACCTGGGTAAATACTGTCTGACGGTAGCAGATTTCGGCCTTACTCTATTACGNTCGTCATTTCACGGCTATTACTTGTGTACTCTGCGATGCTTGAACCACCCTCTGATTCGCACAATTATTATTGCGCTCTCCGTCAGATCCTCTTTTATTTGCCTTTTTTTTAACGTTTTTAAGTCTTAGCACGATATCTCTTTCAAATTCACCTGGGTAAATACTGTCTGACGGTAGCAGATTTCGGCCTTACTCTATTACGANAGCACGATATCTCTTTCAAATTCACCTGGGTAAATACTGTCTGACGGTAGCAGATTTCGGCCTTACTCTATTACGATATGAATAAAAACGCAGCACTGGAAAGTCAAGTTTATATATATTTACATACATATACATATGTAACTTATAAAAGTTCTGTAATATACTTATATAATTTCAAGATATAAACCTTTTAACGTTGATTAAACTAAGATTGAACTTTCCAATAATTTAAATTTTTGGGTTATTTATTTTCCAGGGACACAGTTTAACAAATGAAAACGGCAATATCAGTTTGTTTTAACTAGCTTAAAACTTTTCCCCAATCCCTTTATCTTTTTTTTNTTAACAAATGAAAACGGCAATATCAGTTTGTTTTAACTAGCTTAAAACTTTTCCCCAATCCCTTTATCTTTTTTTTAAGCGTGATGTGTTTTAAAAAGGTATAATCTGTAAACAAGTATTGTAATTATGGCTGTTAAAAATACAGAAGGAAAATGTGGTAATCATATATGTATTCTCTGTCCTCTCCACAGAGGTCTCAGTCAACATCGTCACTATTGTATATAGGTTTTCTGTTCATCTCGACAGTAACGGTCGAAACAGCTGTAATTTTTAGTGCATGCGATATTGTTCTAAATACAGCTGCATGTTGCAACTTTTCTTGCAGTGACATCTTATCAGCATATGTAGGGGCAGCGGTGGCGTAGTGTCCAGGACGCTCGCCTCCCACAGCGGTGATCCGGGTTCGATCCCCAGCGGGCTCACTCCCAGATTTTCGCATGTGGGAATCGTGCTGGACGATGCCGCNTTAACAAATGAAAACGGCAATATCAGTTTGTTTTAACTAGCTTAAAACTTTTCCCCAATCCCTTTATCTTTTTTTTTAAGCGTGATGTGTTTTAAAAAGGTATAATCTGTAAACAAGTATTGTAATTATGGCTGTTAAAAATACNTTTTTTTTTAAGCGTGATGTGTTTTAAAAAGGTATAATCTGTAAACAAGTATTGTAATTATGGCTGTTAAAAATACAGAAGGAAAATGTGGTAATCATATATGTATTCTCTGTCCTCTCCACAGAGGTCTCAGTCAACATCGTCACTATTGTATATAGGTTTTCTGTTCATCTCGACAGTAACGGTCGAAACAGCTGCAATTTTTAGTGCATGCAATATTGTTCTAAATAATACAGCTGCATTTTGCAACTTTTCTTGCAGTGACATCTTATCAGCATATGTAGGGACAGCGGTGGCGTAGTGTCCAGGACGCTCGCCTCCCACCACGGTGATCCGGGTTCGATCCCCAGCGGGCTCACTCCCAGATTTTCGCATGTGGGAATCGTGCTGGACGATGCCGCTTGCCGGCGGGTTTCCTCGGGGTACTCCCGTTTACCCCGTCCTTGCATTCCAGCGCCGCTCCATTCTAGGGTCTCATTTATGTCATGCCCGGGGATGTCGGTCACCTACGGATCCCAGCTGGAAAGACAGTCACTCGGGGGGTGTTGCCTTGCCCTGATTGCACTCCACACACGCCATTATTATTATTATCAGTATAGGAACGGCTTCAGGTTCTGGTGGTTGGTTGTGTTAAACTGGAACAAGGTTCTGGCCATTTTGAAGAACCCAACCAAGCTTTGTCGGAAAGGAAGATGAGGGTAGTTTACTGTGGATTGCATCCCCTTCTTCCTTACTATGAGCGAGCAGAGGAGTCGCAATACATGCAAGTATATCCTTTAACTTATAAATAACTGTATCAATGAAACCAGTAAGGACTTTAGATCTAGTAATTTTACATAAGTCTATTCCAAGACCCACCGATTGATGAGTTCCTACTAGCGAATAGCAGCACAGTTCAGTCGAGTCTGTACTGGCATGAGACTTGAGTTGTGACCTTTTAAGATTTATGTATGTATTTCACCAGTAATGAAACGTATGGATCGGTACCAGATAGCGTTCTCTTTTGACAGCTACAGAAAACAATTTACAAAAGGTTTGCAGTTTTGCAGATGGAGAATATTTCGTGAGGGTCACTTCAAGTTTTCGCTTTGGTGGATTGGGTATTTCCTTTCTTAGAATATGAGCATGCTTTACCAAACTTTTTAAACCGTCATCAGTAACATCTTCTGTGGATTCTGCTAAAGCTACTTCACTTGTCTATGTAGATATAACTTGTTTATAATTAGACTATATTATGTAATTATAATTTTTATATAGTGGTTTGCTGAAAATACACATAATATACACTGAAGAGCAAAAAAAAAAAAAAAACTGGTAAACCTGCCTAATATCGTGTAGGGCCCCCCGAGCACGCAGAAGTGCCGCAAAACGACGTGGCATGGACTCGACTAATGACTGAAGGTATGCAGGAGGCAATTCACACCATGAATCCTGCAGGGCGGTCCACAAATCCAATCTGCGCCAATTTGAGAAAGGGTTGCACGTCTATCACGTTTAGTGATTCTCGTCAGCCTCAGTCGTCGTTTGTCCCGTTCTTTCACGATCTTTTTTCGGCCGCAGCGATGTCGAAGATGTGACATAGACAACACATAGGAATCACTCTGGAAATATCAACACACTACTGAGATCAGAATGTAGCAGAGACATTACAGAAAAAAAAAAAATTTACTTTGAAATCTTTTAAGTCGGTTACTTAGAGATAGGCATAACAATGAAAGTTACGTGTCAATTAAAAAACATAATTATTTCTGAAGTTGTATGGGCCTAAATTACAATAAAATTGTGTAAAAACTTTTTAAATTGCGGCCTNAAAAAAAAAAAAAAAAAAAAAAAAAAAAAAAAAAAAACTTTTAAAGATCATTTAAAATTTGCGTTCTCAAAACTACCTCATAGTATTGCAGTGAACTTATGCCAGGGTATTCGTGGTTTAAATCTTGCAGGAATCAGTTTAACTATAGTCCAAGATCGCCTTTAGAAAATGTTCTAAGAAAATCTTAATGGCGTCTCTGCTTTAAAAAACTTAAATCTTTCCCATGTTGGACGGAGTAGCTACATGAAGATTCTCTTCGGTACATTCATCGAAGTTCTCGATAATTCACTACTGATTGTCCATCCTTCCCACTTCTGAAGAGCATATCGGTAAAGTAGATAGCCATTTTTCAACTCTTATTTTGGCACTTTCAAGCTTTAAATCTTCCAGGGATTTATAAAAATGTAATTTTAAGCGTTACAACGACCAATTATTTTATTTTGAACAGTAATAGCATCAGGATAACGTGCTGCCATATGCCGGGACCATTAACATTTTTTTTTGTGTTTGATGTTTTGCAGCTGCTGTTAATTTGATTACGGAATATAGACTTAACGAGTGATATATTCTACAGTGTGAGTGACTTTCCATAATGTATGCCATTTTCTGCTGTGTAATGGAACAGCTGAACTCAGATAACATTCTCTTACATACATATATATTTACTTACATATGTACATACCTGCATTCGTTAATACATACAGTAATACATACACACATGGGGTTAGAAAGCAATTTAACAATGACAGATTTATAAGGATTAGTGTACATAGCAGACTATGTACATGACTTGTGGAATATCTGTGTCATGGGAGAATTGAATCCTGCTTGCTATAATGAAAAAAATAAAATATGGTAACAATGTATATTTAATTTTATCATAGAACAGTGCATTGCATGCTATCAGCATTGTGTTTTCGTAACTTCCTAAATCAGCCATATCGCGAAACCACATTTTTTTATTCGTCATTGTTCTGAGTGAAGGGATTAGTTCACTTGGAGTAATACAAGGGTTTTAATTTATTTTAATATTTGATATGTAAGAACTTACATAAATTATTTTTTAAATGTTTTTTTTAATACTTTTATTGACATACTCTAATTATGCAAGTGTAAAGAATGTTACTTGTAACATTATATTAGTTTTCAGGGATGTATTCCACATTAATGTAGGAGTGTCTCTTGCTTCACTGAATGCTTCGTGTACGCTTCTCCGCTTTGTATATTCCCTTCCTCTGCTCGACACCTTAGAAGCAATAGGCGATGTGTGCTAGATGCGGGGATGGGTGTAGAAGACACACTCGAATGCTGCGACTGCCTTCCTCGCCCTGTCTCACCTACCCTTCTAAGAGAGGGTCTCGGTGTGTGTCCTACGGCCGGTGGGGAAAGAGAGTTGTCTCCCCCCGCGATCTCCACACGCCTGTCAACATCCAATGGAACTTTGCTCAACCCTCGTACTTCCTACACACCTTATCACCATTCTTAAACCTGACTGGTCCAACCCTACACCCCCCTTACCAGCCTTACCCTAGCCTCTCGCCTTCCAGACTTTCTCGAAAAATTTCGAAGTCCCGCAAATGTCGCTTGGGCGCTTTGTCCACCGGAAAGGTACCCCGACAAGCAAAGGCCAATCACGGCCCACTTCTGAAGGGGTGGGAGAACCCGTCAGTCAACCACAACACACCTCCCAGGGTGTGGAGGGGGGATTATCTGTCTCCCATGTCAAGGGGTGCCGGTAATTAGCATCACTCTCCGACAACCGTTTACAGGTTATTGAAATGGCTCTTAGCCCACTAATGACTCCCTAGCATGTCACACGGCGTAGCTTCCTCTATTTAAGTTGTTATTTTAACGCGTAATGTGAACGTAATGTCGATTGTGAACGTGGTTTTGTGATATACTATACGGGTACCAGGTCCGCCTGAATGCCGTGNTTAGCATCACTCTCCGACAACCTTTTACAGGTTATTGAAATGGCTCTTAGCCCACTAATGACTCCCTAGCATGTCAAACGGCGTAGCTTCCTCTATTTAAGTTGTTATTTTAACGCGTTNTGCCGGTAATTAGCATCACTCTCCGACAACCTTTTACAGGTTATTGAAATGGCTCTTAGCCCACTAATGACTCCCTAGCATGTCAAACGGCGTAGCTTCCTCTATTTAAGTTGTTATTTTAACGCGTAATGTGAACGTAATGTCGATTGTGAACGTGGTTTTGTGATATACTATACGGGTACCAGGTCCGCCTGAATGCCGTGGATAAATTATTGTTTTCGAATTGAATAGCAATGCCAAAAAAAAATTTAAAAAATAATCAAATAAAAGTACACTTTTTAGTTCAGCGTTTAAAAAAATTAAATAATTTGTAATATATTTAACTTAATTAGCCATCAAACTACGGGACACATGTTCTCGGGAAACTTCGTTTAACATAAATACTCCTAGCTATCGCAAGAGTACAAGAACGAAAGTATTGCGAATTAAGTTTGGCACAAATCACCTTACCTGTTGAGGGACTGCGATGGCAGCTGTAAATAAATAAATAAATTTTAAACAAAATAATTTAACACGTCAGATTGAAAGAAGGAAAGGAAAAACAATACTTCGTCGATTTCAAATAGCTATAACTGTTGCTGCAGTAAATAACAACAATAATAACTCCCTGACAACTTCCGCAAGGATGTTGACTCAGGGTAAACGTAATTGTTCAAAATCACACTTAAAAAAATTAATGAATAGATGTTATGGCGCTGTAAATGAAACAGCTTCGTGTTGCCTTGTGTATACCGCTTTACATAAATAATCATATTTATGTGATGCAGAGAAGAAGCNAAATAATGATATTTATATGATGCAGAGAAGAAGCATACGGATATATGCGAAAGGGCGCGCGAATAGTGTGCAACAGCACATTTAAAATGTTTATCTGAGCTGAACAACTTTAAGGGAAAGTGTTCAAAGTGGCGAACTTGAATCGTTTGTCTTCAAGTACGTCTGTTATTGCGTAAAGATCGAGGGGAGCAAACATATCCTCTACAGTGGATCGTCGCAAATGTTAACACCCGTCTTGCATGAGTCTGCGATTGGGAGTGAGGACTGGAGGGATTCATGATAACGTTCAGTTCAGTGTCACGGGAAACTTCCGCGGAACGGGTGCTACGTGTAAAAAAAATCGCGGGCGACTGCAGTTTCACACTGCATCTCAGGCATACGACTGCGACGTAGGTCGCAGGTCTCCGGGACTCCCGCGCAGTCGTTCGGAAACGCGGAGCTCGGCGTGAAGCGAAGCGACGACGACATTGGAAATGCAGCGNAAAGAAGGAAAGGAAAAACAATACTTCGTCGATTTCAAATAGCTATAACTGTTGCTGCAGTAAATAACAACAATAACAACTCCCTGACAACTTCCGCAAGGATGTTGACTAAGGGTAAACGTAATTGTTCAAAATCACATTTTAAAAAAGTTAATGAATAGATGTTATGGCGCTGTAAATGAAACAGCTTCGTGTTGCCTTGTGTATACCGCTTTACATAAATAATGATATTTATATGATGCAGAGAAGAAGAATACGGATATATGCGAAAGGGCGCGCGAATAGTGTGCAACAGCACATTTAAAATGTTTATCTGAGCTGAACAACTTTAAGGGAAAGTGTTCAAAGTGGCGAACTTGAATCGTTTGTCTTCAAGTACGTCTGTTATTGCGTAAAGATCGAGGGGAGCAAACATATCCTCTACAGTGGATCGTCGCAAATGTTAACACCCGTCTTGCATGAGTCTGCGATTGGGAGTGAGGACTGGAGGGATTCATGATCACGTTCAGTTCAGTGTCACGGGAAACTTCCGCGGAACGGGTGCTACGTGTAAAAAAAATCGCGGGCGACTGCCGTTTCACACTGCATCTCAGGTATACGACTGCGACGTAGGTCGCAGGTCTCCGGGACTCCCGCGCAGTCGTTCGGAAACGCGGAGCTCGGCGTGAAGCGAAGCGACGACGACATTGGAAATGCAGCGCTGCAGAGAAATGAAGCCGTCTTTGTGGCGATAACAGTCTGCTTAAGCCGAGATGTAGAGGGCAGGTGGACACGCCGTCATCTCGCGTTTGTGACTCGGCGCACAGCGGCAGACTTCGCACCGCTCTGAACACACAGGCACTGCCTGCCGCAAGAGTGCAGTTAGTTGTCAACTGTCCCAGTGCTGTACTAGATTTATCCGTGTTCTGGGACTGAAGTGATTGTCCTGCGTGGACACGGGACCTGGCGTGTATCCCGTGTCTCAGACTTCTTCGGAAATAAAATTAGTATTAGTAAACACAGCGTGAGGTACTTACTTGCCACTCTGCACTTACTCTTAAGCTCTGACCCAATGGGACCAGATTTCTCTGGCCACGGCTGCTTTATCCCTCTTTGCCGCGATGCACGCCTCCTTTCCTGAATTCCCTCTCGTGTAGGCGTATGGGGCTTAACCCTGAGACGCAACACAGACCTACCCCCGGACAACACTTAACACTTAGTTATTAGGGTAGTTAGTAAAAAAAAACCCCAGATTTCTTCAACTGATAGCGGGAGCTGGCATTCTTCAAGAACTGCATTCGTAGAATGAGTGAAAGAGATTTGGGCGGCTCTTAACAGCGAGGTCTTGAGAGCCGATGAGCGTGATTGAGGTGAGTATGGAGCAGCACTGGAGTGAAGGGGAGGGGGAAGCGGGAGACCCCCGAGAAAACCCGCCTACCAGCAGCATCGCCCGGCACGATTCCCACGGACGAAAATCCGAGAGTGAGCCCGCCTTGGTGGAAGGCGAGCAGGCTAACCGCTTAGCCACCCTGGCGCCGCGTTCGTAGAAGTAGTGTTTGCCGAGGTGTGTACGGTGAATCTTTTCTTCCGGTGTGCTTTGTCATCTGTTTTAAAGCGAATTAAATCACAAATAAAAATCACGCTGAATTATGATATAGTTGAAACTAATATCTTGTTGTTTTACATTTTCAGAGAAAATGATGGCTAATGTACTATTTTTGCACATTGCAGATAGTACAAATTTTGTTATTAAATAGAAAATATTATAAGTTTGTATTGAATTAACGTGAAACCAAGTATTGCACATTTAGGGCTGACACTTAATCTAAATGTTAATATAATTATTTGACCATCATTTCTTATATGTTTTGGAAGGATATTTTTTAAGTGGCCAGTGTTACCCCTGTGTGAGGCAAATTTGACCACTCAAAAAATACCAAATATCCAAGTGTTTCTTGTCAATGTATCCACATCAGGAATTTACAATGACCATCAAAATGTATAAAATTGTAAACTAAAATTTATTTAAGACATTAATGTTGCCAGCATTGGTATTGTATTGTTTATCATTTAAAATATGCAAAATAAAGTAAACTGAAACTATGAGCGCATCTACAAACATTCAAAGATGTGCTGCCACATTTTTTAAATTTTTTGTCAAAGTTAACAAAATAATCAAAGTATCCGCTTTTATAGGTATTTAAAACTGTTATTTTTTTGTAACAATTTACCTTGATCGTTTCATAGGAGTGAATGTTGTGTGTGTAGTTGTCGGAAGTGCACCTTATGGCAAATATGAAAAAGTTGGTTACCATACGCAACAGTCACAGCTCAGTCTCTGGTCACAAGAATCATTCCGTAACTGCACGGTCTAAAAACATGCGCGCTCTTGTATTTAGACTGCATTTGGGCGACGACTTGTTCGGCACGCCCTGGTAGACCCTGAACCAACAATACATCTGCGTCAACAGGCGGGGCCAATCACGGGCAACCCAGTTGACACTTCAACTGGCATCTCCCTGCGGCAACCATAGAGTGAATATGAGGTAGTGTGATCAGGCTGGCTGCGCAGGAACAGTGTCCGTTCCCCGACATTGAGCTTCTCGCCGACCGACAGGGCTTTGAGAGTTGTATTGGTGTTGCGGTAGGTCAGTGTTTGGCACATGTGCAGAATACGAAAATCGGCCTACCTCATCCTTAGTTTATGTTGGCGGCAGCCAATAGGTAAATTAAAGCAGAATGTAGTGGCAGCGGTTGAGTGACCAAATTATTTTGTTATTTTGATGGGGAA
>NQII01000182.1:1068780-1099867 GCA_002778355.1 Clitarchus hookeri | reverse complement strand
GGGGGGGGGGGTGGTGGCAAAGATGTATTTCCTGCAACTATCTTCGTCCTTCTCACTCGCCACGGTGGCTGTTTAACGAGCAGTCGAAAACACTCTCACATTCGCAACTGCACAGAAACCAAGATCTCGCGTTGCGAACATTTGCGCGAATTTTATAGGAAAATACGAAAATTATGTTTTCGAGAAAAATTGCGGAACTAATGAAAATTCGAGAAATTACTGGGAACGCCGCATTAAAATTAAATAAGCATCTTTCATATTCACAGCGGGGCACGAAACCCATGAGTTTTTCGCGTCTCTGCCTTTTGCACACAGCTCCCCGAAGTTAAGCCTCCCCTCCACCCCCCTCCACCATTTTTTCAACTACATATTATTATTTGTTCAGGGTCCTGGAGGCCGTGTTGAATAAACTGAATTTTAATGTCCTACGTGAACCTCAAATACAGTTTTATGTTTTATTCAATAGGCCGAAATGTATTACACACGCCTTGGAGGACCGTAAGTTTGTAATACACTGCTGCGAATATTGCGACCGTATAACACACAACCACAAAAAAAGAAAACTGGTTTCTTTTCTTAGCGTCAGTCAGTGAAGCAAATTTAGTTGCAATGCATAAAGTGCCAGCGTAATTTAGTTAAGTGCTAATTCAATACGGGAAATTCCTCTACTTATAATGAACACGAAACATGTAAAGTCAATTTGACATTTACAGTGCTAATTATGTTAGTCTCTGCAGTTCGTACATGTATTTCGTGACGCATGCAGTCTAAGAAATCGTTTGCAAATTTACTCTATTACTGCATATGCGTATTGAAAGCAAACATGACCAGTAAAGTTTTCATACATTTGCCCATGCCATCTTTCCTATATTCGTTCAGGAAAGAGTCAAATAATTAATAAAGTTCCCAACTTTCTGTAAAAGCATTGATATATTAGCAGCCTAATGTATGGTTTATGTTCCATACTACGTATAGGTTAAAAACTTCCATTACCCTTTCAGAAATATACTGGATTTTTCTTTACATTCTATTAACCAACGCTTCGCACGTTAATTGTTGTAAACTCTCTTAAAATCGGCACATATTTAGGGAAAAGGTACCATCAATGGAAATAATAAGTATTTTGCGTTACAGCGTAATACATAATGCACCAACATCATTGAAAAAAATTAGTGTATACACATATAATATAATCCTAATCTTTAGCACCTTTAATGTATTTATAAATACTTTATGTTTTAAGGAAAAGGTATTTTTTAAAGTGCAAATAGTTTATTCATAGGGACAGGGTTCTATGAATGGACCATGTGAGTTCCTTAAATGGACACTCTTAATATTTAATGTATTTATAATAAAAAAGCTCGTAATATGTATACTGTACTAGCTAAAGGATAAACATGTATAGCCTACTTAAAAATTAGGTACAATCAAGAGAAATCGCAATAACATAGAATCAGATTTCTTACGTTTTCACACTTTTCAATTTAAATATATTGTGGCACCCTCTCGTGGATGCCGCAGATTACGTTGCCACCTACAACATGCCCAAAATGCTACGACCACTGCCAACCCCAACAATTTGCAGTTGGCCAATAATTTCATATAAACATTACCTGAAAGGGCAGCAGGAATTAAATAATAGTTACGTGCAGGGTTATGACATCTTGTAAGGAGCAAACACATTAAAAAATACGGTCGATGAAAGTTTTTATCATATATTGTGATTTTTTTCTTAATAGGATTTGCAATAGGGGAAAATCACAATAAAATATTTATAAAAGTATCAAAATATCATTTTTTCTATTTACAACAGTAAAATTTACGTTAGTACTATGTGGTGATTGCCGAAAACCATTAAATACAATTACTAGAAAACGTTCACCCAACCATGTTCTAGCCCATGTCAGTACTCATTTCGTTGAACGATTTTCAAGCAACCAGTTAATTTGTATTCTGGATTAAGCATATCGTGTTTATCATCACCCATGCGATAGTACTCTTCCGCTTAAAAAATAACATCTATCTCTACGTACTACCTTTACAAAAGTGATCAAAATCTCGTGCATCTTTACATTTGAAATTCTGTGTCTTTGCAATTTAAGGCTGAAGGCCACTACAAAGACTTGTCATTTGGTTGTCGTACTTGTCTTCGCCAACCAAATTAAAGCTGACGATGTCTGGGATAGGCAGACATCTTTCTCCCCTAATCCAGGTATTGTCAGCCTCGTATATACAAAAAGAAACCTACAACACGAACCCTGGAGATACAATCAAATCAATTACTAAAAAAACTAATTCATTTCTCATCTGCCATCACACCTGCTAAAATACCAAAATTTCTCGTCACAGTACAGAGTACGTCCATGCGCTGAAGTTCATTTACAGGAAGTTTACCAGCGCTGCGCAGCGTCGTCCTGGGGAACTACATATGTATTGTGACGTCATGAGCACAGTAGCGCTGTTAGGAACAGCGGCCAGCCTAGCGGCCCGAGACAAAAGTCAGTTGTCGATGTACGCCAGGTAGAGTGCAGACGTACGCGGGCCGGCAGTCAGGGTTGAATAGGGGAGCGCACTTCCTCGTCGCCTGCGTTGACGGCGGCGTTCACAGCAGCGAGCGGTCCATCTGCCACGTCGAGTCCCAGCGCGACGAAGCTCTCCTCGAGGTAAGGTGCCAGCGACTTCATATCCTCAAGTGTCCCGAACTTAGGCAGGATAGGTGGCCGAGACATTCACGCAGGCAGTTCAAATGCGGGCGAAAAATGCGCTAGACAAACGTGACGCAACTTATTATCAGCAAAACCTTGTAGACGTACTCTAAGTTTGGTCTTAATATTATTTCTGCGTTAATAAGGGAATGCCAAAAAATCATATGAACATTTTCGGCGGGTGTTGCAACGGACATTTTCTTTTCCTTTTTCACGCCAACACAATCTACATGAAACCACTTTTTTTTTTTTTCGCACGACATGCACCGTATCATGTATGATTTCCTTGCAGTTGTGCAGATATTACAAAACCAAGATCCCTCCATTGTACAGATACACCCTTAAGTTTTTCTTACGGCGCGAATGTCCACGGCCTGACTTAACAGCTCGCTTTTCGTTAGGTCTTTGGGATGCTTCAATTGCTGCTTTGCACGGGGGTGAAGCAAATATAGCCGCTCTTTGTGTCCTTGTTTTATTCTTGATGGAGAAAATAACGGCAGCTGCCTTTGGAAGTAGAGGTATTTGTTTTCAGTGACACAAANGGGGGGGGGGGAAGAGGCGATGAATTGGGTCTGGAGCTTGGCATAGGAGCACTTATTTATCATTCTTCTCGCTGGGTGGGAAGCACTTGGTATGTACTTGTATTTGGCTGGCACTCCATATTTTTATCTGTGTTGGTAAGTGTCACATGCTGAGATGACAGAGAATTCACACCCGCGCGCGAGGAGGGGGGCCGAATTCGCATATAGAATTGTTCTCTTTAGTGTTTAATAACGGAATGGTGCGAGTTATTTGTGACCTAGGTGCTACACGTTGTCACTCCACTGTACACATATTACGATAAGTATGTGTCGGGCAGCTACATTTTCTAAACAGTTTTCCTTGACATTTTTAAATTAAATTTTATATTATATTTATTGTATGTTTCACGTCTTAGACTATTTTGTACTACGTTATTCACACGTATTACATTTTGGAAGGAAGAAAGACAAAGATCACGTGTTACAGCGCCACGTATCACGTGTAACGGAGAAGCCTGACGTCGACAAGCTTTTCTTTACGTGTACTAAGGTTTCGCGCGATGCGAAAGGATCGTAATAGGTGTCCACGCATCAGTAAAGGCATAGCCAGCTTACGTGAACGTGTCACTTGTAACGTGCTACGGGAGACCGGAAGTCGACGTAATCCTGGCCCCAGGGGGCGCAATTAAGCCGTTCATCAATCACCGTGTTCACAATCGCGACACGTTACACGTGAAATATTTTTATGACTGATTCTGTACACAGAGAGGCAGTATGGGCACTGGCCCATACTTCCGTATTGCTAATCTGATGCACGGATTTTCCTACACCTACTTGGCGTAATGGCTAATGACAATGTCATCAAGCAAGCAGCACGTTGTTCGCTGGTTGGAAGAAAAATGTTCAACACAAGTACAGAATATACCGAAAAATTACGCGATTGCTAACAATTGAAATGGGAAATTATTGTGCGAGGAACGGGTTAAGCAAGTTAGTAAAGCTAACGGGTGACGTTAGTTTTTCTACAAACACGTNGGGGGCGGTCGAGTCACCCCTGAGGGCACGCGCGTACGTGCCTTGGGTACAAATATTCTCCATGACATTTGGTGGGGGTGAGGATGTACCAGACCCTCCGCCATGAAACTTTATGGTGGAGGCAGTTGGGGCTGCTAGCCCCGGTCGTATTTATGACCTTCCGCCCCCGGGGGACGCAGAAGAAGGCACGCACATGGCCCCTGAGAACCGAGGCCCGGAGGAAACGCCGACGGTGATTCTCTATTTTCTCTGGGGCCGCGGTGAAGCAGAGGCTAGGACGCTCACCTCCCACCAAGGCGAACAGGGTTTGACACCCGGCGGGGTCGCTCCCGGATTTTCGCACGTGGGCATCGTGCCGGACGATGTCGCTGGCCGACCGGTTTTCTCGGGGATCTCCAGTTTTCCCCGCCCTTGAATTCCGGCACTGCAACGTACTCGCCTCGCTTCATCGGCTGTCAAGACCTCGTCATTAAGAGCAGCCCAAATATCTCCACTCCACTCTCTCTTCGTATATATGCATAGCTCTCTCCTTTTTATAAGTGACGGTATCAACCACTATAATATGTAGATTCCAACCACAGGACTGTTCAGTTCCATTGCAAGTGAGACATGTTATATAATTTCTGGACGCAGTACTAGCTCCGTTATCTTAGTTCCGGATTAGGTGGTTTTAATATAAAGGCACGTCCGATTTTCTCTGAAAAATAATCACGAGCAGGGTAGTCATAAAATGAACATGCACAATCTGTACTGATCATTCACGGCTACGTCGTATTGGGTGCGCTTGCGACAGGGGTGTGCCCGGGATTTGAAGCTGCGAGCGGCTTCCATTCAATACAAATTGACATCGCGGTAAGATATTTCAATTCGGATTCAGTTTTATATGTCAAGTCAAACTTGCGAGAACAGAAATAATGTATTCAAACCAAGGAGGTAACAATTAAATTGCTGTGAAAAGCTACACCCATTTGCATAAGTTGCTCACGTCAACAATAACGGATATGATTATGTAATAAAATGTTTGTTGTTTTACGATAAAATATTTAAGTTAATGTGAACTGTGGTGTTCATTCCCCAACTGGCATGTTTCAGCATCACACATTTAATTCACATGCGCTTTCAGGGGAAAGCGTGTTGAGAGAGTATGGTATTCGGACTTTGAACTCAAGCGCTATCACGTTTCACAGCATCACTTGATAATCCTCCAACTCTCATCCCTCGTAGCTTGAAATTCCCTTTCCCTCTCACGTGGTCTTGTCACGGGGTCGTTAAAGTTTCTTATATAGAATTAAAAGTATTGAATTTAGTTTCAAATTTGATACTTTTTCTGGGAGGGACATGAAACCTAAATTCCCGCCAACCCCCTTCTACAATTTTCCCGTGAGTGCTCCCGTGGGCCGAGATCGTGGCCGGCGACTCACTGTTCGACAGCTGACGTCACGTGACGTGTGCATTCGACGCCGTTCGCCTGACACTTCCTGGTGACTTACTTGCCAGTCAGCAGCACGCCATCTTGGTGACTCGTGCAGCTGGAGTTCGCGGAGTAAGCGGCTATTTCATCTCTGTATTCTTATCTTACTCTGTATCATAGCCTTGCGGATAGGGGTGATTGGGCACTGGGCGCGCCCGTCAGCGTCGCCCTTATCGCTTCCGCGCTTCCGTGTCTCAAACGCGCAAAACCCCTCTAGGCAGGCGGCGGCCTTAACGGAGAGTCGTTCGTACAGTCCGGGAAAAAATAATTAATCAGTTCAGTGATTTGCAATTAACAATTTACTGTTCCATTTACACTCGAGCCAGTTTCAATTCCAGTGACCTTCAAAATGTGTGTGGTTTTTATTTGGAAACAGGTTAGATTCCATTGTCCTATAAAAACTTCTAAATTCGTGATTCCCTTGTTTTGCTGACATGTGTACGAAGATGTTTACCTGTGTGGAGCGTTATAGAAGATGTCTTTTGCACCGTTAAACTTTTTATTATTGGCTGAAAGAAACTTCCAGAGCGTGCCAGAGAAATTTCCGGCCAATGACAAACGTTGCTTGGGCATGTAGTAACGTGGAGTTAATTCTGCTACCAGAAAATAATAAAATATTTTCAGTCGCACATAATTCGGTCCTTTTACCACTGTTAATTAGTTAATGATATTCCGCCAAGGCATGGCAACTATTTTGTGTTCTGGAGGCAAAAAATGTGACTGTACAAGAGTATGAAGTACAGCCTATCACTTGGGACACCAAATTTTTGCGGACATAACTCCGGTCCAGTAGTATTCCGTGTGACTTCAGCTCAGATTCACTTGCAACTATTGAATGGTTTTACCTGCTGCGCGTTTCACCTGCCAGCTCTAAGAAGAAGGTTTAGTTCAATCAAACAAAGTTTGTTTGGCGCGACCAAATTCATTGTTTGTAGAGGCGCAATTATATAATATGTTGTTGATGAAAACAAACTATGTTAGAATATAAAAGGGAATTCGGGAACAAAGGGATCTGGGATAGAAGACAGGCGCTGATCGCCACCATCTTGAATTTCATTTTTTCTAATTTTTTTTTTTTCATAATTTTCCTTTTTCTCCTAGAAATTGACCATTTTTTGCTTAAAATTTTCGTTCATTCAAATAAAATTTCCTGTGTTTCCCCCAATCACCACCGATCCCCTCATTTACAAAGAATGATCCCCTCATTTGCAAAAACTTTCCATTGGAAAGATTTGGAAGATCGTTTTTCACCTGTGACTTTGACCTTCGACCTATAAATTTGATGACCTGGAAGCTAAAGACCTAAGATATTTGACCATTAACCTTAAACCCCAAGAAAAAAAATCCTAAAAAAAAAAAAAAAAAAAAAAAAAAAAAAAAAAATCTAAAATAATTCCTAAAAAACAAAACAGAAATTAAGAATTTTAAAAATAAAAATGTTGAAGGTTTGGACATAACGGTGTTCGGAGCCAAAACCGACATCATGCTCTGTAATTCCGGTATTTTGTCTCCTATGATATGACATCACCCAACCGTAATATTGAATCTAAGTGACCTTGAACTTGACCTTTAATCTAGACCCCGTGACTTCGCATGAACTTAAACCCTAAAAATTACAAAAATTCTAAAAAAAAAATTAAAAACTTTTATAAATTTATAAAAATATTATTAAAAATTATTATTAAAAAATGTATTTAAATAACTTACATTTCCGGAGGTACCCTCAGCATCACGTTTAGCAGACGACTGACTCTTGCCAATGTTTCTCATTGGTTAATTAGTCGACAGTCCTTCACCTTTGCTCAGTTCGTCGTATGCAGCCATCTTGTTTTATTCGTTTGTGATTTTTTTAATTTTCAACACCTAGGTGAAGCTAGTGTATTAGTTATCGACTTATGCGTTCTCTCTTCTCTTCTGCTATATAAACTTGTATGTCTTCTGCTGTGCCCATGGGTATAATAGAAAGTAGCAGAAATTGGGTATAGTGTAAAGCCGGCTTAAACGACTCACGCCTCTCGTATTATTTAGGCACCGGAAACTTCATAAAACCTTTTTTAAATATCGGAAGACATACTGTTTTGAAAATATGATACACTACATACTGCAAGTATATTGCTAAAATATTAAAGAAAACACTGTTACGTGGTAGGGGAATGATAGTAAAGAGGAGAAAATACCCACGATGAAGGATTTGAAACTATATTTGCTGTATGAATTAACACTCACCGCTATGAAGATGATCTTGCATGCTATGAAATATATTTCGCTCATAAAGTATAATCGTGCAAACAAAAGGAGTGATCGTTAATGGAAAAAAAGTATTATTCATTCAACCAAACATGGGGCACAGAGAACATAACTACTTCTAGGAAAAGTAAATTATAATTTTGTAAATATGCCACAGAGTTAACACACAAGGATGCCCTACTGTCACAAGTAATTCAAATGTTTACATATTGTTCGAAAATTGTTATCATTATCCATTTGTAGACTAGGAGACGACAAACATTCCAGAATACATGAAATAATTTTGACACGGTGAAGATATTTACAAATGATTTATGTTCTTCTTGGCAACAACTGTACACTATGAACAGATAAATTGTTTCTAATCCACTGCGTTTAAACACACCTGCGCACTTTAATTTAGCGTAAGTTGCGAAGTCTGAAGTAAAGCTGAGTTTACAGTAGAAAATCTAAGGAGTAAATTACGCGTTAAGACGTGTGCAGAAGAAACGAAGTGTGTTGCCTCGTATGTTGGTTTCCAATGGAACTTAGCACAGCAGGTCGTGTGCGTTGTTGGGATTTTCTTAAGCATTGAAATTAATAGTTATATTTTATATCTTAAGTGAAACTTGTGTGGCGACGATCACTCAGAACACAGCAGGCGGTGCTGTTGGTGGGAAACGGTTATTTACATTAATGTAATTATTAACAATATTAAAAATTCGTGTGTGTGCACATGTAAACGATTATATTTTTTCACAAAAATAAGATTTTCTGATTAAAAAAAGTTGGCTTTGAAGTATAATATACTTAAATATGTATGTGATATACAAAGTTAGATTAGGAACAAATGTATACTCAACAGGCTTGCCGCCCGTTTCCATTGACTAGAATTAAGAATTAAAACCTTATTGTAACCCCAAATACAGAAGACGTGTTTTCGTACGAGACACACACGCTTGTTACATAGTTCTTAATACATAATTTTTTTTATTGTAAACTTAGATTAACTATTAGCGATTCTCACCGAGTCATTGCATTCAACCGATGTCTAGTGTAGAAATAGTTATATTTTGTAATGTAGTCTGAAGTAGAATATTGCGACTCTCTATGTTATGTCTAGTTTTCATGCGTTCGTTGGTGTTATCATTACTGATAATAACTTCAGTGTCAACTTTTCGCACTGTTATGAGTTCGAGGTTTCAGTGTAGAAAAAAAAAAGGTGTGCTGTGTTACACTCGCGTAACTGTAGACACTCGTAGCTGACAGCTTTTCAGGCAATAACCGCTAATACACGTCATTATTGTAAACATGGATCTTACAGAAACGAAAATTGTATCGTCGCATTAAAAAAAACATATGTTAGAGTTGAGCCTTGCGCTTGATCATCAATGTCCTTTTCCTGCAGTATGCATAAGGTTTTATGCTTAATGAGATGCAGACTCATACAGCGTTCGCATTCGTCTAAGTACGTAAATGTTGCACATGTCTCGGGAAATGACATACGCTCGTACACGGGGGAACGAATGTGTGTACATCTCACGCCCTTACAGCCCATGGGCTGCTATTTAGAAAAGCGATTTATATGTGGTTCATAATTGTTATTCTTTATATTTATTTTTCTAATGAGTGGTATGGAGTCATTAACATTCGAAAAGGCCACTAAGAAAATTTCTTAATGTATACTCTTTAACCTTTAATTATCTAGACGAGCCAAGATAAACATAATCAGTTTTGTTCGTGATTTTTTTTTTATAAACCGGGCATGGCAATGAATTTAAAGTTAATATGCAGGGCAGTGAGAACACTGCCAATTTTTTACAAGGCAAACCATGGGTGATTATTAAGGTTATATCAAAATTCGAAAACTAATTTTTATCATTCCCTTATTAGTGTTACAATAACATTTACATCTTGTTTTTACAAGTTGTAATAATAAATTATAGATAAATGCGTTTACTGCGTGCGTCAAATACTTATTCATTACTTTCTTTCAAAAACTGTCTGTGATTGATTAATATCAACACTGGCATTGCCATGCGTTTTTCAGCTACAGCTTTTAATGAGTTGGTGATTTTTAAATCTATGCTCCTACGTTCCAGCACAGATTCAGTTTTTGTCCCCCGTGAAAATGCTTGTTCGAAATCTTATCAGCTGGCTAGTTGCTGTAACGGATGCAAATACGCATGCCTGTCGGATTGTGTCAAATTTCGAGCCGAGTGGAGTATGATTATACACATAAGTGCATTCCAAGGTTCGGACACGGCGTTAACGACACTTGAATCGACAAATGCAACGCACTGATTATTTGCATGAACAGTCACAAACCCAATCTGTAAACATTGAGTCACATTGTAGACTGTCGTGCGTCTAACATGTATTTTTCGACTAGTTGAACAATCATGTCCTGTCAATTTCCTTTCACGTAGGAACGGAATGAAAACGCTACTTTGATGTATGATATAATTCATTATTAATATTAAATTTGTAATTGTAAGTGCAAACAGTACTCGTATTTTATCACGAACACATAACTATAATAAAATAACAAATTAGAATTAACAACAATGACCGTTATATATTTATGATAATTCATTTTCGCAGAGGTAAATAAAACCGAATAGAGTCGGTATCGCTGCAAATTTCAGCAAATACAGAATTCTACGACAGACACAAAACACCGGCCATGGTCGCCACTATTAAACCACGAGTTGGGTATTCACAGCTGCAACGAAAAGTGATAACTCGCGCGCGACAGGCTCGCCTTAAGCAGAACCTGAACGAACGCGTGGGTGAACCGAGGCCAGGGTGTCGACCTACCTTCGCCAGCTGCGGAACTGGCAACACCGCGCGGGTGGCGAGGTATTTCGACCTGCTACCTCCCAGTCGAGAACACTAGCGCTCCTCTGCGTCAGCCCAAGAACTAACAACGAAACCTGGCCAGGCTTTCTCCCATCCCGTGGCCACTAGTGTACATCTTTACTCGACGGCTTTATAGAGGTATATTACCACAGTAGCTTAATTTCGACTGGGCCAGTCAAATATTGCACAGGCTTCTCACGAGACACGCAGCCAATAAGCAAAGGAAAATTACAGGTGCGGACGTAAGAAATTGAAACTGTGTTCGCAAGACTCAGATCAACAACTTCGTGTCCACCACCGTAGCCGTAGTCACTAAGGCCCGTTCTACAATGACACATGCGGATACGGGCCACTGAAGCGGAGTACGTAACACACTCCGTGTTCAATCTACAATGAGACGCACGCGGATAACGTACGGAAACACGCAAGGAAGCTCGGCAAATACCAACTCTTCCGTGTCCGTGAATCCGTGTAGCCAATAGTAATCAAGTATTTCGTTTGTTGATATTCGTTTTCGTGGCCATTGTGGTATACGCGGCCACAAGTGCATTGATATGCCGTTTGTTATTGTCATTTTTGTTTTAATAAACACCTACACGTGGCTTGGAAGTAGTACTTACGCAGTGTTAAACAGTGTAACAATGTACAAAATTAGGTGTGTACATTACAAAACCTACATCAGGACTTTGCAACATCTGAGTATTTTCCTTTTCGTAAGTTGCAGGACTGTATGTTTCTTTGTATTGCAGAATAGTTAAAAAAAATTAATTTCGAGTCGTCCGCTCGTTCCGTTTACGTGTTCCGAGTCAGTGTTCTTACGTATCCGTGCATTGTAGAACGGGTCTAACACGTTATAATTCGACCATGTGGTTCCGGCTTCAAATCACGAGGAACCCATCAGTGCATGAAACTCTTGTTTTACGTTTTTAGATAGTGAGCCACCTCTCCTTTTATCTTGCCCGGTCGACATATTCAGACATACGCCATAGTTCAAATTGGACTTGTCTACCAAAGGATATTTGTTTACCTTGAACAGTGAACATTCGTTAATAAGTTTTCATAATATCGCACGTAATTAAAAAAATTCTTCCGTAAAACCAATAAGTTATTAAAACAGTTTCACACTGAATAAGTACTTTCCGAATAAAAATGCTGAAATGAAAACCCTAGACTGCAGATGCTATTGCATAAGAGCGTAGTTATATTGGAAACCAGTTTCCTCTCACTCACTCTTTTTATTTCTCTCTCTTTCTGTATGTATACACACATATTCATATACATATGCAAATCACGTATAGCCAATGCATATCTTGCCTGCCATGAAATAAGGGTCGTGGGCTTGCATGCCTAGGTTTCACTTAGAACTAGCAACATCTGCTGAACGTACATATCGTGCTCCATCGAACACATCCAAAACTGATGGGAGCAAATATTTTGATTAAATAAACGAATGGAATGTACTTTGTTTGTGTCTAAATCTAGAAAAATACAACGCGATTCTGAACACAAGTTAGGCTGGGGTGGGATCTTATTATCTCATCCATGAGTACTATGAAATCAGCACTTTCACCCGCAATTTTCAATAAAATAAATGGATCTAAAAGGATCACCTAAATTAGCTTAGGTAAATATGTGCTCTTACTGTTTGAATATCCTAAAATAAAACAAGGAAGTACGTGTTCATTTGTGGGTTTAAACTAGTTCACGGCTACGTCAGTATGTAAATAAGAATTTTTTTTAATTTCAATTAAAAATAACTTAAAGTCGCATACTTTAAAATTCTTTGAAATGCAAACGAATCCAAACTAATTAAAATGGGTAAATATATACCCACACACATACACACATATACCTATACATATATCATTCTAACTAACCTATTTGGACGGCTCTTAACAATGGGATTTTGAGGTGAGTATGGAACGGCGCAAGAAACAGGAGATCTCCGAGAAAACCCGCCTGCCAGCGGAATCGTCCGGCACGATTCCCACGTGCGAAAATCCGGGAGCGACCCCTCTGGGTATCGAACCCGGTTCTCCTTGGTGGGAGGTGAGCGCTCTAGCCACTGTGACTACCGCGGCCCCAGTGATCAAGGACACCAGGTGTTCTCTGTAGATATCGGTATCCTTGTTCGAACTGGTGCTATTTCTGTGCGAAACTTAAGTTTTGCCGAAGTGCTAAGGCGACAGACAGCTTTATTGGAGGGTAGCACAGAAGCACGAGAGAGAAAAGGTCTATCCAGACACGCGTATCACACTCTAAACTTGAAACGGTGAGAATTCAGCGAAATCAGCGAAAACAGTGAAAATTGAGCAACTGATAATCAGCGACAGATAACTAATTAATATTGTGACTGCATTTCACTGATTTATTTCTGATTCCCACCGAATGTCAAGAAAATCCGCTGCTATGAATCACTTGTCCTCGTTTAATTTGCTTGATTCGCCTGTCAGCAGTAGCTTGTCAACTGATTTTCAGTGAATGTTATTTTACCGACTGATATCACTGTTTCAGAATTAGAGTGCATACATGCGTCCTACACACCATCTCCGCGAAAAGACTGAACTAGCGTTTAGTATTTCCTTAGTCTGCTATAGTGCATTCACGGTCGCTTCCAACTTATCTGAAGACCTACTAAAGATCTACTTCCAGGATATTCCTCCGCCTCAAGCAAAAAAAAAAAAAAAACAAATGGATCTTTAAAATTACACCAAAAGGACAGCGCACCGAATTTATGAGCACTCGGTGGAATAATATTTTGCATAAGAACTATTTCTTACTACGTATTTCCAACACACCTATTTTATCCCTGTTTTTATTTATATCAATTGCAAGTAAAGTATTATAATTTTATCGATAAAGTATAAGCAAAACTTCAATTTATCCAAAAATAAAGATTATTTTGTGTTAACACAAGTATAAAGTGTTTTTGACACATTCCATAATTAGAAAACAACCAATTAAAAATGTGTGAAGAAACCGCGAATAGACTATATAATCGGTTAACTCCGACTCTTGTAATTTTATGACGCAATAATAAAGCTAAAGGTTACCGCATGTCTCTTTACAACTTTAAATATTCCGATTTTGAATATTCGCACCTTAATACGATTGCCAAAACACCCGTATCACCATTTTTAAGTGTCTATAAAAATGCGCTTTAGAGTTGAAATGTTCGTGTCGGGACGTGAGGTCCCGAGGGCAAGTGAGGGTGAATGAGGTGAAGAAGGAGCGGCGGCGAAATGCAAAGACGAGTAGGCTCGCCTCGCTGGTCAACGGCAACGTCCGCCATGTTTCCCGCACGTGAACATCTAGAAGGCCCTTCCGCGAATCGAACCCGGTCAGACTTGGTAGGATGCGAGTGGTATGACTACAGTACAACTGTGGACTCATTATCTTATATTTGTAAGAAATCCTGTATGACTAGTACACACTAAATACAAGTAATATTTCCACGCATCAAATAATCTAGACCTCAAATTTTTTGCATTATTGCATTAAAAATAACAATTTCATTGCCATTGGGACGTAAAATAATAAAAAATATATAACTTATTGAAAAGAGATAATTCATATTAAAATAAGATACCATTTCAAAAAAAAATTTTTATCACGCCACGAAGTGTTTTCGCAATTTAAAAAAATTGCATAAAATTAGGAAATGTTTGAATATTTTTATTTGTAGCTGTTTATGCTGTTTCGTAAAGTTAATTTTGCGAAGCATGTCTTAAAATGACCTTTGAGATATCCTCGTTAAATTTTCTGTGAATGTTTTCCTTTATTTTATTTGTGTCCCCCCAAAACACTAAAATCATGATTTTTACATGCCATGATGCAACAAATATGCGATCTAAATTTGTTTTATATGAGGGTAGAGTTCTTACGAGTAATGTCTCCAAGTTGGGCGGTATTTAGCACACACATAAAATTATGCATTTTTCTGGTGACCGGAACCCTTAAATGCGCTTCAGAAAAAAAAACCAAGACACTGAATTTATTATACAAACATGTGAAATTTATAAAACGTGATTCGCAAGCTCGCACAATGAAAAATGCTCAGCAATTTCTGAAACGAACCGTCTTCTGTCGAAACTCTGCGCGCGGCTTTGCCGGAAAGTCAGGCGCCCAATTTAACACGCCGGCGTGAAAAGCGAGGGATTTTAATGAGCGCAATCAATTGAGCATTTTCCGGCTACGGCGATAAATTTTCCACCTTGCGGAATTTACGCACGCGGTCGAGTTATAACGGTTTAAAGACGTCTGAGCGAGCGAGGGGGGAGACGATTACCGGCTCGGCGGTAAATTAACGCAAACGGCCTTAGTCGAAGTGACGGANGGCGGGCGACGACGGTGGGCGTTAGGGGCGGTTATCGCGCACCACGCCGCAGCTTCCTCCGCAAGTGAACGCACTGCGAGCTGCCTCGGCCCTCGCCCCCTGGCGGCCGTTTGTACCCCCTCCCCGCCCCCTTGCTTAGCAAGTAGCGCGGAATATTGCCGCGGTCGTCGGATAACGCGGCGATTACCGCGCCAAACCTGCGTGCTTATTACTTCCAACGGGCCGGGATAGGTTCGCGCCGAGCGCTCAAACACATTAGACCTGAGCCCGTTTGACGATGATTCCTCGCGATTGTACACACGTGCAGTTAACGTTAAGATCGTTGGACACCAAATAATTAATTAATTATTTCTAACTAAACACTGTTAAACTCAAATAAAAAAAAAGATTTCACTTTATATATTTTTGAGTAATTTGATGTCAAATACAAATTTCTCCTATGTTGTTGCAGCCGTAATAACAAATATTAACTAAGCTGTACAGACGAAAAAAAAAAACGACATAATAATAATAATACGTCTAATTTTTGGTGGCAAAGTTAAGGTATTATCATGCTCTCTTACACTTGACAATTTAACATAAAAAATAAAACATGACAGTTATTTTTTGCAAAGAAAAACAAAACGAAACACAATGTTTACTGTAATATTAGAAGTAGCTGATATGAAAGATATAAAGGCAACATACAAAAAAAAAAACAATAAACTGAACAGTAAACTTACACACTTTCTCTTTTGATGTATGTTTATATGTGTATACATACACTCATATACAAAACCACATACACATGACATACGCTAATTTTTGTGAAAAATACATCACCAAGAAGGATACATGTTATTGAAATGAACTTTATACCACGGTATAGGTACACGTCAATACGCAATTGATTAGGATAAAAGAACTGTACATGATCTCTGTCCTTAAGAATTAAGTATGGTGTGAAGTCCCCACGTGCTACTATCAGAGCCCCTAAACGTCGTGGCATGGAATCAAAGAGGACCTGAATATGTTCCTAGGGAATCTCCCTCCATGCTGTTTGTATGCGAGTCCACAAAGCAACAACAACGGTTGCCGCAGGAACCGTGACGAACAAGTCGCCGACCAACCATATCCCAGACATGTTCGATGAGCGAGACCAACCATATCCCAGACATGTTCGATGAGCGACATGTCAGGCGAACGTGCAGGCCAGGGAAGTGGTTGTAACGCAACGTACCCACGTGACGACACAACAACAATGCACAGAGCAAACACTCGCAACATACACAACAGACAACCTTGCGCGAGGAGGTGTTACAACGATAGAATGCAGAAAAATGATAGTCTGAGTGAGAAAGGGGTTCTGTGCACACGAGGGTGACGTTGCGACAGCTGCAGTACGTGCAACGAATTTCCTGGGTAGAGTGCTAACCCTAGCTGCGTAGTCACGAGCGTCCAAACTGAGTACTAGATTAGTGTGCTTATTGAAAACCAGAATTATTGCCCCTTCAAATCCTTGGTGACTCAGTTTGAACACTGGAAATGAAATCCACTGTAGTGACGCTTGAAGGTAGTCTGACTAGTTACTTTGCCCGTCCCCGTCCAGACTGTGAGTAGGAACACCACACACGTGGTCTTACCAATCTGACGTAACGCGTACCATTTGTTCACCCAGCAACACAGCAGTCTGGTGGACAGGACAGTCACACACACACAAACAGGAACAACAGGAGAAAAACTTGCTGCTACTACGAAATGACAACAATGGGGGGCTGTGTGTAGACAATTGTCTGCGTACGACCCTCTGCTATCCATTGGTTCCACACACGCATCTCTGTCGTAGCAGCATGCCCTGTACGAGCCGAAGTGTCACGGTATGACAAACCACCGGAGACAGGTCATTCTGCCCCGTTCGAACTCACTCACATGCTGATGTGGCGCCCTTTGAAGTCGACGAGGCACACTGGCACTTGGCTTTCACTTCGTTTGACGGCTCTTCACTGACTGAGCTTGGCGTAACACTGACCTTGCCGGTCACACAAGAGAGGGCGCTGCTGGGCT
This sequence comes from Clitarchus hookeri, assembly GCA_002778355.1. Taxonomy (NCBI): domain Eukaryota; kingdom Metazoa; phylum Arthropoda; class Insecta; order Phasmatodea; family Phasmatidae; genus Clitarchus; species Clitarchus hookeri. The sequence goes on along the minus strand of NQII01000182.1, from coordinate 1,082,668 downwards.
ACGTGTACGCCATCTCTCTGCAATCGTGATCACTTATTGCTGGTACAATGTTCTGCACATCCTCCGAGTTTGGATTCACATGGGCCATTCTTTCTGTGTGTTGCAATGTTCACAAACAATAGTGTGTATTCACATACATATTATTAAATTCACTACATGTTAACATAGATTAGCAAAAATTCTAAAATTGTAATTTAGTTTAAGGAATTCTGAAGGAAATAAAATCACAGCAAATAACTATTTAAACGCGGAAAGAGAGACAAAGAAATTCATTAATATAAGATGTTTGCTACATCAAAAATTTTGTAAGCTACCGGAAAATATACCTAAAATGAAATAGTAATGCAATGTTTACTCGCACACGTACATTCACACACCTGCATACATTAGCAACATATTTAGATAATTTAACAATAACATAAGCATCAGAAACATTACTACAGTCGCATGAAGCAGAAATCAAATAAGCTACAGATATTATAGAAGAGAAACATCCACAATAAGAATTGTTTATATCAAACCCATATTTCACGTTCAGTTAAATATTCATAACGTGAAAAAACTCTTCCGGCATAATTTTTCAAATTTTGTGATTGAAATTGTTTCTCTTGCTTCCTGTGGTAAGCAAATCAAAGTTTGATTGCGGTGATTATGAAATATGAAGCAAAATATGAGTTGTGTTTTGGTACTAGAAGCTTTCATTGATCGAAAGAACGAGTGTTTAAAGTATTGGGCGGTAAGAAACGAGACAAAAGGTATTGATAAAGGTATTTCATCTTTATAAATTAGGATTTGTTATCACGGCTGCAACGAAAAAGAAGAATTTTGTATTTGTCATCAAATTATTCAAAAAATATAAAACATTATATTTTTTTATTATAGCAAAATTTTATTACATACAATGCGTACAAGATAAATAATACAAATGAAAATTATTAACTTTTTGGGACCCGACGCCATTAATAAGGAGGACATTAATAAGAGGCATCGTAAATGTGTTGATAATTTTATAAGTATAATTTGAAAGAAATGATCTCATGAATCCTTAGAAATTCGAAGTTATAATTAAAAGCTACGTATAACGTTGCAGGATTTTTATAATGCATTGCTACCGCATATTGCTAAACATTCACGGTAAGACTGGAAGCAACTTGAAATATTCAGCATTCACTTAGAATAATTAGCAGTACGCTCACTGCACGAACTACCGTTGAGTTGATAGTTCACAAGTTTGCCGCATGTAAAGATGAGCGGCGGGCGAAGCTCTTTACAGATACGGCGACTCACTTCGCAGGCTGGAACTGAGTTGAGTCCATTGCTGTCTTGATAGACAGCCGCCTCTCAAACACGTTTCGCTGAGTGCCTGAGAGATCATATAGCCGTCACTGCACACGTGCCACGGCGAAAAAAATTCCTTCGTTATTTTACTGAAGTGCTTTTGTGTGAACTGTAACAGCTCGAGCACCTCGCACGCTGATTCGCCAGCAGGCTGACGATCACATTTCTCCATACACTCGAGCCACTGTCGTTTGTATATTAGATGCTGTCCGATTTCACTGTTTAAATCAGTTAAGAGCGCTGACTTAACCAGCAGTCACTGTTGGATTGTATTCTATATACATACATTGTATCATTTAATTTGTAATCATTATGAAAAAAAGAGAAAAGAGACGTGTTGGTAATGCCTAGAAAGAAATAGTTCTTATGCAAAATATTATTGAAGTAAGTGACCAAGAATGCGGCGCGCTGTCCCTTTGGTGTAATTTTCTAGACTTGGTTAAGCTTTGTTTGCATGAAGCGAAGGAATATCGTAGAAGTAGAACTTAAGCTGGGCTTCAGGAAAGTTGGATGTAATTGCGGATTGACTATAGATAATAGCTTCTTCACAATCTTTATTAATTTTTAACTTAAGACTGCTGGAATGAAGAAAGTGAATTTTCACTCAGGGTGTTTGCAATAGTAAAACTAGAAACAGCATTGAAGCAATACCAACTTTAGAAAACGTACAAATGAATGCTCTGTGTCCTGCCATCACGTTAAACGTAATACAAAATCTGTAGATAAGGTTGTCGCGAAAATTTTACAAAACCACTTCACTCCACATCCAACACAAGTACAGCTCGTGTCGAAACATTAAACGATTACATTACTTGTGCTCGTAAATTAATTCGGAACTGAGCAGGTTAAGGCGCCCGTCTTCCTGGAACTTTTTCCCACGTTTAGGCTGAGAAGCGCGGGAGCGATAAGGGCGACACTGCCACGCGCATCAAGTACGCCATCGCCGCTAAGCGCAAGGCTCTGAACTGGCGTGCAGTGTTCTCGTCGTGCTGCGTGTACCTATGGGACTTTCAGCTGTGACCATATAATTTTATTAGTGGGAAGTCTTTAGGAAAGTTCAGTGCAGGCGCCTGTAGTAGTTTTGTATGTATCTGATGCGTGCATTTTGAGCTACAGCGCCTTAGAAAGGCCGTTTTTAGCGGTTTTGGAGTACTCTGAATTGATGTTTCTAATGTACGTGATGTTTTGAAAGTACTTAACAGCTCTCGTCTGAAGTGCGTGTTCTTTTCGTAGATCAGCACGTTGGACGCACGCTTAATAGTTTCGTTGAAAAACGTGTATTTGGAAGACTCTGCAACGCAGTTCAAGCGCCAGGTAGACTTCCGTCCGCCAGACGTGACAACTGAACGTGCTCCGCGTTTCGCTGCGATGCGTGCGACGTGCGTCGCGATGAAACTGCGCATGCGCACCCACGAGCACATCGTCGCAAGCACTCACATATAGCAACAACGGCAGCGTTTCGCTAATTCAATTGTTCCGCAGTTCCTGACACGGACATTTTCGCCGCTGTTATCCTTTTTTTTTTTCCGCCATCGCCCTAGTCAGCCGTTTTAATTCAAACGTTCGCGTCATTGTTTTGTTGTTTTCCCGTTCGTGATTGTCCTGTTGCGGTTTATTCGGACAGGCCGCAAGAGAATTCGATGCTAATGTCCGGGTGTACGGTGCGAATTATGTTTCCCCGAGTCTGTCGGGCAGCGTTGTTAACGAATGCTGACAGAAGTTTCGCATTAGGCAGCGTTCCAGCTAGGGATGTTGAAATAATACGATATTTGGAAATGACGAAATTATATCAACGATATGTCGATATAAATCGTCAATATATTTCGACGATATTTTATCGAAATCAATATATTATTCCAGGTATATGAAATAAACAGTTATTAATGCACTTTTAATAAACTTTGTTTTGAATAGAAAAGTTGAATAAAAAAATTTACTTTCGCAACATGCGCCAAAAATAGACACCGCGTCTTTCTGCAATGCCTCGTGTCATTATAATATTCCAAGCAATTTTACATTTGCCAAGTCCTTTAATATAAAGTATCGAATTATGATGTAACGAAAATCTATATTTTTCTTTTGATATATCGTTTTGTAAAACGATACTTTTATGAATAACCAATATAAACAATGACGATATTTTTTTTCCGATATCGAAATCCATAGCTCCATCACAGAATAGGAATACAGAATTGAAATAACGCTTGTACTACGAACTCTGTCCGCACACGCCAGTAAAATGGCGCCGCTGGCCCAAAAACTTGACAGAACGCCGTTAGCCAATCAGCTGGCAGCCTGTCTAATATGACTAATTTTAAGCACACAGTAGCCTATCAGACACTGGGCCCGTTCCAGAGCCTTGCGCAACCAATTCGAGAATGGGTACGCCCACATATAAGGAATCACAGAACAATTTTGTCTCTGTGATTTTATCTACGCTTTAGTTCTAGTTTACAAATGACTGCAATTTCTAGTCTTCGGGCGAGTAAACTATGTTTACATTTAATTTGGTTTAAGGACATTTTTCGCACGACACGTGGTTTCTATAAACTTTTTGTTTGAATCAAACCTTTGAAAGTCGCCCTGTGTACGACGGGTTTGCTTGTTTCCTAAACGTGCTATGTATCAAAAGCCTTTATTATTTTATCAAAAGCCTTTTATTATTTTGTAAATATCCCACCCTTTGTAAATAACCACGCTTCACCCTCGTCGGCTCTTGACAGCCGACGAGGGTGAAGCGAGGTGAAAATGGAGCAGTGCCATAATGCATGGTCGGGGGAAACGGAAGATCCCCGAGAAAACCCGCTGACCAGCGGCATCGTCCGGCACGATTCCACCGTGCGAAAATCCGGGAGAGACTCCACCGGGAATCGAACCCGGTTCGATTTGGTGGGAGGCGAGTATTCAGACCACTACTACACCACCGCGGCCCCAACAATTTTGAGAATCGTAGCTAGAATTTTCTTTCCACACATTGCTTATCTTTATGTACTACATAACCTCTTGAAAAAATTGCACACTGTCAGCTGCTTAGCTGTTGCAAGAACAGCTGGGCTAGTTGGTTGCTGTACAATCTTGTTACGTGCATCACGAGCTAATAAGTAAATTGTAGCCGGGTATTAAGGATTATACAAATTTTAAAGATATTGATGAATGAGTGAGATGTATTAGTGTAGAAATGATTATGCATTAATCTCAAACAATTAACTGGCATAATGAAATTTGTATTTTTGCTAACCAGTTATCTACAGCCGTCCATAACGTAATGTATTCAATAACCATAGTGCGATACACTATCACTATCAGCAATAATAGTCGTTACTATATCTAATACAACTATTCTCTGTTCACGGTAAAGTGAGCACTTTTGAGACCTAAGTAACTTTTTCCTTTTAGCCATTTTTAAAAATCCTTTAATCTCCTTTTTAAATAAATATTGACATGTAAGTAATAAACACAGTGTGTATATTCCGCCGCACTCGCATGTTAGCGTCTAAGGCTAAAATTAAATATATTTGTTGACTATTATTCTACATGCGAGGGCTTTCAAAAGTGCTCACTTTATCGTGGATAGCCTATATCACCTCGCCAACTACAACGTAATGATATCTTTTATTAAAGATCTTCTGTTCTCTATTGAACAGTGGTCACAACTTCGTATTTGTGTTCACTCGCTACACTAAACATGTCAATTTTCACTGATATTGTAGCTCAAGTTTCTTTATTAATGTTATTTACAATATTTCCACACCTAGCAGAATGCAGCAGCTTTCTGCAAGACGGACAACATTTCGTTTCTCTCGAGGTTGGTTGCAGTGGCAGGCGGCCGGGTGGAATATCTGGGAAATATTGTTAAGGGCGTTCGAGCGCGTGCACCGCCAGTGTTATCCCGCTAGGCGGCGCGGGTGTAGCGAGCTCCCTGCTCGGCGCTGGCGTGGCGCGCCGCTGTGTCGAGTCACTTGGCCAGTGATGTACCTACCCCCTCTCGCGACATAGGGATCTGGCGCTAAGTGCGATGCTGGTTGCGTAGGGTCAGTCTGGCAGGAGCCAGTTGTCTGCTTTAAGTGTGACCATGATTGCAAGCTAAGCGATACGCTTGTCTGGAAGACACTGCTGAGGATTTAACTACAAGGTAATGTGATCAAAGAAATAGATCAAATGCCTGGTGGAATGGNTTCTATATATATATATATATATATATATATATATATATATATATAATATACACAAATCAACAGCTATGCTAAGTAGAAACACACGTTGCCACTGCGGAAAGGACTTCGGTTTTTTTCATGAAAATTATGCAAACCAATGATTGTACGAAGTCTACTGTAGAGCTTACCTCTATGGTTGTACCTTCTCCCAGTACTGGAAAATTACATGTAAAACAGTGTTGCTACTGTGGAAAGATCTTCAGCAAAAGTTGCCATGCTCGGCGACATGAGAGAACCGCCTGTACGAAGAGTTTTTTTTTTTTCGCGCGACGAAGCGTTACGACAATGGGCACATGCAGTTTATGCAAGGTGATATATTGAGAAACCACTTCAAGAACTGCAAGTATTCGTCTTTTGCGAATAATATGCATGGATGGGGTACATACGATAAACATATGGGCTGATTATGGATTGATAATTGATCGATATATTGGACAAAAGATTGATGGGAAGATTGGAACATTGATCAAATGATTGGAAGAAAAATTGATGTAATTTTTGGAAGAAAGATTGATGAAATGATTGGACGGAATATTGTGAAATATTAGTGGGCAGATTGGAATATTTATGGAAAGTCTGTGAATAAATTGATGGATATATGGAAAAGGTGATCGAAATATTGCAAAGGTTGATGGAAAGATTGATGAGGAGGAGGATTGTGAAAGATTGATGAAATGATTGGACGATTGAGGGATTGATGTTCAAGAAGACCATGGAAGATAGCAGTGTTTATCACCCTCGTAAATTCCAGGTCTTAAGGGACTAGCACTATTGGTATTTCAATTATTGCCAAGTATGTCTATAAAAGCGTTTTTAGATACTGATCCATACAATTATTATAACATGGCTTGGGCAGGTGGTTGCTAGTCGTATGAAGGATTTGGATTGGTCAAATATATGTATATTAAAAAATATACTTAGTAGCATCCTTAGGCCTACATAAAAGGCGAGCTGTGTGCATGATTACAACATGTATGTGGTTAAGTTCGAGAGCAAGAAGAACTACATTAGCAGCGCGGTATGGTTACCTCACTTTTTCATGAATAAATATCAATTTTTCTCATTTTCTCAGAACTTTTTCATTTCCTCAGACCTTTTTCATTTTCTCAGAAATTTACTATTTTCTCATTTTCTCAATTTTTTCAGGTATCGGGGTTTTTTGGAATTTTTAGAATATTTTGGCCTTAAGATTATGGTAATACGGTCAAGTTTATGTGTCAAGGTAACCAGGATCCAATATGGCCACCAACCGACCGGAATGACAGAGCATATTGTTGGTTCCTGCTCCGGACACCCATCCTCTTGCGCCAGATCCGCCATAATCATTCTACTAATAGTTATGATTGCAAATATATGCTCTGCGTTTACTCAGTTTTTAACGTAAAGTAAAGACTAGTAATCGTAACGAGCTGTTTGTAAAGAGTGTTTAAGCCACGTGCATATTTATGGTAATATAGTATAACCAATACCTATGTTATTAGTTAACAATAATTACTGAGAACAAAATAACACTGGGACAACAATATTCTGAAATATTTAAATTATCCAGGAAATATTTTGAAGGAGCAATAAAATATTATGGTTTTAATTGCTGATTTATTTGGTGTTTTGACTTTTTTTACCTATCCGCACTCCCTTTAATAATACAGAGTAAAGAAACATCTTTGATCGAAGTTTAATAAGAGTTTTTTCTGATTATCGTTTCAATGCGCACATACTTTACGCTACGCCAACTTATAACCTTGCGAAACCAACAGTTCAGCAAGTATACTGCATACATTATCACTCACTTAAAAAAATATCAGTTGATAAAGAACCGCATAATTTTTTACAGTGCTATATATGTACACATATACACATCTACATATACATCGATACACACACTAATTCAAGAACTCTGTTTACATTTCCTGAATTTCAACCTTTTTAGCAGCACGAACTCGAGCCATCTTGTTCCTCGCCGAATTTCTCTTCACAGATAATGAAGGATGTTCGTTTTGCTTTTTCCTCATGTTTGATTGTCGAAAACGTATTTCCCATGGAGGAGCTTAGCTAGGATTGAGCTACGTGTAGGAGAGAATACTGCGTGGACTTGCCTAATGTCTGGCAACCCTGTGTAGGTTTGCCCAACATCTGGCAACCCTGCGTGGGTTGCCCAACATCTGGCAACCCTGCACGGGCTTGCCCAACACCTGTCAACCCTGCGTGGGTTGCTCAACATCTGGCAACCCTGCGTGGGTTGCCCAAAATCTGGCAGCCCTGCGTGGGTTGCCCAACATCTGGCAACCCTGCATGGGCTGCCCAACATCTGGCAACCCTGCGTGGGCTTGCCCAACACCTGGCAACCCTGCGCAGGCTTGCCCAACACCTGTCAACCCTGCGGGGGTTGCTCAACATCTGGCAACCCTGCATGGGCTGCCCAACATCTGGCAGCCCTGCGTGGGTTGCCCAAAATCTGGCAACCCTGCATGGGTTGCTCAACATCTGGCAACCCTGCGTGGGTTGCCCAACATCTGGCAACCCTGCGTAACTTTGTTGTTAAACTCTTGCTCATGCCGTTTATTTCACGTTTCTCTCGTAATTAGGCTTCGTTTTTGACTAAGACACTTTTTCCCTATCTTAATTGCTTGGATGCTGTTCAGCCGTAAATGAAGCAATTTTAAAACAACAATTACTACATGCTCTCTTGTGTACGATCTCGGGCTGTTTAATTAAATCAGAGCTTCCAACGGTTGTCGCAAGATAGCAGTAATGGTGCAATTACGCCATACCTATAAACATTGCTAAGCTACCGTCATGTGTTTGAATAAGTGTGTGTGAAAATAATAAATATGTGGTACTTTATTTTCATCTCTAGTATGTGGACCTCACTTTCGAAAAAAAAATTTGATACTTTCTTTACCGCGTCTTGCCCTTCCACCAAATTAAAAAAGGTAGGGAAAGGGGGAGGGATAAACCACCAGTCCAACCTCTATAGATCGGCCATCAAAGAGAAGCTCGGGTGGCGTCTTTCTGATCGCCTATGGCACTAGCTAAACTTTCGTGTCACTGTGGGTGTTTTCCACAGGCCGCTTCCATGCTTTGCATTTAGTCACAGGTAAAATACAGGATTTTTGTCCAATCGGCCCGACGGCATGGGCGCTAAGTATTCAAACGCCCCGTCCAGCGGACGAGCATAGGTGACATATCCAGCGGACCATTAGGACAGTAATACCAGTAACAGCAACTTTTGGTTGGACAAACATTGGTTAAACTTTAAAGGACATCCGGACCCACGTTGGCCTAACGTCGTGTTGTTGTTAGTCGGGAGCCAACTAACGTCTGTGGCCATCTAATTACGACAGTTTTGCTGACAAAGGCAATGTGTTAGCGAGGGGTGATTTTACATACATACCGCTAACCAATAAATATCGTTCTGCCAATGTTGAATAGCGATATTTTAAATACATTGTTTTTATTACCTGTACTGTTATTATTAGCAGTGTAAATTTTTCTCTTATTATGAATGAAAATCCTATTTTTAAATGATGTTTTATTAATTTGGAGTATATTTTCGAACATAGTGATTGTGGGAAGTTTCTTAGTTAATAAAATCGATAGTAATGTCGCAGAACCAGCAACGATAAAAATACAAAACAATTTTTTGATAATCCTTGAAACCGATATAATAACGCAGTATGGCAAAGATATTTACCCACCGCTACTGAGTTCCTTCAATATGCACGTGACACTCCCACGAAAACAACTTTCATGCTTCACAAACCACATCGTGTACTGGTAGGACGCAAAAACGCAAATAAAATGGCCACTGTGCGCTTTAGACAAGTATACGGGCCTGGACTACGGAGTTCACGGCCAGCCGGTAGAGCGAAGCAATATCCATCTAGGAATGCAGGGGTGTGTCGGTTTACAGATCTATATCGGTGTTGCTGGCTTTCCTCTAACATTCATTATATATTTTAAAAAATTATTTTCCAAGGCTTTGTGGCGTACACAGAGTTCTTCAGAGTTGCTCTCAGATAAAAATCTAACGACTTTAAATCTGGAGATCTGGGTGGATACTCAACACTTTTACGTCGGCCAATCCACCTCCCGACACATGTTTCATCCAGTAGCCACCTTACATCTCGATGGTGATGTGGAGGTTCACCATCCTGCTGCAATACGCAGTCGACATTTGGGTAGAGTTGTTGAATAGCTGGCACAACGTTTTCCTGAAGCATGGTACTTTAACATTCGCCTGCCGCCGTTCCGTTAAACAATAACTGACCCACAAGTGCTCTGATAGACATACCGCACCACACTCTTAATCAAGGATGATTAACTGCTTGCTGTAACTACAATGTGGGGATTTTAGTCGGCCCAGTACACACCATTGTGGCGGTTGGCACTTCCATTCACTCTACAGGTCGCCTCAACGGACCAAACAATCACGTTAGTGGAATGTTCGTTGCCGATGCACATGAACACAGCCCACTCACACAGTGCTACGCATCAGTCTGGATCGTGTTCTTTCAGAGCGCGAAGGAGTGAGGGGCATGTGAGGCCCACACTTCCTTCGTCTGTTGTCGTTCTCCTCCTACCGCGTCATCCTTTCTTCACATCACACACAGTTCCTCCACTCTTCAACTTCTAACATGATCGTTACACGTGGCGGTGGCGCATTATCGAGCCCAGCCCTGTATTGTCTCTGCGCCTCAGTCACGTTCTCGCCCTTTTAATAACATTTCCCTTTAGTTGCTCGAAAGGAAACCTTGTCACCTCCGCCCGCCATTTCCAGTAGCTCGTGGCTGTACACGGGACTGACAACAGTAGACCGCCTACACGCGCTCACACACATCCAACGTCAAATGCACGCAGTCTCATTTGATTATATTTAGTGATTTATCTGTTATTTACAAATAAACCGTATAAATAGGAGCCGTGATATTTCACGAAAAGATTTCGAGACAAGATACAGTCCATAGCACTGTAGGGTCGTCCAGCTTCTTTGATTGGCTAAAAAAATGTTCTGGCCCGTGTTAACCGTTTGCGCACGAATCACGAAGGTTCAGTGTCGGAGTTACTTAGTTCTGAGTGGCTTGGTCGAAGACGTACACGGCACCAGCAGCCAATGGAGGTATAACAACAGCTGAGGTGTGTATATAGTATTGAAGTTTACTGTGTGCTCCGATTTTTACGCGAAAAGTCACTGGCCCTACGTATAAACATTATTTTGGGACAGCTTGTACTATAATGTATATTAGAGACAGAAAAAATTCGCGAGTTCAATGACCTTCAGGTTTGACTCTACAGCCTTATGTACAAATATGCCGACATAAACTGCACATTGGTTGCCTGCTATCACAGTGGAAGGCGACGATTGGACCAGCGTTCTCCAGGAAGTGTCAAATACCACATGGGCCAATGGCTAAAGTTATATAAACGCATGTGTTTTGAATTCTAGCTTGTCCCAAAAAGAATTCGTGAATTCTTCAGGTCCCTATGTATATACTATGAATGTTAGGTAAGATCTTTACAACGTTGAGAGCAATACAGAACAATTAATTGAAGCAATTAACGTACAGATAAGGGGAGGCAACATTGTTTTTAACGAGTGATGAAGAGAAGAAAATTGATGTTATTCAGAATGCTTTCTGTGCGACATTTGTCGAAATTAATAATTTTTGTTGATGGCTTGAGACGGAAAAAATGTAGTAAAGGACCGAAAGTTATTCTACTACTGAAATCTACCGTGATCTCGAATTGTTTATCTAAAATCGCTGGCTCTAATCCAGACAAAATAAACACTCTCGGCTATTTGATAGGATTGTAGAAACTGTACTCAGCGTTAAGTAGGAATCTATAAAATCCGTGTCACTATTCGGAGGCAAAAAATACTTTAAAATCTTTTGCCAGCTACTGATTTAGTCACTGAGCTGCAGTGTACCTGTCATGAGACGATATGTAACTACGAATATATACGGCAGAACGGTTCAATGCCACGCAGCTAGGTCATGAGAGTAACCGGGTCCTCAGTGTGACAGGAGACAGTATACAATTGGGTGCTTACAGGAGTACGAAGTATCGCGTGCCGACAGATTATAACACGCGTTTCGTGCTTCTCTAGTGATCAAGTCCATCTCGTGCCTGACATCACGTCGGATGTCCCAGCTCAATTTACTACAATCCTTTATATAATTATAAATATATTTCTGGCTAAAATAAAATTAAAACTGCAACACATTGTGTATGGGTTTGACCGTCAATCGTCACCACGAATTTCATTTTCACCGGCATTCTTCTTAATTGCGGTAATTTAAAATTTTCAATTTGCGCTATTATTACCTACAATGCCAAATATAATGACATCAGAGATATATCAATGTATAATTACATGAAATGTATTTACTACCATTATGGTTTGTAACACGAACGAAATGAAGCAGCTGTGCGTTAGCGAATAGTCGTTGTTGTCTTGCGTTGCAATTCGCAGTCGTTCCTCACTAACGGACGGTATTTATTTTTCTTGCTCGATTGAATTCGTTTCGCATCGCAGATACCTCCCACGAAAATCGCGATGCTTGAAAAAAAAAAAAGGCACAGGACGGATGTTTTGTAGAATATTTTTTTCTGCGGTAGTTACAAGCTGGAGGAGCGCTTTTGTGTCGCCACCGCGATTGCGGACGACATAATTATTTAACATTGATTAATGCAGCGAGGAGATTATGAGGGGAAGTGGACCGGGAGAGGGGGGGGGGAGGGTTGGCCGCAGGTGGAAACATTATTTCTTTGCACGCCCTTCACCCCTCGTCCTTCCATACCAGAGCTAGAGAGGTAATCGCCGCCGAGTACGTTCCCATGTTTTGTGGCGTCCGCTCGCTCAGATGAAAACAGAGCGTCGATATTCCCGGCGCCGGACACCCGCCGGACACGTGTCCTCGACCCACGTTCCGGACAAGCGATCGTGTCCGGGGCACGGACACGGAACACATCGCTCGATAAAAAAAAAAAAATCGGCAAGCAAGTGCCCGCGGAATGTAATTCTATCGTCGGGGTTCGTGTCAGCGAAAACCAAAACTCCTGCACCGGCAACAGAATGTTCTGTCGGCGGTTTACTGCAGTTCTGTTTGTTGCGGGAGCTATCCTAATAACGCCGAATTCGTTCTGTTGAAGGAACTACATTCATAGTTCCAGAAACAATCGCAGGCAAGGCCACAACGAATGGTTCTATTGCAGCTTCTATCTGCGTTAGCAATATTTGGATGGCACGAACGACTAATCTGATTGCTGTCTCTATACTAACATTCTAGATAAGTTATGTGTTCCGAAATGTACATCACTGTATCTTCTCTACCCTCCAAGCGGTGAGTACAAACGCCACAGTATTCTACATTACCATGAGTCATGTTTGCTGTGTACATAATCGTGTACAAATAATAACATTTTTCGCGTTACGTGATTTCTGAGTTTTAGAGGGTTTGAACTCTGGTTCAGTTCGAGTTTCCAGCTTTCGTGTTCTCCAATTTCCCCAGTTTACTTGAAGTTTAACTTCTCGGCTTTCACTGCCCTCAGTTCACGTAACTGCTTATGCCTCCACTAGCACACTCCAGTCAGCTCGTTGGGAGCTTTATAAGGAACGAGGATTTCCAGTTTCCTGGCCTTGACTTGAGGTACATTTTCGCCTTGATGGTTCGCAGCAACTAAGTATAACACACGTTTACTTTTTGCAAAGATTCATTTCGACCAAGATTTATAATAGTTTGCCACGATCTACAAAGAGAAGTTTAAACAATTCAATAATATAATTTGATTATTAAAAGTTAAATTTTAGTGAGTCCGTTAGAGATACACTTCACAGCAGGTTGTATTTTGTCTGTGTGTCACGTGCACCCACTTTTCCTGTCACACCCAATCTCTGATTCTTGCACATTTCGTTAAGTGCTGAATTTCATTAATAAATCACAAATGGTTTAATCCAGCTACTGCAAATGTTGTGGTTTTCGTTTATCTTAAGAGTTAATAAATTATAGCAATTTTCCTCTCGAAATTGTTATAATATATATATCATTAAGCCTGTTGTATAGCTAGTACTGGTAGTTGATTGTAAATGGTGCATTTCAATATCGCTTCCAATAAAGTGGCTTTCGCTGTGTCTGGGGATGGATTCAGAAATATTCAGCACTTCGTATTAATTATTTTGTGATGCCAGTGTCATCAGTATTATTATGTCATATTTCAAGGGATTATTCTCAATATTATATGATTTTAATCGACTAGAAACAAACTTAATTTAAGCCACATATACACTGAAGAGCAAAAAAAAACTGGTACACCTACCTAATATCGTGTAGATC
>NQII01000182.1:1026459-1054303 GCA_002778355.1 Clitarchus hookeri | reverse complement strand
GTGCGGAGGCCATAATTCGAGGCTGTAAATACGATCGGAGGTAGATACCGTGTAACGCTGCTATAGGCAGGACATAACAGAGCCGTAAGTGTGCGTGTCACTGGTTACGTCATATTGGTGATCGACTACACATGGCTAAACTGCAATTAAAAGAGAAATACCTGATCCTTATTCCAGAAAAATTGTCGTATTGCGGTACTGGTGATTGGATAAGCTTCGTTTAAAATGTTTGCCCCCAGGATCCCAGATGCCACGGTCGCTGTTTCAAAGAGAATCTCGGGCGCTCAAATGAAACACCTCAGGCGACTGTGTCATCGGGCGACTGAAGACATAACAACCTCTGACGGCGGTGTCACACACCTGCTCGTCCGAGACCACGCGCCGACGACGGAGGTCCAGGGAGGCTGGAAATATTTATCAGTAATCATCTAGAGACCTGAAAAATTCGCGAGTTCAACGACCTGTAGGCTATACTCCATTGTCGTATGTAAAATCATGCAAATATCAATGGTCATTGGTTGGTTGTTGTATTAGCGGAATACGGTGATTCGGTCTGCATTTTACTGTGCATTTATTATTGGCTCAGAGTTGTCCAGGAGGTGTAAACTAACGGGTGGACCAATAGCATTAGCGATACAAACGTACGAGGTTTAGAATTCTAGCTTGTCCCGAAATGAAAACGCGAATTTTTCAGGTCTCTAGTAATCATAAACGGACTTCCAAGGAGTGAAACGCGGCGGTAAGGTGGTTATTTGGCAGCAGCTACGAGAGTTAATAAGTACACAGAGATGAAATATCACCGCGGTTCCTTTGGTGTGGACGAACATATCCAATAATTACCTGCGCAAGTCTCCGTGAACGTACCTTGTGCCCGATTGGCTACTGTGTGCTGCAAAAGATTCCCTATTGGTCGGGCTGCCTCCTGGCAAGTAAGCTACCAGGCGCTGATTGGCGAACGGCGCTCAGACATGTCGCTGGGCAGTGACGACGATTTACTTGCGGGCGCCGTTGGAGTTCGCGGTGCAAGCGACTGATTGGCCTCTGTATTCTTCTGTGTTCTGTTTTCGTACGTCGCGAAACTCGTTAACTAGCGTCACCGTAATTTCGAAAACACTGTTCACGTGGGCGTGGACGAGTTGCAGACGAAAGTAGAATTTTTCATGAACGCGTTCATGTGGAGAAATAGCTTCGCAGACATGCGACGGCAAATAACGAATGCCAACTTCCAGACGTGTACGCAACAGAATAAAACATCAAACGCAGCAAACTTTGCCCGCTATAAATCGCTGCTTGCAGGCGTATCTTAAGCGGATTTGAATATACTTGTGCCCGCTGCGAGAGTACGAAGTTATACGCTGAAAAGCATATTTTCGTAACGTCATGCCGCTCGCACTCTCAGTGCTGAGAGCCGAAAGGTTTGGGCGGCTATTATTAACAGCGAAGTCTTGAGAGCCGATGGGGGGTGAACTGAGGTGAGAATGGAGCAGCGCCGGAATGAAAGGTCGGGGGAAACGAGAGATCCCCGAGAAAACCTGCCAACCAACGAAATCGTCCGGCACGATTCGCACTTGCGAAGATACGGAGTGACCCGGCCGGGGATTGGGCCCGGTTCGCCTTGGTGGGAGGCGAGCAGTCTAACAGCTCAGTTAATATACTTGTCATAATGCAATTGCTTGGTGTCGAGTTGGACGGTTGCGCAACGAGCCTCGTTTATACNGCTCAGTTAATATACTTGTCATAATGCAATTGCTTGGTGTCGAGTTGGACGGTTGCGCAACGAGCCTCGTTTATACTCAAGGCATATACTCGTATGGTCATCACGCAAGCTTGTTTCATTTCAGGACGGTCTGATGGTATTTGCTTCATATAGTCTAACCGCGGTTTCTTCACACTTATTGAACCCAACCTTTGGAAAATCGCCTTATTTACGACGTCTTTGGCTGTTTCCTAAAAATGTCGCGTAATGCANTTATTGAACCCAACCTTTGGAAAATCGCCTTATTTACGACGTCTTTGGCTGTTTCCTAAAAATGTCGCGTAATGCAAGCGTTTTATAAATGTGAGGGTGTAAAAGTACCTTATTTTAGTTTATTGGAAATTTTACTTATGTACTGTCTGTAAAATATAATATTTCATTACAAAAATAATACGAATAAACACAGGGAGAAAAAAAAGGTGTGTTGGTAACGCCTAGTACGAAATAGTTCTTATGGAAAATAATACTACACTGAGTGCGAACGAATTAGGTGAGGTGTCCCTTTGGTGCAATTTTATATGATCAGTTAAGCTTTGTTTACACGAGGCGGAGGAATAACCTGGAAGTAGAACTTTAGCAGGGCTTCAGAAAAGTCTGAAGTAACCGCGAACAGGCTACAGGTGAAATATGTCAGAATTCGCGACTCTCGCGTGCACTCTTCAAGAAGGTCCGTAACGTGTTGAAGAAGAAGACTTTTGTATTGAAAGACAGCACCATGACCTGGCCCAGTACAGCTACGTTAGCCTGTAACTAAAATAAATATTTGTGCGTTTTTCCAAAATAACGAATATAAGAAATAATATGCATGTTTATGTTTTACGTTCTTTCGCTTCTTTTTTTTAAAATTTCTTTGGCGAAGCATATTTTAAAATTAACCAACGTAATACATTTGTAAATTTTTTAGTTTTATTTGTGTGACACGTAAACAGCAAAAGCAAGGTTCCGAATTGTTGTTACTAGTCAACTGTGGCACTGAAACCTTTTTATATACTGGAAATCACACTACGAGAGAAGACAAAATTTTGATCAGTATTTGGTAAATTTACTAAATATTTCCTTATTTCAGCGTGTAACGCTTTTCAGGGAAATATATCACCATTTGAAATATATTTTTGCCGTAAAATTTGCTTCATATTATTTGCTTCATGTTTGATTCAGTTATAGTAGCGGTTCCTAACCGGTGGTCCGCGGACCACAGGTGGTGCGCAAGGTATTAAAGAAGTGGCCCGCGGAACATTTATTTATTTTACTGGGATTCGACAACTACAGTAGAGGCATCTTATTAGGCGCCTCGTTTGACGTTTCTCAAATTTTGTGACAATATAACTTTGTATTGGCTGCCACATAATCCCATTACGTTTTCAAAGTTATCACTGAACACTAGCACGCCATAAAAAATAATAATAAAAATAGAAACTTGTGTTTTTATGTCAAATGTAAACTGTTTCTACGATTAATATAGTTGCTAAAAATCATTATCGGTTTATATTTCAAGAAATTCGAACCTCATTACTAGGTTACGAGTTACGAGCGGGGCTACGCTATGACGTTGGGAGGGGGGTGGAGGGGGAGCGATCGACATTACCCTGTGCAGCGAGCGTCATTGGCTCAGTCGCACAGTTCCACTGGTATTTACCGAACATGTGTCTTAACCCCTTTAGGTGAGGACGTGAAATCTAAATTGGCGCTCTCGTTCTTGATCTTTGTCTGTAAGCACCTAGTCATTTAATACAGTGACTCAGTATTTGTGTTAAATTTTAGCTATGTATAAAAATGAATTTCAAATATAATAAAACATAATATAGCTTTATATATTCGATTGCGTTTTTGTTTTATTTTCATAATATGGTGCCCAAGAGAAAATGTGACAATAATTATATTAAATATGTATTTACCTCCATTGAAAGTAGCGGGGAAACGAAACCCAAGTGCGTTATATGCGTCACTGTTCTCGGAAATGATGCTTTGAAGCCAGCAAAATTAAAACGCCACTTAGAAAATGTCCATCCTAATTTCTGTGGCCGATCACTAGAATTATTCGAAGAAAAATTAGAGAATCTGAAGATGATGACGCCTAGACCTAATGGTACAAGATTTGCGTCATCGGAAAAAGCATTAGCTGCGTCATTTGAGATATCGAAATTGATAGCGCAATAAAAAAAAAACCACACACGATAGGAGAAACACTCGGTGAAACCTTGTTTGACCAAAGCTGTCGAAGAAGTTATAGTGATGGAAGCCATAAAGAAAATACAGGAAATATCATTATCGAACAACACCGTAAAACCTCGAATTGAAATAATGTCAAACGGCATCGAGGAGCAATTTGTTTCAAAATTTAAAAAATCGCCATATCTTGCTTTGCAGTGCGATGAATCGACAGATGTTTCTAATTGTTGTCAGTTGCTCGTGTTTGTCCGCTTTTTAAACGACAAGTCAATCAAAGAAGAATTATTGATTTCGCAGAAGAGGGAAACAACGTCCAAAGGTGTCGATGTCATGAACATAATAAGCGAATATTTAGAAAAGTGTGACGTTATGTGGGAAAAGCTTGCCGGTTTCTGTACGGATGGAGCTCCAGCCATGTAAGGATCACGCTCCGTTCTTGCGACATTAATAAAACAGAAGCATCCCTCTGCATTAACAACGCATTGTATCATACATCGCCAGGCGTTAGCTTCTAAGACTCTTCCGGAATGCCTTGCTAACACAATGCAATTGGCCATAAAAGTGGTCAATGTCATCAAAAGCAGTGACTTAAATACACGCCTTTTTAAAAAAAACTGTGTACTGAAATGGACTCCGATCATAAGACGCTTCTTTTTCACACCGAAGTTCGCTGACTTTCGAAAGGAAACATGCTAGGAAGATTATAGGAACTGAGGGAGAAAGTTGAACAGTTACTTGCAAAGAAGAAAATGAAAGATTTACAAGAGAAATTTACTGATCAGATATCTCAGCTGCACTTGGCTTATCTTGTGGATATTTTCACACATCTAAATAAGCAAAACTTGCAGTTACGAGGTTCCGTAAATAGAAATTTAGAAGGCGTAGCAAAAACGTTTATATTTGAAGATAAACTTCGCGCCTTTATTTGCAAACTTTAACTATGAATGGGTAAAGTTGTCGAAAACAATTTTTCTGCGCTTGTGACATTAAAAGCGCTCGTCGATGACGAAAACTATGTTATGCTCAGAGCGGCTGTACAAGAGAACATCAGAAGTCATCTGCAAATGCTGGTCGATGAATTCAGTCGTTACTTCCCGGGATATAACCAAACCGATTCGAGAGGTATCCAAAAGCTGATTCGTAACCCTTTTGGTATCAATGATAGAGAGGTTGCTGACGAAGTCCAGGAAGAGCTCATTGAATTGCAAAATGATAGAAACTGCAAGGATGCGTTTGAATCTGAGATTGCCCTTGAGGAGTTTTAGTGTAAAAAAGCAATTTCATATACTAAAATTCAGGAAATCGCCTTGCCCTATCTTATGCTCTTCTCCTCAACTTATTTGTGTGAACAAGGATTTTCTGCTTTTCTTGTAATTAAAAACAAGTCCAGGAATCGTTTGAATGCAAGTGATGATATGCGTGTAGCTTTGAGCAATAATATTAGCCCGAGGATTGCACAGCTTGCAAAGGAGACACAAGCTCAAAAATCACATTGATAATTTGCCAAATTTAATTTTCTATAAGACATGTTCTTTTTATATTATAATAGTACTTTCAGTGCATGTTACAATTGAGTTAAACCAATATGTTAAAAGTTTTGGTTAAAGTTTAATTTAAGGNTGAGTTAAACCAATATGTTAAAAGTTTTGGTTAAAGTTTAATTTAAGGTAAATAAAATGTATTATTCTTTAACCTTGTGGTCCCCGCTAAGAATAAAAAAAATACATAATTGTCCCTGGTCACATAAATGTTGGCAACCACTGGGTTAGAGCATGAAATATATTTTGATGCATTTTTAAGAGGGTATAAATGTATTGCTGTTGGTAATGTAACCACATTTATAATCATTATTAATGAGCTAATTGTGCACAGAGCTTACCNTATAAATGTATTGCTGTTGGTAATGTAACCACATTTATAATCATTATTAATGAGCTAATTGTGCACAGAGCTTACCACAGTTTAATGTTCAATAACGACCCTCAAACAATTCCATGGCTGAGAAGTGGTAACGCGTGACTTGCGTCGATGTTCGTTAACAACGAGAGGAGAAAACAAATAGCTATCGTCGTAACCACAAGCCGTTCTAATCCTCCAGGCAGCGTTCGCTGAGAAGACGCGCTGACGCGAGGAGGCGCTGTGCGGTGAGAGCTCAACTCTTAACTTCCAGCATCACTCGGTTCTGAGCACGCTTATCGGAGTCCAGCGTAGACGGACGTATCCTGCCGAACTGTGTGACGTTATACGAACTCTTATTATTAATTGGGGGAAACTATGGTATTCGCCGAGGCTGCTGTAGGCTTTTCGCCGTGAAATAGAGCACTTTTGTAAGCCCTGCATAGGTTCTTCTTTATCTTCTCATTTTCTATCCTTCCGACGTATGTAATATTAACCTTGCCATGGACCTTCTCGCTTTATCCGTGCGCCATTCATGTAAAAGTGTAACATTTTTAGGAAATTAAATGCGGTAATAATATGCAAATTCGTGCTCCTATGTGTATAAAGCAAAGAAAAAACTTAGACATCCAGAGGCAATAAATGTACAAATTACACTCGAAATACATAGTAAAATCTTAAAATTAATTTTTTTTATGTCTCTAGTAACTTAATTGCGGGACTGCATGCCAGTGTGTACTGAAGTTATGTGGAGTGATATTTTTTAAAGGTTGATTTAAGATGTGCTTACTTTACCGTGAACAGCCTTTACATATATTAATTACATACATTTTTTTTATATTGACATGTACACCCTATCGCAGCCTACGAACTCCGGGAAAACGTGTATATTGTTAAGTGTTGTTGATCTGAATCGCTTTCCTTGCCCCGTCCCGCTCGAGCGAACTAAATCAGTGCGCCGACTTTAGAGTAATAACCCGAGAAGTGCGCGGCAGTTTACAAAGGCGAGCCGCCACATTTGCCAGCTAAGCGTCTAGGGACTCGTGGGCGCCCGCCCCTGAGTGGATTGAATTTCCGGGGTTACCTTTGTAAGAATGTTCTGATCATTGCCCTGGACTCTCTTGGCGAGACTCGGGGCCTGGGGAACATTCTAGATCGGGCCAGCCGATACTTATTTAGCAGTGACGGGCCTCCGAGGTTACAGTTAAGAGTTTGGAGAATGTGGGACCTTGAGCGTCAGGTGTGCGAAGGCAGCGAAGCGACGTGTGACGGCGAGGATGAAATCTGCGGACTGCGAGCATCGGTACAGTGAAGGGTGAGACTGGCGGGCGGGACTACTGAACTGGATGCACGAACGACAGACATTTGGAATGATGGCAACATACATGTTCAATATGTATAAATAGTGAGTGTGAATCAAGCGACTGTAACTAATATAACGACACTTGATGACTTTAATAAGAATTGAGATAGACATTAAATATTGCGCTCACTGAGAATAAAAAGAATAATATTGAAGATAAGTACTTTAACGTTGTAAATAATAGCTGCGCGAATAAATTAAAATCAAATGTAGTTCTGTTATATTTTATTAAGACCTTCATGTAATACGAATCCGTATACGCCCCTGGCGCTCTTGTAACGATTTGTATTTCCTTTGAAACTCATACAGGCCGCGTGCTCGACTTGAGGCTGGGGAAAATGGCGAGAAAACAAAAAAGGGCGGGTAGGATATGACATCCGTTGGCAACGCACATTAGCGCCACAACTCAGCGGGTCGTGTTCAGCAGAGCCCTTCCCTCCCCAACCCCCTTGTTCTAGGCCAACCCTCGTTCATCGCTCGCAATTAAAACTGCCCCCGACAGTTCTCGGACCCGTGCTCGCGCCTCACGCCGACACGGTATAAAAATTCCCGTGCGTATCCCCGGAGGGGGGGGGGGTCTAGGGAAAGAATTGTTTGTACGAGGGGAAGAGGCGGAACACAAATGCCTTTCCACGCCCTCTCGTTTATCCCGTTCTCTTTAGTCCCGCCCTCACTTTTCCAACCACTCTCGTCTCCTAATCGCCTTTCCCGCTTCCACGCGCGAATCTCCCGCTAATTGCTCCGGGATGCGTATTACCAAACAACTTTTAAACCACCACCCCCCCCCCCCTCGAGGAAAAAGGGGGGATGATACCGTAAAAAAGAAGAGGGTTTACAGGTAATAACCGCAACATGGGCGGGCGTCTTCTTGTGTCGGCGCGCAGCAGCACAAAGGAGCCCCTTTGTTACTTTGCGGCGCGGCCTCGGTAATTAGGCGGCTTCCATCAAGGCAGCGGCCAGGCCTAGTGTTGTGTGTTTATGCACGTTACCTCCGCCGGGCCGTATCTCTCTTTCTTGCGGCTACTCCAGCTCGCTCTCGGGTCTTTTTTTTTATTGCCACTTGACTGTTTACGAACAATTAAACGAAAATACCGCAGAGATATTATTAAAAAAAAAAAAAAATATGCTTCACCTCCTTTGTACTGTAACAGTTAACGTGGTTTCATCTCGTCAGAAAACCTGGTTTTCTTGACTCCTGCCAACGATCCTGGGAATTGTTCAAGATGCTGACGATGTCGTGTCATTGGAAATATACATGTTTACTGTTATAAGCTGTTCGCGGTAGACTGAGCACTTTTGAAAGCCACGCTTGAGATTTTCTCGCATGCACAATATACACTGAAGAGCAACAAAAAAAAAAAAAAAAAAAACTGGTATAGGCGTGCGTATGCAAATAACAGAGGTATGGAACCAATCAGAGTAACGCGATGCGGTCGGCAGCTAGACCGGTTACTGCTGCTACAATGGCAGGTTATCAAGATTTAAGTGAGTTTGAGCGTGGTGTTACAGTCGGCGCACGAGAGATGGGACATAGCATCTCCGAGGTAGCAATAACATTTGGATGTTCGCGTACGACCATTTCACGAGTGTGCCGTGAATATCGGAAATCCGGTAAAACATCAAATCTTCGACATCGCTGCGGCANGAACGGGACAAACGACGACTGACGAGAATCATTAAACGTGACAGACGTGCAACCCTTTCTCAAATTGGCGCAGATTGGATTTGTGGGCTGCCCTGCAGGATTCATGGTGTGAATTGCCTCCTGCATACCTTCAGACATTATTCGAGCCCATGCCACGTCGTCTTGCGGCACTTCTGCGTGCTCGGGGGGCCTACACGATATTAGGCAGGTGTACCAGTTTTTTTTTGGCTCTTCAGTGTATATTCTTCCGCTGTATAGAATATGAACACTACCACGGACCTACTCACTTTGGTCAAGTGAAACTGTGAAATTATTAGAAAAGTAAATATCTTACAAATTTGCTGATTGTTGCATTTATGTGCATTGAAAAAAAAAATAGAAAGCAAGTTAAATTATTTAGTTTTTCACAAATGTTTCGCCAAACACGTTTATTCAAACGTAAATAAATGGAACTACTTGCCCTCTGCCGTAACCAACTTTACAGGGCGCATGCCACTCAGTGCAAACGTTAAAATAGAACAGGTAGGGACAGTGATACTCCTCGAAGGTTGATTATAGAAATGCTCACGTTATCGTTAACGGCTTTAAATGATCAACTATTACGCGAATGAAAGGTGTATATGTGTTAATATAATTCAACATCTGATCTGGCGTGTAGTAATTCATTAATAGTGAATACTTTGATGTATTACTGGTATAAAACACGGCCAGAGCCGTAGGTGGCTCGACAGGCAGTTTATTATACCTATGTGACGGGAGTGTGGCGGAATAGAGTGCTTCTGGAGCCGAGGGTCAGTGTTGGCATTTGACCCCGGTCCTTATTATGGAGATAGCACGACGTTCCAGAGATCAGCTCAGTTAGGTCATGACAGGAGGTCCTACAGAAAGCTTCGTGATTGACTGAGAGACGTCATCTCCGTGTCAGATGATGTAGCAATTTCAAAGTCCGTATGTACGACTTGAAGGTAGCCGGCAACTACTACAAAGATGTAACTGATTATTGCAAGAACAAGGACTTATGTATATTGGAAGATTAAATTTATATATTTTTTTTTTCTCAAAAAGTAATAATAGTACGTTTTATCGCTTGATCACCTCACTAATCCACGGAAGTATTAGAAATCTACAATTAAGTCGTGGATCGTGGAATTAAGTTGCAACTAGCGTATCACACCGCTGGGGATACGTCACTGCGGAAGGCAACGTCAAGCCATCACGCTCCAGGTTTCCTCGGACCACCACAGTCTCTCGTTCAACTTCAATCCATCAACTCGTCATCAGTCTCCAACTATCAAGTGGACGTTGTGATTGTTTCCTATCACCTCTCGGGGTACAAGGTTTCATAACCAATTGAAATGGCTGGTCTCACAGTTGAATTTATAGTTTTTAACAGCGGTGTTCGCTAAAGAATTGGGGTGATGATAATTCATGCATTTGCATAAATATATAGGCTAGTGATGTTTTATATTGAGGTTCGTGATTGGAAAAAATTACCTCTCTTAAACCTTCAGAGTTGATAAACACTTGGCAAGTTGACAGACCTCATCAAGCACTTTGCTTTGAATAAAAGTGAGCGAGACAAGAGATTTGGGCGGCTCTTAACAATGAGGTCTTTAGAGCCGATCAGGGTGAAGCGAGGTGAGTATGGAGCAGCGCCTGAATGCAAGGGCGGGGGAAGTTGGAGATCCCGAGAAAACCCGCCGACCAGCAACATCGTCCGGCACGATTCCAGCATGCAAAAATCCGTGAGTGANGTCTCTCGTTCAACTTCAATCCATCAACTCGTCATCAGTCTCCAACTATCAAGTGGACGTTGTGATTGTTTCCTATTACCTCTCGGGGTACAAGGTTTCATAACAAATTGAAATGGCTGGTCTCACAGTTGAATTTATAGTTTTTAACAGCGGTGTTCGCTAAAGAATTGGGGTGATGATAATTCATGTATTTGCATAAATATATAGGCTAGTGATGTTTTATATTGAGGTTCGTGATTGAAAAAAATTACCTCTCTTAAAACTTCAGAGTTGATAAACACTTGGAACGTTGACAGACCTCATAAAGCACTTTGCTTTGAATAAAAGTGAGCGAGACAAGAGATTTGGGCGGCTCTTAACAATGAGGTCTTTAGAGCCGATCAGGGTGAAGCGAGGTGAGTATGGAGCAGCGCCGGAATGCAAGGGCGGGGGAAATTGGAGATCCCGAGAAAACCCGCCGACCAGCAACATCGTCCGGCACGATTCCAGCATGCAAAAATCCGTGAGTGACTTCGCCGGGAACCGAACCCGGCTCGCCTTGGAGGGAAGCGTGTAGTCTAACCAGTACACCACCGTGGCCCCCTTTCAAAAATAGGACAGGTAAATAAAGCCCTGGTGGTATACATTCGCCACTTGTATCTATTCTACGTCGGGAAATCCAAGACAGTTTCAAGTTATCCGGAAGACAATTTTGCACTAATAATGCGGGGAATTCTGCTGAGCACCCACATACTGGTTCGCCCCAGAATAAAACATGCAGATATTTATGTATACATAAATATATAAATATAAAATTTTAAATTAATTTTATACGTAATTATATATATATATATAAATGGGAATACAAAATTTTTTTAAATTCATATATTTATAAATATATGCCTACAAGCATATTGAAATAACATATTATTATCTATGTATCTGCGTGTTTTCTTCTGGAGCGAACGAATATGTGGGTTTTCTCAGAGTGCTCTCATATTTTTTAGATATGAATTATGGTGGAAGTCTTTTTGTGGGCCCGAGCCAGGCTGTTTGTTGTAATAAGAACCGCATTTATATAGAACAAAAAAATGACAGTTGACGTTCTGACACAGTGAGGTGAACATCGATTAGGAAGCGCCCTCTCATCATACCACGAAGATGAATTGCGAATACGAAAGCCTGCCTTTTACATCAACGATCATGGAGCCGCGACCTGCATCATCGCTAACCCGTTGTCGCCTGTCCTGATTCTGCGATCGAGTTTCCACCTATGGTCAAAATGCTCGTTGGCATGACAGAACGGCCTGTACCAAGAGCCCTTTCCGCTCGATGAAGCATTACGGCATTGGTCCCATGCAGTTTGTGCAAGACGATACATCGAAAGAACATACCGATATCTGCAAGGATTCGTCTACTGGGAGTCAGCAAGTGTTGCCGGCAATACCTCTCGCTGCATCGATGGGTGCCGATGGGTGATTAGGATGAGGCAGTTAATGATAAAGACGGAATGAGTGCAGTAAGAGTGGTTTTGCGCAAATGTGCACTTGCAAGACGTTAGCGTGAAATCGACGAACTTCAAAATAAACGGTCGTTGGCTCCAAATACTGATGAGCATACAACTCTTGCTAAAAAGAAAAGAAAATTTAATATTGAGGATGAAGCAGGAAGTGAAGACAATCTTGAAGATAGCATAGATGAAAATGAACTTGAAAACAGTGATATTATTGAAGACGATGATGGCGATTTTCTCGATGCACTGACACACCCCTCCAACAAATTTGCTGCAACAAGCGACATGAAGAAGCCAAGAATACTGGCTACCTAATTACCGAAGACCCGAATGAACTTTTTGATAGACCGAGATATTTGATTCACCTTAAAAATTGGGGGTATCTCTCGCACATTTTCGAGATATCTTCAATCATTAGTTAACTGAAGGAACGGGGATGTATCGCATGATGCGATGAACTGCTTTCATATAAAATTGTAATTACAAAATAATAGTTATAAATTATTATAATAAAATAATTAGTTTACCGATTATTTTTATCTGTCATGTCCTTTTTTCCCTCACGACTTTAAAGTGGTGCTATGAGCACTCGACTATTAACGGAAAGATCTGCATGTTGAATGATAATAAGACTTTAGTGTAAAAATGCATGGATAGTTGACTGCTAACAAAACAATTCTGTCAACATGTACAAAGTTGAGTANAGACTTTAGTGTAAAAATGCATGGATAGTTGACTGCTAACAAAACAATTCTGTCAACATGTACAAAGTTGAGTACAGTTGGGGAACGAATATAATTTCTATAATTATGGGTGGAGGACGAACCGAAGGATTGGTCAAAAGTTGAACAAGGATTGACATCGATCCAAGGATTGGGATCGTAGAGCGTATTTGGGGCAGATTGCGAAGGATTTGAGAGTGGATTGGAGTGTAGATTGGTGTGTGGATTGGAGAGTGGATTGGTGTCTGGATTGGTGTGAATTGGTGTGTGGATTGGAGCGGATTGGTGTGTGGATTGTGATGTAGATTNGAACCGCATTTATATAGAACAAAAAAATGACAGTTGACGTTCTGACACAGTGAGGTGAACATCGATTAGGAAGCGCCCTCTCATCATACCACGAAGATGAATTGCGAATACGAAAGCCTGCCTTTTACATCAACGATCATGGAGCCGTGACCTGCATCATCGCTAACCCGTTGTCGCCGGTCCTGATTCTGCGATCGAGTTTCCACCTATGGTCAAAATGCTCGTCGGCATGACAGAACGGCCTGTACCAAGAGCCCTTTCTGCTCGATGAATCATCACGACATTGGTCCCATGCAGTTTGTGCAAGACGATACATCGAAAGAACATACCGATATCTGCAAGGATTCGTCTACTGGGAGTCAGCAAGTGTTGCCGGCAATACCTCTCGCTGCATCGATGGGTGCCGATGGGTGATTAGGATGAGGCAGTTAATGATAAAGACGGAATGAGTGCAGTAAGAGTGGTTTTGCGCAAATGTGCTCTTGCAAGACGTTCGCGTGAAGTCGACGAACTTCAAAATAAACTGTCGTTGACTCTAAATACTGATGAGCATACAACTCTTGCTACAAAGAAAAGAAAATTTAATATTGAGGATGAAGCAGGAAGTGAAGACGATCTTGAAGATAGCATAGATGAAAATGAACTTGAAAACAGTGATATTATTGAAGACGATGATGGCGATTTTCTCTATGCACTGACACACCCCTCCAATACATTTGCTGCAACAAGTGACATGAAGAAGGCAGAAAACGCCCAGAATATTGGCTACCTATTTCCCGAATACCCGAATTAACTTTTTGATAGACTGAGATATTTTATTGACCTTAAAAAATGGGGGTATCTCACCCAAATTTGCGAGATATCTTTAATAATTAGTAAACTGAAGGAACGGGGATGTATCGCATGATGCGATGAACTACTTCGTTATAAAATTGTAATTTCAAAATAATAATAAATAATTATTTTAAAATAATCAGTTTACCGATTATTTTTATCTGTCATGACCTTTTTTCCCTCACGACTTTAAAGTGGTGCTATGAGCACTCGACTATTAACGGAAAGATCTGCATGTTGAATGATAATAAAGGCTTTAGTGTAAAAATGCATGAATAGTTGACTGCTAACAAAACAATTTTGTCGACATGTACAAAGTTGAGTACAGTTGGGGAACGAATATAAATTCTATAATTATGGGTGGAGGACGAACCGAAGGATTGGTCAAAAGTTGAACAAGGATTGACATCGATCCAAGGATTGGGATCGTAGAGCGTATTTGGGGCAGATTGCGAAGGATTTGAGAGTGGATTGGAGTGTAGATTGGTGTATGGATTGGAGATTGGATTGGTGTGTGGATTGGAGAGTGGATTGGTGTCTTGATTGGTGTGAATTGGTGTGTGGATATGAGCGGATTGGTGTGTGGATTGTGGTGTAAATTGTGGTGCTGACTGATGGAAAAATTGTGAGATTGGTGGAAATATTGAGGAAAAAACCCGTCTTTAATTATTTTTTAAAACTATTTATATATATGTGGAATTCTTTGTATTTATAAAACCGTTTTTAGAATTTATTTTTGGGTGCAAGGTTATCCAAGGTCATGATCACGAGGTCAAGGTCAAAGATGTGAGGCCATGGTGAAGATCATCCAGATCTTACATGTTGGTCGGAGTCATCAGTGCCACCAACGTGTTGAAAATGAAAACAAATGAATAACGAAAAAACCAATATGGTGCGTGGAGTGCATTCGTCAGAATCACCAAAGGTGAGTGGGTTGTGGAGGGAAACGTTAATATAATGTGTTTGATTGGAATGGGTCTGTCGTCTGCTGGATACGGCGCTGTGGAAACCTCTGAAAATGAAAGCTTTTAAAAAAATATTTAAAATAATACTTTTTAATTTTTTTATAAATTTTTTATAAATTCTTATGAAATTTATGTTTTATAAACCAATTTTTGGGTTTAAGGTTAAAATCACTAGGGTCAAGGTCAATGGTCAAGGCCACCTGGATCAAAAATGGCAGTAGTAGTCAGTAATGTAATATGCTCGCTGACTTATGAATTTTTTTCAAAGTTTACAATTTCTCGAGTTTCNTTATGAATTTTTTTCAAAGTTTACAATTTCTCGAGTTTCTATTTTCAACGTCATCCAAGGTCATAGTTATAGGGTCAAGGTCATCTGAGTCCAACATGTTGGTTGGATAACATTATAGCTTGGTGGCCGATCGGTTCCAGTCCATCGTCCCCACTAAGCAACCATTAAATATTTTATTTTGTCTATTTAAAAAAAATTAATTTTTTAATAATTCTTTATAAATATTTGGGGATTTTTGGAATTTTCGGGTTTAATGTCAATGGTCACTGGGGTCAAGGTCAAAGGCCAAGGTCACTTGGATATAATATGGCGGACAAAATGGCTGATCAAACCAAGATGGCTTATTGTTAGGCTTGACTCCAGACCCTGGACTCCTTGTATAGATTTGGCATACCCTATGCCTTTAAAACCCATCAGGCCACCACTGCTCTGTCTTCGAAAACTATCCCCTCAAATCTGTCCGATGGATCGAGAATTGCCTTTTGGCGGATCTTTTTTGCAAGTAGGGATTGGTACTTTTTTGAGGGAAAAACATAAATGTTTAGGGAAAAAGGGAAACTTAGTCGATTTTGAAGGGAAAATGGAAACCTTAAGGAAAAAATGGCCGCCGGGGGACCGGAATGAAGGAGCATGAACAGCTCCAACGCTCCTATCACCCATATCCTTGTCTCAGAATCGGCATAATCATTCTACTCATGCATATTTTATTGCATGATTACATATACATACAGAAGAAGCTAAAGGCATTTAGTATTTCCAATGCTAACTGTAACTTCACAGCAAAGCACGCCTGACTCCTGGTGGATAGGCCACCGTGCTGTCAGATGTGTCACGCGGACACTCTCAACGCAGTCGAAGGCGTATCCCATAAACGATAGCATTTCCATTCCTGACGTGCTGAAGGGCTTAAAGGGCGGATGAAACATGAGATATCCTAAAATACAACCAATTTTTTTCCAGATTTACAGGTTTCGCAGGGAAGGCCGAGTGTATTTCCCGTTCTTTCTCAGATATAACTTATACCTAAATATACAGCTCCAAGCTCCCAACAGGTAATCCCCTAATACGTGCTACCCACATAACGGGATCAGAGTAAATGTTTTTTCTGCCAACTTATTAAACTGCAATGTATGTTTTAACCTCTACGCTGTATGTGAATAATATCACGTACCAGACTGCGACTATAGGAATGTTCGACGTCGCTACTATAAAAAATTCAGAAGTTTTCTACGCATTTGACTTATACTGAGAAAATTTAGGAAAACTACTTNGCTAAAGGCATTTAGTATTTCCAATGCTAACTGTAACTTCACAGCAAAGCACGCCTGACTCCTGGTGGATAGGCCACCGTGCTGTCAGATGTGTCACGCGGACACTCTCAACGCAGTCGAAGGCGTATCCCATAAACGATAGCATTTCCATTCCTGACGTGCTGAAGGGCTTAAAGGGCGGATGAAACATGAGATATCCTAAAATACAACCAATTTTTTTCCAGATTTACAGGTTTCGCAGGGAAGGCCGAGTGTATTTCCCGTTCTTTCTCAGATATAACTTATACCTAAATATACAGCTCCAAGCTCCCAACAGGTAATCCCCTAATACGTGCTACCCACATAACGGGATCAGAGTAAATGTTTTTTCTGCCAACTTATTAAACTGCAATGTATGTTTTAACCTCTACGCTGTATGTGAATAATATCACGTACCAGACTGCGACTATAGGAATGTTCGACGTCGCTACTATAAAAAATTCAGAAGTTTTCTACGCATTTGACTTATACTGAGAAAATTTAGGAAAACTACTTGTGGATTTATGTGGGGAAAAAATTTACGTTCGTGTTTTTTATACATATATACCAATAATTATATTGTCTATTCGCGGTTTTTTCACATTTTTTGAATAAAACCTTTGGAAAAAACCACTTACGACATATATTTAGTTGTTTCCTAGATAAGTTATGTATCACAAGCATTTTATACTTGGGTTAACCTAAACATCCTTATTTTACGTGAAATTAAACTTTTACTTTTATTTTTATATATAATGCATAACGATTCATATGCAACTAATATTAATAAAGACAGAACATACGTGTGTTGGTAATGCATAGTAAGAAATAGTTCTTACGTAAAACATTACCACGCAGAGTGTGCATGGACGCGGCGCGTTGGCCATCTGGCGTGATTTTCTAAGTTTGCTTTTCATGAGGCGGAGGAATATCCTGGAAGTAGAACTTTAGCAGGGCATCAGGATAGTGACCCTGAATGGAGTATACTCACACACACACAGGTTGTATCTAATTTTGACAGAAATTTCGGCTGCAGTTTAATCATGGAAAAAAAAGGCAAAAACATATACACCACCTTAAAATCAGGGATCTTGAAGGCAGAACACGTTTTTGAAGTCAGATCTGAAGCAGTAGTTTATTAAAAATATTTGAGGAAATGTTTACGATGGAACAGTGTGTGTCTTGTTTACTAGAACAAAATCCTGCAAACACAACACCTGTCGCAGATACCAAATTATATCACGGGAATAAACTCGGCTACTACCCTTATCTCGGTTACTACCCTTATCTCGGATACTAATCCTTATCTCGGCTACTACCCTTATCTAGGCTGCTACCCTTATCTAGGCTTCAACCCTTATCTCAAATACTACCATTATCTCGGCTACTACCCTTATCTAGGCTTCTACCCTTACCTCAAATACTACCCTTATCTCCTACTACCCATATCTCGGCTGCTACCCTTATCTCAGTTACTACCCTTATCTAGGCTGCTACCCTTATCTCGGCTACTACCCTTATCTAGGCTACTACCCTTATCTCTGCTGCTACCCTTATCTCGGCTACTACCCTTATCTCGGCTACTACCCTTATCTCGGCTACTTTCCTTTTCTCGGCTGCTACCCTTATCTCGGCTACTACCGTTTTATAGGCTACTACCATTATCTCGGCTACTACCATTATCTAATCCAAGAAATCCTGAAATACACAGGACGCTGCCTATAGTAACTGAAAGCTTCAGGAATGGGGATATATTTAATAACCCTTCCCGACCTACTTTAATTTACGGTTTCAGGTGTTGCAAACAAAGATTTTTATGATGTGTGCTGTACTTTAGTTGACACAACACTTGTTTCGTTATCACAGCCAATAATATGTAGGATATATATTTCAGGTGCAGTTATATGAACAAATTATGACATAGACCAGTAAGATCATTGGTCATTGAATTTCGCAGTGTGCAGTACAGACCAAAAATTATCTACACGTGCGTAAAGTACACAATTGTGTACAGTGGGTCAGAATGGGTTAAGTAAATGTGACCTTTGAACGATATTTGCAGTGAGGGTTACGNAATGGGTTAAGTAAATGTGACCTTTGAACGATATATGCAGTGAGGGTTACGGACTGAATGAAGTATCAAGTCACTGCAGAGATATTCATCTCAGATTTTTGACAATGGCGAAAATATATTCATTTACGTAATATATTCCTGCGATCGTTATGGAAATACACTTGTTCATTTGCTGTTGGACGAAAATTACCGCGGGTGCTTTTGGAATACCAATTTCTGGAGCCGTCACAACAGAATATCATGTTCTCGGAACACTAAGACTGAAGGGAAATTTTTTTTTTCCAGTTTACGAATAGAGATATGCATAGCAGGTTCATAGCCGGTGTTAATGTGATCTTTAAATGATTCTTGTGATGGAGGTGATCTGGTCAACACCAAAGTTTCTGAAACTAGCAGCGACGTTCTAGATCGGAGAACTTCTTCACGCCTCTGCAGTTGCGCATTTTCAAAATAATAGTTAGTTGATGGAGTAAGTGCGCTGGCGCTAGGCTGTAGTGAGGGCGGAAAACCACTTTGGAGGAACCATCCCGACGCATTCTGCCACAACGCAATATGGAATACCTGATATGATATGAAAGAAGCTGTGAATTAACGACTCTATACATCAGGCAACACTGGGCCAACTGTGAAGGAACGACGCGGCAAATGCGGAGAGTAGTGTGGCGGAGAGATATATGACCACGATCTATATTTCACAAAAGTTTTTTGAAAGAAATGTTTTTTTTTTTGGTCTCGGCAATCATTAAAAGAGTTGAGGTTTCGATTTCGCCACTTTTATTATCCATAGTTTTTTATTAGAAAATATTTAACACAGGAAAATATTAGAAGTCTCGAAGTTCACCACATGGTCGTCGTAAATTTTCAAAACCATAATTGCCTTACGGAGTACAAGTGCTACGATCTGTTAGCTGGATGTTGCAACATCGNCCTACCAAGGCGAATCGGGTTCAATCCCCGGCTGGGTCACTACGGATTTTTGCGAGTGGGAATCGTGCTCAACGATGCCGCTGGTCAGCGGGTTTTCTCGGGGATCTCCCGTTTCCCCCGCCCATTTCATTCCGGCGCTGCTCCATGCTCACTTCACCCTCATCGGGCTCTCAAGACGTCGTTGTTAAGAGCCACCAAAATCTCTTCACTTACTCATTGATCCCTGAGAAAGGATAATTATAGCGTCTGGGTTAAACGACAATTTTCGAGATCATAGAAGGGATAACCTCGGAATGACTGGGGCTTAGAGGAGTAAATGAGTGTTAAATTTATTTGTTAATATTTGCTTGATTTTTCTTTCGTTATCAACTGTCGTTTGAGTGTGCAGTTGTTTCCCCCAATTTACCGGGCCTTTCAGAATTTGTCTATTCCCCGATATCTTCTTAAGGCGCTGGATTTCACGTGGCACGAACAGACGTGCAGCGCTCCGTAAATCCGTCATTTTGCTGGGAAACTACTCCACAATCTGCTGTGGGCTGTGGATACCCTTAACTAAAGCCCCGTATTTTCCGTGAATTTATTTCTCAACATGCTAGCCAACGCAGTCCTCTTTATGAAAAGCCAGTGTTATTTGTGTATAGACTGCTGTCATATTGGGAAGACTTTTTACTAGGTTGATTATGGCTTGATTTCCCCTTTCTTTCCTTTTCATTACTGGCTAATGTTCGGCGAGGATGAGTCGAGAGAAATGTAGTCCAATAATAATACTACAATCCGAGGATATGTGCGTGCATTATACCATGCCAATCCAAGAATTCCTGAAATACGCAGGATTCTGCCTATAGTAACTAAAAGCATCAGGAATGGGAATATATTTATTAACCCTTCCAGACGTACTTAAATTTACGGTTTCGGGTGTTGCAAACAAAATTTGTTATTATGTGTGTTGTACTTTAGTCGACACTACACTTGTTTCGTTATCACAGCCAATTATCTGTAGGCTATATATTTCAGGTGCAGTTATGTGAACAAATTATGACATAGACCAGTAAGAAGGTTTGCGAATCATTAACCCACAGGTAAGATCATTGGTCATTGAGTTTCGCAGTGTACAGTACTGACCAAAAATTACCTACACGGGCGTAATGTACACACCTGTGTACACTGGGTCTGAATGGGTTAAGTAAATGTGACCTTTGAACGATATATGCAGTGAGGGTTACAGACTGAATGAAGTATCAAGTCACTGCAGAGATATTCATCTCAGATTTTTGACAATGGCGAAAATATATTCATTTACGTAATATATTTCTGCGATCGTTATAAAATACACTTGTTTATTTGCTGTTGGACGAAAATTACCGCGGGTGCTTTTGGAATACCAATTTCTGGGGCAGTCACAACAGAATATCATGTTCTCGGAACACTTAAGACTGAAGGATTATTTTTTTTTTCCACTTTCCGAATAGAGATATGCATAGCAGGTTCATAGCCGGTGTTAATGTGATCTTTAAATGATTCTTGTGATGGAGGTGATCTGGTCAACACCAAAGTTTCTGAAACTAGCAGCGACGTTCTAGATCGGAGAACTTCTTCACGCCTCTGCAGTTGCGCATTTTCAAAATAATAGTTAGTTGATGGAGTAAGTGCGCTGGCGCTAGGCTGTAGTGAGGGCGGAAAACCACTTTGGAGGAACCATCCCGACGCATTCTGCCACAACGCAATATGGAATACCTGATATGATATGAAAGAAGCTGTGAATTAACGACTCTATACATCAGGCAACACTGGACCAACTGCGAAGGAACGATGCGGCAAGTGCGGAGAGTAGTGCGGCGGAGAGATATATGACCACGATCTATATTTCACAAAAGTTTTTTGAAAGAAATGTTTTTTTTTTGGTCTCGGCAATCATTAAAAGAGTTGAGGTTTCGATTTCGCCACTTTTATTATCCATAGTTTTTTATTAGAAAATATTTAACACAGGAAAATATTAGAAGTCTCGAAGTTCACCACATGGTCATCGTAAATTTTCAAAACCATAATTGCCTTACGGAGTACAAGTGCTACGATCTGTTAGCTGGATGTTGCAACATCGCCAGGCTTTCTTGCAGAAATTCGCAGACAGTCCGATATTAGTCTGCAAAGTATCTGTTATCGCGTATGTATATTTATGTGTTTATGTTGATTATTCTTTAAAAGTGTAATAAGAATTAAAAGTGAAAACATATAAAAATATGTATTTGCAGTAATAGGCCTACTTGGGTAATGCAAACTTATGCAGATAAACCTGAAATAGTATGGGTAACCAAGTGAAAAATTCCCGGATTTCTATTTTGCCAGTCTAGATATCAAAGGTGTATAAGATTGTACGATGTATTTTCAAAAATTTCCGCAAAGTGCTTTTCGATATGGTTTTACAATTGAGAATTTGACGACGTGACTGCAAATGAAACTCGCGACTTGCTTCGAGCCTCGCGCCTTTCAGAGAAATTGGAACAGCTACGCTGAGAAATACGAATTTCTGGTCTCTTTGCTGGTTCGAACTATACATCAATATCACTACCAAACAGTAGTAACATTGGCCGTGCCTCATACTCAGGGAGGGCAATGATTAATATTAAAGTATGTCTAAGAATGTTTAAGGTCGATTGAGGTCTAGTTTGTGATCTGTTCGACCTCGATTCAAGTTGATTTGAGGATTTTTTGAGATCTGTGATTTTTGCGAATACAGCTGTGGTGACTATGGCGTCTCTGGTTAGAAGAAAACACGTTGAAGCATTCTCACCAAACACTGCTGACAGTGGCAAGCTAGATGTAATAGTAAGAATTAGTAAATGCAGAATGTACCAAGGCAACTGTTCTCATACACTGAAGAGCCAAAAAAACTGGTATAGGCGTACATATGCAATTAACAGAGGTATGGAACCAATCAGAGTAACGCGATGCGGTCGGCAGCTAGATCGGTTACTGCTACTACAATGGCAGGTTATCAAGATTCAAGTGAGTTTGAACGTGGTGTTACAGTCGGCACACGAGAGATGGGACATAGCATCTCCGAGGTAGCGATAACATTTGGATGTTCGCGTACGGCCATTTCACGAGTGTACCGTGAATATCGGGAATCCGGTAAAACATCAAATCTTCGACATCGCTGCGGCAGGAAAAAGATCGTGAAAGAACGGGACAAACGACGACTGACGAGAATCATTAAACGTGACAGACGTGCAACCCATTCTCAAATTGGCGCAGATTGGATGTGTGGACTGCCCTGCAGGATTAATGTTGTGTATTGCCTCCTGCATACCTTCAGACATTAGTCGATTCCATGCCACGTCGTTTTGCGACACTTCTGCGTGCTCGGGGGGCACTACACGATATTAGGCAAGTGTACCGGTTTTTTTGGCTCTTAAGTGTAGTGGGGCTTGCAGCTTGCAGCTTGCAGCTTATTTCTTGTTCGAGATCGCGAGTATTACCTGCAACCTGAGCTTGAATGCTCTATCATTTTTGGTTCGTAAATGTCTGACAAATATTATTTTTAATGTGCGAAGGCACTATATATTAACGATCTGTTCGTGGTTGCGAGTGTTAGCTATGATCTTGGGTGGTTTGAACTAAAACGTTTCCAAAATAGCAGCTGGTTATGTTATGACAAGTCTCGGGTCCTCGCACGGCGTGTTATCTTTTACCAGAACAGGAGAGTCTTCGGCGATTTTAATTTAGTGTCCTTACCTCCATTCGTTGCGAAATGGCGGTCAACTAAGCTCATAAAATGGCTTTGTGACTGTGGAACATCGGCCTGTTCGCGGACGGAGGTAATGGCTATGATCTGTGTTTGGTGGTTTTACTCTTGGAGGTTTTTAAATGGCGGGCAACCATGCTTGCAACAGGGCTAGGTGGTTAGTGGATTACACCGGCCTGTTCGTGGGTTAGTGACGTCAGCTGCGTTTGCATGTGGCGGTTCTGTCTCCAACGTTTGCGAAATGGCAAGCAACTGCACTTGCAAGCGGGCTTGAAGCATTGTGCGGTACTTCGGTCCCATCAGGATTGCAAGTGTCAGCTACGGTCTGACTTTGTTTTGGTTGTTCTATCTCTAATGGCTTATGGCATAG
Organism: Clitarchus hookeri; assembly: GCA_002778355.1. Classification (NCBI taxonomy): domain Eukaryota; kingdom Metazoa; phylum Arthropoda; class Insecta; order Phasmatodea; family Phasmatidae; genus Clitarchus; species Clitarchus hookeri. The sequence continues at coordinate 1,030,707 of NQII01000182.1, read as the reverse complement.
TGCATTATACCAGCCTTATTGCACTTCTGCTGGCCTGGCACATCACATAGTTCAAGTGTCTGACCGCTGAATGTTGGGCAGCGATGCCTGTAAGTTGTGTGCCGAGGTATAATACTTTCAAACGTGGTGATCACTGTCCCATTGGATGTTTCTCATTTAAATGCCATAATTACTTCAACAAAGCTAGGCAATATAGTCGTTTACAATTTTACCATAATTTGTCAAGGGAAGAAATTCTTAAATCTGATGAATTTATTTATTTAAATACAAGTTTATTTATTAATACATTAATATGGATTTGTTATTAGAGAGAGGGAGGAGTTTCTGTAGAGATCTACAATTCTCTCTGCAGAATTTATCTATGAAGATACAAAATTGTTTTTTAAATCAGACGATTGTGATTTGTTTAGAAATAGATTTTGTAATCAATTACTTGAAACGGAGTAATAAAAGATAGGGAATTTATTTGGTTCCACCGTATTAAGCTTAAGTTTCTCCAATTATTAAAAAAATGTTTATTCAACTTCCAGTTATTCTTATGTACATTATCGATATTATAAATACATTTAATAAGCATAATTATATAAATGTAGACATACCGACAAATTAAAAAAATTAATTTTAAACCTCAAAAATAAAAAATTTAAAAGATAACATTGGTTGTATAGATTTAATTGACAAATTTTTTACATCGCGTATATTTTACATGTAGCCCAATTTTTTTTTGTGGCCAACCAAAGGCTAGTAACGCAGATATTTATCGTCATCCCCTCACCTGTGCCCTTTATGGGTAATGCGAGAGTGTATGGTGTTGTATTATTTTAATTTTTAATTTACTGACGCTTTATTTTCCCATTACCCCCTTTGTGGATTACAATTTAATATAATACTGCAAACTCTCTACACCATGTTGCCTTCAAGATGAGAGTCGCACGGATTATTTAAGTAGTTGTATTTGTGTTTGAGATAAGCGTATATTACAACTCTTAGCATTTTTGTGACGTTTTATAAATAATTAAGACGACTCTTCCACACACGTATAGTCATTTGGACTTTTTTTGTGTGTGGCTGAACGTCTCGTCGAGAGCAAGATTATTCGAAATAAAATTTACCGGACCGCGGCCTGTGTAAAGAAACCAATTTCATATAAACTTTTCTTAAAATAACTGCTAGTAAAACGTTTTAAAATGTCGTCATACACTACATCATACCTTCTGAGGATTTTATTTTTCTTACCGACAAGTGCCTGACACAAGATCCAAGCCACGAAAACCCTGCGAGCGTATCTACTATACTGTAAAACGTCGCTACTTCAGATGGCGTAAAAGTTAAATACCTTCTAAACTCAACGCAGATGGAAAGCACTCGTCGCTCGCAGACTTACTCCCGTGAAGACGGAATCTTGATAGCCTGAAGATCTTGAAAGCGAAGCGGGACGGGGGATTTGACGTCCGGCCTTGCCGGAGTGGTTAGTGAAACGGGGCGACTTTCAACCCCTGCTGAGTCGGGCCGTTCCAAGTCGTTCTCTTGGCCCAGGGGTGTAGGGGGGGGGCTGTTATTCCCGCTGTTAGCCGGCAGAGGGAGTTTTTTAAGATTCCGCACAGAGGGAGGCATCGGCACTCAGAAAATTAGCGCAGCGGAGCCCGGGGGGGGGGGAAGGGTGGTACAGGACGAGACGGGACAGGGGGAAGGGAAGAGCAAAGAGTGAACGTGCGAACGAGAGGATGGCCCCGCGCGGCCAGGAAGATGCAACCGCAAGGGACGGTCGGAGGGGTGTGGGGTTTGAGCGGATGTAAGAGGGGGTGGCCCTAATGTAACTCCAGGGGGTGGATGGACTAGCGCGGGCCAGGCACTAGAGGTTGTTGGTTGTCCTTCCCTGGAGAGCTCTTACGAGCGGTGTTTTATACAACCACCCCCTCCCCCCCAAAAAAAAATGTCCTCGTCCTCTCGCAGCTCCAACAACTTCTGTCCACTCTACTCCCCGTTTTTTACGTGGGAAAGTGTCAATGTGTGTGGGGTGGTGGGGAGGGTGGGGACATCTTCCCCAGGCGTTCTCCACGCCCACGCCTCTTCGCACACACACACACACACACACACCTCTCGCTTACCCATAATGCACTGCGCGCGGAAGGAACGGACGGCCCAAGGAGCATTTTAAGGAGAAAGAGTTGGCACTCCTAGGTTGGGCCTTTGTTCTTATTTGTTGGCTATATTTGGGGCTGTAAACTATTATTTACCAACCACGCAGCGTAAAATCTATTAGGTAATAATTCACCGAACTGTTTCTAAACATTTAAGGACTCAAATGNACTGCGCGCGGAAGGAACGGACGGCCCAAGGAGCATTTTAAGGAGAAAGAGTTGGCACTCCTAGGTTGGGCCTTTGCTCTTATTTGTTGGCTAGATTTGGGGCTGTAAACTATTAATTACCAACCACGCAGCGTAAAATCTATTAGGTAATAATTCACCGAACTGTTTCTAAACATTTAAGGACTCAAATGNATTACCAACCACGCAGCGTAAAATCTATTAGGTAATAATTCACCGAACTGTTTCTAAACATTTAAGGACTCAAATGAACTTATTTGCAGGAAAATATATTAATGTATAATGTGGCTAATTATTTCCGTAATAAGATTTTTTTTTCGTGAAGAAATTAGTTTTGCCCTCGCAGGGCGGTAATGACAGCTACATTATTATTAAAGGTTGTTAAACAATTGTAAAAGATCCATTTATTGTAAGCTGCAATACCTTGTGAAATGCACGTGAAAAAATTTAAGTAAAACATTTCAGTCTGTAGTAGTATTTGATGGATGCGTTTAAGATTTTCATAATTAATTTGGGGTTAGAAGTTTGGCAACGAAGCATTCTAAATCTTATTACACTTGTTATTTTCGTACATATACGCGTCGTTACATGTTAAACACATAAACGTGCCTATTTGTTGTACAGCAAACATATTAACAAATCTTTAACAACCTTTTTTTTAACGCCTTTGAAATAATTACGAGGGAACAGTCTTCGAAGATACGAAACCCCAACAGACGAACAGTTTCAAATAACAGGGATGCCACAAAAATGGATTTACTACCTCACCAAGCTGCATAAACCGAACATACGAGGNAACAGTTTCAAATAACAGGGATGCCACAAAAATGGATTTACTACCTCACCAAGCTGCATAAACCGAACATACGAGGGCAAATCAATAAATAAGCTACACTTCCACGTTATGGCCATGTATGAAACCACCTATACATAGCAACACGGCTATGACAACATGCATTGTAAGTTCACTTTTNAACAGTTTCAAATAACAGGGATGCCACAAAAATGGATTTACTACCTCACCAAGCTGCATAAACCGAACATACGAGGATAAGCTACACTTGCACGTTATGGCCATGTATGAAACCACCTATACATAGCAACACGGCTATGACAACATGCATTGTAAGTTCACTTTTCCACATAGTCCCCAAGAGACTGTAAACATTTCTCGGCACGGTCAACCAACTTTTCAATTTCGGATGCGTAGACATCTCCTCCAGCGCTATGTAACCACCCGGAGACAGCTGCTTTCACCTCCTCATCGTTGAACCGGTTGCGTAAAGCAATTAAAGAGAAGCGCCGGGGAAAATTGAGCGCCGGTGCGATTTTGTTGCACGATAACGCAACACCTCACACGGCCCGCCAAACGTCCGAACTGCCGCAGCGATTCAAGTGGGAGGTATGGCAACATCCTCCATACAGTCCAGACTTAGCGCCATGCGATTTTCATGTTTTCGGTAAGCGGAAAAATGATCTTGGTGGACAACGATTACTTTTTCTATGAAAATTATTTGTACGCATAATAATAAAGAAGCCGAATGGAATAATAAGCATGCATTACTTGACACAAAATTCTATTCACTTTACAAATTATACAAGTTTTTATTCATCTACAATGTTGGTATTCACGAAATTGTCAATACTTAATAAGAACTTGTAGGTCCAATCTAGTGTCACCACCCTGGGACGGACGGTGCAGCAAGGGAAATATTATGGCGACCACAGCGGTCATTCCATACGGTAGTAACAGGAACAAAATACACGGCTGCCACTTCAATCACACACACATCGAAGTACATCATGTTTTATGTGAGTGAGTGAGTCAGTGAGTGAAGATATTTGGTCGGTTCTTAACAGCGAGGTCTTGAGAGCCGATGAGTGAAGCGAGGTGAGCAAGAAGCAGCACCGGAATGAAATG
>NQII01000182.1:1007700-1020231 GCA_002778355.1 Clitarchus hookeri | reverse complement strand
AGTTCCACCCCAAAAAACCAATGCCGAAAACGCTCAACACATTAGCCCTAGCATTTCAACTGCGTGCCGGCTATTGTTAACCCCGCGGTGATCTATTCGTTTCTCTTCTGTCACATTTCCCGAATAAAGATGGTTCCCTCGGGTTCTTGAAATGCATGTCATCGTGCTCGATGGATTTGCCTTTTTCATAATCCTGTCCATATTATTATCTTAGAAGGATCTCTTCGGAGAAAAAAAAAAACATAAGAGAGACATTTATTTTGTTAAAAAAAATTTTATTCTGTGAAATTACTTGTGAATCGAGTCCACTGTGCGATGTAACATTTTTTTTTCATGTGCTTTGCTCCTTGGTTAAGGCACAGAGTAAGTATATATACAGAGACAAGTCAAGGCAGTGCCTTCGATGCGCACGTGCTCACTGTCCGATTGGTTGCGCAAGGGTCTGGGAACGGTCCTCGTGTACGATTGGCTACCGCGTGCTGCGAAGTGTACCGTATTGGTTGGGCTGCCGGCCGGCGAGTAGATTACCGGGCGCTGATTGGCTAACGACGTGACGTGCCGACATGTTGTTGGCTAGTGAAGCCATTCTGGTGGCTTGCGCGTCTGGAGTTCACTGAATAAGCGGATAATTCACCTCTGCATCACGAGGGCTGATTCAGAAGTCATGGCTAGGGGCAATGATATTTCGCGAAAAAATTTCGAGACAAGATACAGTTCAAATAACTGTAGTAGGATTGTCCAGCTGTTTTGATAGGTTGAAAAATGTTCTGGTTCGTGCTAACTGTTTGCGCACGAATCACGAAAGTTCAGTGTCGGAGTTACGTAATTCTGAGTGGTTCGTTCAAATGCGGACACGGCACCAGCAGCCAATAGAAATACGAGAACAGCTGAGGTGTGTATATAGTATTGAAGTCTAATGTGTGCTCCGGTTTTTACGCGAAAAATCACTGGCCCTAGTCATGGCAACGGTTGTTTATCTTCCGTAAATTACCCAAAACAGGAAATGTACTACGTACAGTTGAAAGTGTACGACATGTACTTGCTAAAGGTGACACCACACGGGGTATGGATGCAGGAATGTCCGGCAAGGAATAAAGACAAACATGGCTGCTTGAAATCGCCGTTTGATATATTCTCGTGCAAACCGTACACACTCATGCGAACGGTACTTATCGTACGTGTACGAGCTGTTTAACATCCTTCGAAGCAGTCTCCGAGGTTGTCCACGGTTCGTTGCCAGCTCTGAGGCAGACATCGCCACAGCATTTCGACGAGAGGTGGCGCACATTGACGGATCTCGTACTTTCCCGTCTGCCTCATCGCTGGCAACGAACCGTGGACAACCTCGGAGACCGCTTCGAAGGATTGTACACGTACGATACGTACCCGTTCACACGAGCGTACACAGTTTGTGCAAGAATATACAAATTAAACGGCGATTTCAAGCAGCCGTGTTTGTCTGTTTCATGGCTGACTTTCCTGCATCCGTACCCCATGTGTAGAGACCTGAAGAATTCGCGGATTTATTTCGGGACAAGCCAGAATTCAAAACATGTGCGTTTATATAACTGTAGCCATTGGCCCACACGGTGTTTGACACCTCCTGGAGAACGGTGTCCAATCGTCGCCTTCCACTGTGACGGTAGACAACCAATGTGCAGTTCATATCGAGAAATTTGTACATAAAACTGTAAAATATAGCACGCAGGTCATTGAACTCGCTGATTTCTCAGGTCTCTCTCTACCCATGTGGTGTCACCTTTAAAGCGTACACGTCGTACACTTTCTACTGTACGTAGTACATTTCCTATGTTTGGTCTTTTTCGGGAGATAAACTGTAGTTGCCATGACTTCTGAATCAGCCCTCGTATTATGTACTCTGTGATTTAGGGTCGTATTTCCTGCTCTGCGGCGAATTTGGGATCACATACAGAACGTTTATTTGATTGTTTGTTCAAATGAAACTTCTAAGTCCTTAGGGGACTCGGTGGCTGAGCGGTTAGTCTGCTCGCCTCCCACACAGGCGAACCTAGCTCAATCCCTGGCCGGGTCACTCCCAGATTTTCGCACTTCGTAATCGTGCTAGATGATGCCGCTGGTCGGCGGGTTTTCTTGGGGATCTCCGGTTTTCACCACCCCCTCACTCAGGCGCTGCTCCATACTCACCTCGCTTCACTGTAATCGGCTCTCAAGACCTCGATGTGAAGAGCCGCCCAAATCTCTTCACTCTTCACTCTCTCGCTCTAAGGCCTCACCGATGCTTCTTTTGCGACTCTTGGGATCCCAGATTCGATTCCCGGCTACAGCAGGTTAAAAAATAAGTAGTCCCATCCCAGATTATTTAATTTTGGCAGTTGATTTGGTAATAGACGGGTCAGTATAATAGCTACTTTGGGAGTAACTGAGTTTTCTAAAATTAATTAAAAAATATAGTTTATCAGTGAATGCACATTATACTTTAACCTAAACACCTATTTTACTTGTATAAGGGCTGTTCACGGTAAAGTGAGCACTTTTGAGGCCCCATTTTTCCTTTCAGTCATTTTTTATATTTAACCACCTTTTTTTTTTTTAATAAATATTGCCATATTAGTAATAAACACAGTGTGTATATTCCACCGCAATCGGAAGTTAACGTCTAAGACTAAAATAAAATAAATTTTTCGACTGTTACTCCAAATGAGAGGCCTTTCAAAAGTAATTCACTTAAAGGTTAAAAGCAAATAATAGAATAATAATTATTTTCCTAAACATCTCGATTAAAGTGTAAAATTTAGCTGTAATAACTGATGCATTTTTATGCATTCTTCTTCAAAGTGAGAGGATAGTTGTTGACAAGGAAATAAATTTGGCTACCGATACTTCCGATATTTAAAACAATGCTCTTATTGTGCAAAAAAAAAAATATCGCAAACATTTATAAGTAATCTCTATTAATTGAATAATTAATTTTAATTAATTTAACTAGGCAATACTGGAAAGGTGTACAAATTTGCGTAAAGGTGCATTAAAATGTTAATGAATTATAAGAAAATGTAACGTTTCTAATTTATTTTAATAATTTTGCTTATAAAAGGCATACGATCTTAGATATTCCAATGCTGAAATATCGTGTGGATCATCGTAATCTTAATTGTAAACATTCAGCTTTTACAATATCTATCAAAATGTGTGTATGTCTTTATATGGGCCTGCTTCTTGGGGGCGTTGTGGAAGGGAAGGTGAACTGCTCTCCAGTCGCTCTCTAAATCCTCCCCTAGAATGCAAGTTAGACACACTATTGCTTAAGGGCACTGTCTACCGGCTGGCAGCAGCGACGCTTGAATATGGAATCTCATGTTAAAGAAATTTCGCCTCCACGCGTTAATTTTAAAGATAGACGTTTCAAACAATTTGTTTTAGGAGATGTTCCCTATAGCGGATATGTTTCCATAATATGTATAACCTGTTTGCAAGGAATTTTTTAAAATTTACGTTTTACAAAAAAGTACATACTGCCTATCTACATTGAAAATATACGCACGTAGAAATATCCTCATGAAAAATTTGTGAATAATAAATTTTGTTTGAAACGCCTATCCTTAAAATAAAACAAATTCAGGCTAAATTTCCTTAACATGGGATTTCCTATAAACATTTCATAACTCCCAGCCGGTAGGCAGGGGCCTTAACTATGACACTTACTGGAGCACTGCGAGTTGGTGTGGCGATAACTGATTTAACTAGTTGAAGCTCGCTGAAAATTGAAGTCGATGTTCACCAATAACGCCGTCGATGAAAAATAAATGTATAATACTCGTGTGTGCAGAATACTGGACATTTCACGCGCTACATGTTGACCGTGGTAAATAAATCCGAATCGGTGAGAATTTCATTGTTCGAATCAGTCAACAGCATCTGACTTATTCAACGGTCTCTTCAGTTAATTTTAACTGACGAATTAGTGGAAGGAAAAAAAAAACGTCTGTTTTCCTTCATTTATTGATTCAGTGACATTTTCCATCGATTATTCAAACGTTTCGTTCGCTGTTTTTCAGTGGTTTGCTTTTTGACCGATGGATCGCCTAAACCACTTGTATCAGTTAGAGAGTTTGTTTGTAATTTTTCTGACCACCAGTGTAGAAACAGTGTTTTCTAGCAAGTTTATTTAATGCATTAAAATGGCTAAAACAATCCTTACGGAATAATTCCCACAAAGCTGTAAAGCGTAGAAATATTTATCTACGCACACGCCGTGATGACACTCTAGCTAGATACATCTATAAATCATTATCACGAGCCACCAGTCACAGTAGACGATGAAGCACAGGTGCAGGAGGTCGTGGGTTCGAAACCCTCTCGACTCGAAACGTTTTTGGTAATCGAAATTGTACTGTACGACTGGTCATGCGGGTATTTATCTGAACCAACCAAATCTTACACTTTTGTGGCGACAAAATAAAAGCAAAAATAAATTGTTTTTTAGCAACTGATTGGACGAGGTATCCATTGATTCATTCGTGAATTTTTTGCCTCTGAAGAAATCAGTGATTTATTTTCCTCTCATTCTAACTGGGGCCAAATTCACTGATGAAATGTGCTGGAATTGACTGCATATGAGTGACTTCCCATTGATTCAAATTTAAAGTGCAAATTTTCTGGTCACTTACGGAAACCGTAATCAGCATAAAGACAGAGTTACTTTTATTTGGAGCCCAGCGTAATCTGGACGTCCTGACAATGTTAGTCTGTCTGCGTATAATTGTTAGACGTTAATCCAAACTTCAACTTCAAGCACTTTAAGCGCTCAGTGAATTTATGTAGGGAAATCATAGTTTCTGACAGTATACACGCGTAACTTCTAACACGTGCCAGTAAAGAGCTGATGTTTTTCACTGGACACTTTACTTTGCTTTCATTATTTCACTTGTCCACATTGAAGTCACCAAGCCTACCGGAAACTGTTGTCTTATGTTCTGCTGTGTTCGAAGAGGCAACCATCTTCACCTCCGCCAATAACACTAGCGACACTTATGGATTATACTTATAATTTAATCGCGTTCAGTTAAATGTCTCATTGTCATGCGATTTTTTTTTCGAGTGCACTATAATTTTCCAAAGTCATGCTTTTTCATCGTACGAGCCTTTCTTACCAGACTTAAAGAATACGATTTGATAAATGTGTGTATAATAATAAATATCAGAGTTCCCGTGGATTCCTCGAATTCATTTGGCGCCATCCTTGACTTCTCAGTCTCTTCACCTACTCTGGAGAGAATCGTTTATTCATTTACAGCTGAAATGAATTAAGTTGCACGTGATATGCACGTAATATTTATCCCACTTTATTACTGTCCCAGACAGAAGCGGATCTAGAATTTCTGTTTTAGGGGGGGGGGGGTGTAATGGTGACAAGACGGGTGATGGGGATCACTTTACTTTTGTGCAGGTGCAAGTGTAGGTTTACGAGCTGTGGCGTGGTACAAGGTCACTCTCTCATCATAATTTTAGGAAATGCATTATATTATCACATCAAATCAATTTTTTCACCAATTCTGATATTACTTCTGTTCAGTTTTGAAACGTTTACAGGACACTTATGTCACAGCGATGAGTGATTNACGACCTGCTAAAACAACTTAAGCTTACGTAGCTCTAGTCTAATCTGGCATCGACTGTAAAAACATTTCTGGTAAACTTCATAAATTGTAATGGAAGTTTTTAACCTATACATTGTATGGAAATTATACCACAAGTCAGACTGCAAATATCGCAATATTGAGCGTCGTCACTATACAAGGCTGGGGACTTCCCTACGCATTTAACTGTTTATTGAGCGAATGCAGGAACTCTACCGTGGATGCACGGCGGGAAAATAGTTCACCATTCTCACTTTCTCAATATTCGTATACATTGGTATGGTAATCTTACCACCAATTTCTTAGTGTGTACTTCTAACAATAATAACATTATTATATGTTGCTGCCCATAAGGCAACGAAATTGTCGATATGCACTGGATAGTTATTTCTCTGTATTACATTTTTAGTTTCAAAATTTCTCGTACACCTTCCCGAAAATTACTATACGATCATTACTTTCATTCCTAATCAACGGTATATAGTGAAAAATTGATGTGGTCCCTGCTCGGAACTTCCATGTCATACATACGCCGTTAAAAATTTGTCACGCTTGCAGTTAGTTGTTGTGCCCGTTATTCTCGCACGTGTTGCACACAGAGTAATTTTATAGCAAGTGTTTTACACTGTGGGCCTCAGCGACCAACACTGTCGATTTATTCCCTGTGGCCCATCTCATTTTTAGACTGATAGAAGTTCATTGGCTGTGTTGATCAGGCAAGAACAGTTTCAGAATGTGTAGAGCAGGAGGTTAGGTAGACCTACTGTTTGGTTGCAACACCAGATTACCTTTTTTAATTTAATTTCTGGGTAATTTATAGGCTGGCCTACACTGGCTTACACTTATCCGAGTTCGTGAGGGATGGAGGACTTAATAAAAAAAATACACTGAAGAGCCAAAAAAACTGGTACACCTGCCTAATATCGTGTAGGGCCCCCGCGAGCACGCAGAAATGCCGCAAGACGACGTGACATGGACTCGACTAATGTCTGAAGGTATGCAGGAGGCAATTCACACCATGAATGCTGCAGGGCAGTCCACGAATCCAATCTGCGCCAATTTGAGAAAGGGGGTGCTCTTCTGTCACGTTTAATGATTCTCGTCAGTCGTCGTTTGTCCCGTTCTTTCGCGATCTTTTTCCGGCCGCAGCGATGTCGAAGATGTGATGTTTCACCGCATTTCCGATATTCACGGTACACTCGTGAAATGGTAGTACGCGAACATCCAAGTGTTATCGCTACCTCGGAGATGCTATGTCCCATCTCTCGTGCACCGACTATAACACCACGTCCAAACTCACTTAAATNCACCGACTATAACACCACGTCCAAACTCACTTAAATCTTGATAACCTGCCATTGTAGCAGTAGTAACCGATCTAGCTGCCGACCGCACCGCGTTACTCTGATTGGTTCCATATCTCTGTTATTAGCATACGCACACCTATACCAGTTTTTTTTGGCTCTTCGGTGTATTTAAATTCGATTTTTAATTTATTCACACGTCTATTATTTACAGCATTAAATTTTCTGTCTCCATTCTTACTATCATTACTTCACAGTGAAATAAATTTTTTATGTATATTTAAACTTTAATTAACATCCTTCTTTATATATGTTTGGTTATTGTCAAATAACATATACTCATCATTAATACATGTTAAGTCTATCTGTTCTCATAATTAGTAATGTATTTCACTCACGCATCCAGTCCATCAGTTTAGCATGGAGTCGTACTCTTCACTGCTTTGACGTTCAAAGTCGCAGATTTCCCTACCGCTAGTCACTTCTCTCACCGCGCGCTTCTCTTCTCGCTAGTCGTATATCGCTGAAACTCATCGACTCAATAACTCTCGGCTCGGAGGCACAAAACACTTTTTATAGCCACTGTACGATACAAAATGGCTCCCACTTTTTTTTCGTAGAAATTATTGAAGATATATTGCAAGACGTTGAGATAGCACCAGGTTTGTAGGTATTCAAGACAAGCTGAAAGTTAGTCCTTTATCCATAATTACAAGAACAATAGTCCTATCCACATCTCTATTACAACCTATCACCATACAACTAGTTCACAGTACGCTGAACATGGTAACTGTTCTGCACAATGTTAATTACCTGCCAATAACCAAAGTAAGAAGCTGAGGTCTATCTTGTGCATGAATCTTTCCTCGAAAAACAACTGGCCCTAGGAGAAAATGTGGGCACTGATATTGTCTGTGTATAGTGACGGCCATGCACCTTCTCAAACTGCAACAACTCCAGTGTCGTGTATACAGGTACTGAATGGGTTCTACGAAAGCTGGGTGATTGCAGATAGTGTTGATTGTGTATTTGCTAGATTCGCGATGAGACCGGTAAGATTCATAACATTGATTGTCTGTAGCAACATATCAGAAGTAAGCTATGTTGATACCTGCTGATGAGTCGTTGATTTCATTTCACGTTTTGTCCATAAGTGTACCGATTTGTTTACTGTAGGGACAGAATTAAGTAAACAGGTTTACTTTGGTACCAATTTGCTTGCACCTGCGTGGTAACAGTGTTACGTAAGTGTGATGTTTATTGTTCCATGCAACGCGCACCACGATTGCGCAGTTTTGACTGGATGCCGGAAGGCCTTGGAAACAATCACGAGACGCTATTCATTTTAGAGAACTCCCGTTCTTCGAATTCTTGTACGACCTGAGAGTTTACAGCTTCGCGAGTTCAGTTCCAGGCCAGCAACCACTTGAATTGCAATATTTACGAGGGCCTAGAAAGTTTTAATCGAGATCGATCTTCTCCACCTGTCATTGACAAGGAAAATGAGTTCCAGATGTTTAATTGTTAACTTCGTCAGGAGTTTCGGCGGACGTAGCTAGAGTCGAGAAGTAAGTTTACAGACGCAGTTGGCAAAGATTTCCGTGGAGCCTGATTTGGAAACGTTTGTTCGACGTGGGATAACTCTGAAGCTCCGTTTTACGATGAAAACCGCGTATATAACGAACGTGTACATATCAAAATGAGAGTAGGTATTCTTTATGGCATGGTTTACAGGCATCGTGCTTGCAAACAGCTCGCATTAACCGTACCATAAAGAATATCTACTGTTATTTTGATGTGTATACGTTCATTATGCACGCGTTTTTTTTATCGTGATTCTAGCTTTAAGGAGACTTCCTAGTAAAGTATTGCCTGTAAAATCTGGGTTTACGCGCATAAGCGTATTTCAGCAAATAAATGTTATGGGCATGGGCGTAGCCAGAGTTATGTTAAGGGAGGGAGAGGGGACCCGAGACAACCAACCCCCCGAAATAAAAATAAAATATTCGAAAATGAAATTTGGAAAGGCATTACAACTATTTTTTTTAAACATAAGAAATGTGTGGTCTCCATGAACATGAAGAATGTTTATAGCATTTTGTAGTTCCATCCCTGTATATTAGCCAATAGATTGTTAATAATTTTTTTAACAAATAATTTTTAATATTACAGTTTTCATATCCCGTCCAAAAATATATATTTTTAATTCCTCCTCCCACCCCCTCCCCNGCTGGGTGATATACTGGTGAGCGGGTCTGCCTATGAGGAGGGGAAAGTCGAGGTGGGTCACTACCTATAGCGCCGGGAACGTGCTTAACCAGTTGAAATGTCGCCTCTGTCCAGTACAGGAGTCCGCATATAACATCGCCTCCTCGGTAAGTGTGTTCGTCCCGAACAAACTCCCCAACTTCTGGGCCTTCGTAGAGCGTATGTCGGTCGATTTAGACAATCTCAGGCTCCACATGGAATGCTGTGGACAAATCCGCAGACCACTTAACCGATCTGCTTCGGGATCCTGTATGGCCTTCCCAACATTTATGTAGTTTCAGGCAATATGCCTTCCACCTTTGGGGATTCTGCCGCCCCACCAACTGTCTTTTTTGAAAAATTACTTCATGCATTCTCTGGTCGTATCATGTTTTCTCTGACTGTTAATATTAAGGTACCTCAGGACAAACTCATGAATGTCGACTAATATCTGACGTAGTTTAGTGGCATATTCTGGGGTGCCTGCCTCTTCCACTGGATGTGCGAACATTCTGTACTATCCAGTATAAAGGTGTTATCCTTGTTGACTCGTGGAATGCCAAACGATATGTCGGGAGAAATAAGAGTACCTTGGAGTCCTAATTCTTCTGGTTGTCTTTCATGAAGGTCGAAAGGTACTGCTCCAGGTCATGGTTTAGCCTCTCAACCATTCCATCCGACTGAGGGTAAAATGCTTTGGTATGAGTTTTCTTCGTTTCTCAAATCCTCGTTACATTTTGGAAAAAAGCGTCTTCAAAATTTCGTTCTTGATCAGAATGAAGCACTTTGTGAAGTAGTTTTGCACTACCAGAAGATAGCGATTGCCCCTCTCAGTCATTAACACTAGCCCGAGTATGTTTACTGTCATACTCTCAAATGGGGCCCCAACACTGTATTTCTGAAGGGGACCTCGTCCCTTAATTTTCGGACCTTTACATGAGGCACAGGCATCACACAATTATCACCATTTCTCCACATCCTTTCCACAATGCAACAATTATAATTCCGTTCGCACTTTGTCTGCTGTCTTATTTACACCGAAGTGTCCGCGTGCTGCTGTGTTATGGAGTTCGCTGAGTACTTCTGGGATTCAGCATTATGTAGGACCAATTGTAATCGACTGTTTCCCATCATTACTTTTCCAGTTCCTTTATAACACACCATTCTTCAGTACAAGGGACTGTCTTGTCTATACTAGATATATCCTTCCATCATGGTCGACACCCAACTTTTATCCACTCCAATATTGGATGCAAATGTCCTTATCGTCCCATGTAGGTGACCCATCGCAAGACACAGAGCCTTAAATTCTTGTCGTTCTTGCCTTCTACGATACACCACCCTTGTCCTCCTAGCGTTCACAATGACAACAGCAGGGATCGCATGGTCTCCTGGAAAGTGCATACACATTGAAATACGTCACAGGTCTGTATGCCCTCAAGAAAAGTCATATTTTTGTGTAATGTATCCACCAGGCTATTTGATATTCGTGGTTCTTGAAATTTAGTAGCCTGCATAATGGAGCATGATCAGTTCTTAGGATAATGTGCCTGCCATAAAGGTATGGGTGAAATGTGCAATTGTCTTCACCATGGTCAGAAGCTCCCTCCATGTCATGCAGTAATTAATCTCAGGCTTGTGTAGTACCTAACTGAAATATTACAGTGGTCTGTCATTTCCATCCTGGATATGGAAAAAAAAACAGCCCCGACACCTTCATCACTAGCATCCGTATCCAGAATCAACTCACACTTTACTCAGGAAACCCGGCACTGTGATGGGTATTAGATATCTCTTTAGTCTATTTAAAAACTTCGCACTCAGGGGACTAATAAAATTTTCTTTTCGCACTGGTCAATTTATGCAGTGGCTTGGCGATCGTGGCAAACAGGGTGCCAATATATGGTAGGAAGCACATAAGCCCAGGAAAATTCGCAGTACAGTTTTGGCAATTGGTGGAACCAAATCTCTTATAGCTTTAGTTTTTAGGGACATGGGCCAACATAACATGTCCCAAGAAATCAAATTTCTTTGGAAAAGGCAGCATTTCTTAGGAACTAATTTCAGGTTTGCTGCGGGTTTCTTTCTGAAACACGGATCTAAATGTGCCAGGTGCTCTTAATGTCCTGCCTGTGACCACCATGATGTCTAGGTACACCTAGAAAATGTCTAAGGGTAGGACTTCCTTTATTAGTGGTTTAAAGGGTGGCAGGGACTTTTGTACAGCTTGAAGGGCATAACTTTGAATTGCCAGGTTCCTTTCCCTTGGACTCAAAAGGCAGCCTTTTCGTTTTTTGGGGGCCACCTCACACCGCCAGTACCCGCTCTTCATGTACAAAATGGAAAACCTTTGTGAACAGCTAGACTGTTCAGTATGTCGTCTATAGTTGAGAGTGGATAAGAATCATTCTTGGTCACATTAAGTCGGCGGTTTCAACACAAAACCTCACAGAGCCATCTCTTATTCTTGACGAGCACAATGGGAGAAGAGCACAGATTGACTTATGGCTCTGCCACATCTAACTACATCTCTTTCATAATCGCATCAACCACCTCATGTGATGATAGCAGTAGTCTCCTTGGTTGCTGCTTTATGAGCCTGGCATCTCCTTTGTCGATGTGATATCATGCAACATTAGTTCTGCCAACGTCATTTGGCTAACAGGTAAAAGCATTATTTTTCCTCTGTTTTAATTCCGAGACAGCATTCTCTGGTCGCCAGTTGAGGTTTACCTTTTGTTCTTGTTAGCAGTTCCACAGGGCATCTGGTAGAGGACATTAAGTGTTTTTGGCGCCGAAGTATCAGGAACATTTGGAAGTACCTTTGAGACCTGCTTGCGAACTCCTATCGTGGCCCCATCTTCAGGATGGACAGCACTTCCTGATATATTAATCATCCTTACGGGCAAACTTTCACTTTTTAAAGAAACCAAATTCCTTGCAAAAATTTTGCTACCTGGTAGAGTGCTACTTTTTTGGGCTGGTTCGGTTATGCCCAATTGCTTGAAAAATTTTCTCTGGCATCTCACTGGAATAACAATTTTGCTAGAAGCAGGGGGTAGAGTCATCTGTTTACGCACTTCCGGACAGGTCATTGGTAAAGATAAATCTCATCGTATTGACAAATCGGTATTGCCTGCCTATAGCACCCCTAGTCGAGTATCAATACAGCACTGTAGCTCACATAACACATCCTCTCCCAAAAGGAAGTCGTCCTCTATTTATGCTATGTTATTACCGTGCTCTACACTAAGGTTACCAAGCTGTAAGTACCCTTCTCTTACCCCTGACTGGTGTGGTTTCACCCATTACTGAAGTTAAAAAGCAGTGTTCCATGCTCTCATCGTACGATCGCTGGGGGG
>NQII01000182.1:995358-1007656 GCA_002778355.1 Clitarchus hookeri | reverse complement strand
GGGGGGGGGGGGCGAGGATGTCCAGTCTTACCATGGTTATAGTCACCCCCGTGTCAACGACCATCTGACAAGAAACATCCTAAGTAGCAAACCTCAAGCAGTTGACAGTTGGCCAACTGTTGGCCATGGTGGCAAATGTTCGCATATATGACTGTCAGCTATACAAAAGCGACAGTGCCTATTTTTTAAATAATCGTAATATGGGCCAATGCTCTCGCAAGGATCGTCAGATTTCAACAGATGACCCACAAGAAGATGATAAACTAAATGCTAACTGTTACTCACTGCTGGGAAAATATTAGCAGAATGTTTATGGGCCATTTACGGCATGCCAACTGTGGTTTGCTGCTGGGGACGTACAGGCAGCATACTTGTGGGCCACTTATGGCATGTCAACTGTTACTTACTGACGCAGATGTATCAGTAGCATGCTAATGGGCCATGTATGGCATGCCAACTGTTACTTACTGACGCAGATGTATTAGTAGCATGCTAATGGGCCATGTATGGCATGCCAACTGTTGCTTACTGCTGTAGCCATAATATCATCATACTTACGACCCTTTTGTGGTATGCCAACTGTTCCTTATTACTGAAGAAACATTATCAGCAAGCTTATTTGCCGTTTATGGCATGACGACTAAATGTTGTTCTGCAGTAGCAAATAGCATATGTGAATTTACTTGAATTTGTTTATTTCATGCATATATGAAGTAAAATTATCATGTAACATTGCTAGTAATAGGAGAGAATAGATTTTAGACTGGAAACCTTCAAAGCATAACACGTACAAAAATTCGTTATTTAGCATTTTAAATTCCACCTGAAAGTAGCCCAAAACTAAAATACTAGCCTTAAAAAAAAAACAAATCCCAGTATTGACTTGTGATAATAACATAAATTGTGTCTATAGCAAAGCTAAAAATGCAACTTGTATGTTTAGAAAGTATTCAAATTTTCTTTAAAAGTTGTACATGGATACACGGTAGAGCAGTTGCCAGCATTCTAGACTGTAAACGAAAGTTTTGCGAGCTAGATTCCAGGTTTTTCCAAAGAAATATACTAATTGTGAAATAATGCTGAGGATTACATATATGCATATGGTAAATAAACCAACTTTATTCGGGTGAAACGCACATATTTTTCGGCTTTGAAAATGCACGGCAAACTGTTTCTATGTGGGCTACAAGTGGCCAATAGTGGGGCTACGAGTGGCCAATAGTGGGGCTACGAGTGGCTTGCCAACAGTTGGCTGACGACGTGAGGTTCACTTACGGCAGGCCAGAAGCAGAAAGTCAATAGACCGCTGCTGGGAGGGCTGCATTGGAGGGCAAGTCTGGTGCCAGCACCTAACCTAACCTAACTTAAAATAACCTAACCTAACCTAACCTCTCCTGGCCAAACCTGACCTCACCTGACCTAACCTAACCTTAATTGACCTAACCTTACCTTAGCTAACCTAACCTATGACCCACTAATGGCGCCGACATATTTAGGGTACAGGTGGCTACGCAGAAGTGTGCCACGTGCGGGCATATTGCATTTTACTACATGGACGTTAACTGAACAATGGACCAGACGCGGCAAACTAAAAGAGGCATCATGTGGGCCACGAGCATCTGCGGGTGCATTACAGTGGTTGACCGATTGTTATCTGATTATGGAAACAGTCTGTGGGCCGCTCGTGTTCAAGCAGATTTGCACAAGTGGGCCAACTAACTTGCTTCTTGTGATAATTCATGCTCCATTCCACTACTCCACTGCTCTCCATTACAAATGCTCCACATCGCCGTCACTTAGAGTTGCCAACCATTCGTTATTTCAACGAACAGTTCGTTATTTGCAGTGTTGGTTTGTTATAAATTTTTAATTCTCAATTAACTATTCTTTAAAGATTCTACAAAAATGTAGGATATCTATTTTTTAAGTCTAGAAATAACAGACCTAGCTGAAAAAAAAACATTGGGTGTGTGTCAGGTGCTTGTTAATTTTACATCGAGCAACAATGTCAGCCACACTGACAACTGCCCCACACTCTGTCCAATACTTCCATCTGTGAATTACTACAAATATGGCGACGAGCGGTGACCATGGTCGCGATGCTCATCCAAGGAACTGTGGTTGCAAGGTGATAAGTTTAAGAGTTGGACACGGAAACACCCCGATAGTGATGACAAGGCCAACTACAAACTACTCAATGTTATTGTGTCTGTAGAACAGAACGGCGTCAAAGCTCTTTAACAGCATGCTCCTGCAACAAAGCACAAAACAGCGATGCATGCAGTCGCTTGCTCTAGCATGCTTTCGAAATTCTTTGCGAAGAAATATTCAGAAGAATAAGATTTTGTAATTTCAGCAGAGTTCTGTAAATTACATCACTGAGTGTGCCATACTCATAGTTGCTTGTCTTCCGAATGTGGCTTCAAAGTTGGTAAGCAGATTTTTGAAGACAACAAAGTCGCCCAGAAAATTTGTATGGGAAGAAAAAAACTGATAACATTGGCTACCAACGCTATTTCTCAATTTTTTTGGGGCAAGTAGAAGTAAAAAAAGTTAATAAAGCCAGTGGACATTTTTTTTTTAATGTTTACAGATGCCAGCAACGAAGGTGACAGAAAGTTTTATCCATCAACTGTACGTTATTTCGACCAACGAAGTTGTGTGTGTCAAGTTCTGCTTGATCTCTACGAATAATCCGGCGAGTCCTCTGACGTCATCTTCAATAGATTATGAGCATCTGTAAATGCTCTCGATTTTAATATTAGGATTGGGAATGGCATAGCTTTATGGAACAGGAAATGCCTCAGAAAATTATGGTAAACCGTGTTCAGTGTATCAAAAACTCAAAACACAGCAACCCCAAATAATTCACGCAAACTGCAATTGCCGCGTTGTTCATAACGCAGTCAAACGTGCCCTAAAAGCTGTTCCGATTGACGAAGAAAATTTCGTTCTGGAAATATTCAACGAATTTTCACGTAGTGCAAAGCGTGTCTCAGAAATGAACAGTTTTTGTCAATATGCACTAGGAGTTTCATCAAATCCTTCGTCTTGTTCCGACACGGTGGTTGAGTTTTCTCAATTCAGTTGGTCGCATACTTTTAAATTGGACTTCAATAAAATAATAGGCGACTTTCTTTAGCAAGGGAAAACTGAGTGTAATTCAACGGTATGGACCTTCATCCAAGATCAGGCTAATGGTCTCTCTGGGAAGCCTACTAATAATTTTGTGCTCCAGATTTGTTTCCGTTAATGTTTAACATTAAAAATAATTTGGAGAATAGATCCAAATATGATTTTTTGGGTTTTACTGCTAACGATAATTTAAAAATGCTTGACTCCTATTAGAAACTCAAACTGAAAACATTTTTTAAACGCACACACGAAGATTAAAATTATTTTTATCAATAGTAAGCTTATGATGATTCTGCATACAAATCATTTTCAGTAGTAAATCTGTCAAAGAAAATATTTCTTCTTTACGTAGTGTTTTTAAAAACAAGAATATAGGTGGTGATGAACTTTGTAATTAATGTTGTTTGCTTCAATTAAGGTTTTCGCATTTTGTTAAAACTGAGATAAGCAGTGCAGAAAAATGGCACACTTTTTAAAATATAACGCTGCTTCCAATTTACTCACTATTGTATTCCTTGTATCAATGAATTTACTGAAAGGATGTTAAGGTTATAAATAATTTATGGACAAATGAAAGTAACAGAATGTCAGTTGAATTAGTAAAATCAGAATTATGCAATCAGCATAACTTCAAGCATTTGCATTGCGGAGATATTTATCCATTAGTTATGAAGAATAATAATGTTCTGAAAGCAGCAAGATCAAAGAGGAAATACGTTTAAGCAACAATAAGTATGGTTAAACTGTAGGTAGGCTATATATGTAAATGATCTTGTGGACTCTCTTAAATAAATTACTGCCACACATTAAACTAATATTTTTATCAGACTACTGTAATCGGTTTCACTCGTAATTAGATCAAACCGATAATAGTGTTCGTTATTTTCCTTCTTAGAGATTTGCAGCCATACCGTCACCGAACACCATACACGCAGGCCATTGGTTGTGTTAATGAAACGTACAAGGTGGTCCGCCTAACGTGGACACCTCCAAAATTTCCAGAACTGTTGCAGATCACGAAATGCGGTTTTCGCTAAATAAAATTACGTATGGGGCAAGTAATTTGCTGCAAAGTGACTATTCATAACACATGTATGGGCAGATAATTAAACCACATATGATTATTCCCCTGGAAACATACATTTATTTCGACGGCATCTGAAAGTACATGCAAAGAGGAAGTAAGTGATGTAGCATATACAATGTAAAGTAACACAGAAATGCCAAGAAATAATGTGCAAATATGATTAACTTAAGTGGGCCGGTAGCATGAGGCAGTGGACTCACAGTTGTAAGCAAGCAACATGCGCCGTGACTCATCCTGGTGGGACCGCTTCCTAATAGCAGCGCAGCACCAGTCCCCGTAATGTGTTATGGTAAGTGGTACTGCAGTGTGTGGCTGTACGTACGCAATGAAGTTCACAAATGAGGAAACACTGGAGACTTTACTTCTTTACGTTGAGTAACAGAAATGCCAAGGGAGCCGTCCAAATGTATGGTGAAAGGTATCCTAATCAGACGCCCATCTCACAGCAAACAATACGAAGATTTTCACACACACTTCTCTTGTCACGAGTTGATTGGAATTCCACAACACGAGTGCGACGAAAGATTGCTACGGTCGAGACGCATCAACACGATGTGTTGGCATGTGTCGATGCAAACCCCTGCATGGGTACGCTAGAACGTTCCAGGTTCATAGGAATAAGTAAAACAAGGTGTTACGTATACTGCTCCAACGGAAATCCCATCCATATAATGTGGCTCTTCATCAGGCATTAAATGAAGGTGATTTTTAGCAGGATGTTCAGTTTTGTAGGTTTGTTCTTATGTCTGTTAGGGATGACAGCAATTTTCTGAAGAACATACTATTTACCGATGAAGCGACATTAACAAACCATGGGTGCGTAATTTACGAAATATGCATTACTGCGGACTGAGAATCCTTGTTGTGTCCGGCACATGGAGCACCAACGACAGGGGAAAGTGAACGTGTATGTGGAATCGTTGGAGACTACGTCATAGGGCCATACTTCATTCAAGAGACAATTACCGGCGTTGTGTACGCCCATTCCCTCAGAGAGACCTTACCGGCACTTCTGGAAGACATAATACTCGACATATGTCGTGATATGTGGTTTCAGCATGATAGTTGACCTTCGCATTTTGCTTTGGTGGCTAGGCAAGTGTTAAGTGAAACGTTTCCAAACACGTGANCTGTGTGTACGCCCATTCCCTCAGAGAGACCTTACCGGCACTTCTGAAAGACATAATACTCGACATATGTCGTGATATGTGGTTTCAGCATGATAGTTGACCTTCGCATTTTGCTTTGGTGGCTAGGCAAGTGTTAAGTGAAACGTTTCCAAACACGTGATTTGGGTGTGGTGGCCACCTCGCTCCCCAGACCTCACACCTCTCTATTGTTTCCTGTGGGGAACACGGGAAGAGAGGGTGTACAACACGGTTCCTACGTCGTCAGAAGATGTGCAGTAACGCATTGTGGCAGCTTGCAGAGGCGTTACGCCAGAGGCACTTCAGGCCGCTCGTCACTCGCTACATGTGCGTTTGCAGATGTGTATTGCTGTNGCAGAGGCGTTACGCCAGAGGCACTTCAGGCCGCTCGTCACTCGCTACATGTGCGTTTGCAGATGTGTATTGCTGTCGATGGGAAACACATTGAGCACATGCTGTGAAAAGATTTAATGTGAAGCGTTTCAACTATAGCTGTGCTCTTTTGCATTATGTATGTGGATGCGATTACATTTTTTCCTATGTTGGATTGTTCTACTTTTGCTGTGCATCTGTACGCACTCGTTACTCACCATAGTTAATGGCTAGGAAATAAATATCCTGAATTACATTGGTATTTGTATAAAATGTACTGTATTGATATCAGACCTGCACTCACATTGCCCGTCTTCCCTCCGCTGCGGTGCTCTCCTTTGTCCAATATCGCATTCCTTGCCCCATTAATGTTAGCGCTACGCTGCTATAAGGAAGCGGTACCTCCAGGATGAGTCACGGCGCGTGTTGCTTGCTTACAGCTGTGGGTGCAGGTCCACTGCCCAATGCTACCGGCTCACTTAACCTACTCATATTTCTACATTATTTCTTGGTGTTTCTGTGTTAATTTTTATTGCATGTGATACATCATTAAATTCCCATTTTCACGTACTTCCAGATGCCCTTGAAATAAATGCATATTTCTAGGGGAAAATCATATGTGGTTTAATTATTTCTGTCCATACACGTGTTACGAATAGTCACTTCGCGGCGAATTACTTACCCCTGTACGTAATTTAACTATCTAAAACCGTATTTCGTGATCTTCAACCGTTCGCAAAATTTTGTGTCCACGTTAGACTGACCATCCTGTATATTTTTTCAGCTTTACTATAGTAAAAATTTTTTGCTCACTCACGACAACTGAAACTGGGGAAAAAAAACCTAACTGAAAGTGTAAAAGTTGCTGCCGCTGATTGGCGAAGAAGCACAGTGATTCTGGAACAGTTATCTCTGGTTCGAATTAAAATCAAACAAAAGATGAGATGGACGATTATCGTCTTCTGCGCACGTACCCAACATTGATCTACCCCCAAACCAATACAACTGTGAAAGCCATGCTTTCAGCAGCGATGCACGTGTTTGTTTGCACCTTCATTATCGAAAGAGAAAGGCCCTTTTATATGACTGAAATACTTTTACCAATTTGAATTTAATCTATTAAAATTAATAATTTGTTAGAGANTTATCGTCTTCTGCGCACGTACCCAACATTGATCTACCCCAAACCAATACAACTGTGAAAGCCATGCTTTCAGCAGCGATGCACGTGTTTGTTTGCACCTTCATTATCGATAGGGAAAGGCCCTTTTATATGA
Organism: Clitarchus hookeri; assembly: GCA_002778355.1. Taxonomy (NCBI): domain Eukaryota; kingdom Metazoa; phylum Arthropoda; class Insecta; order Phasmatodea; family Phasmatidae; genus Clitarchus; species Clitarchus hookeri. The sequence continues at coordinate 1,000,637 of NQII01000182.1, read as the reverse complement.
CTGAAATACTTTTACCAATTTGAATTTAATCTATTAAAATTAATAATTTGTTAGAGAAAGCACACAATAATGTCAAAACACTTATTTACATAAAGAGTGTTCTAACTTCGAATCCTATCCACGTCGTGTGTGACAGTCGTATCGGCAGAAGAACTGTCGACTGTTGAGACACGGAGAGTCTGCCGAGTAACTTGGCCGCACAATCAACTCCATTTCCCCTCCCTGCGATTCAAATCTCACAGAGATGTAGCGACTTGCACTGTCCCAGCCTCGGAGCACAGCTTTGCCTCGCAGTTCCGTCACTCTTGTATTATGGACCGTGTTGTTGAGCCGGCTACAGCATGCCTGCTCGCGAAACACAGCCGCTCATTACGGAAGTACTGGCGCTGTCAATTAAGGGAATGACTTCTCTCACAGAAGGCAGGCAACAGGGCAAGGGAAAATAAAGAGATGCCAGTGTGTATATACCGTAGTGTTCCCCTGTACTCCTTTTATCTTGACTTGGAAAACTGTCATTTCAGGGTTTGCTGATCTGAAAGCCCAGAACTGTACATTTCATTATTACATGCTAAGGATTTTCCATGAAACAATTTTCCGTTGCCATCGCTAAGGAAAACATTTCTGTGTGCAGTTATGATAGCTAGTTCAGTAATTTGTTGCAGAGAACTTCCATTTAGATCCCCGTTATCGAACGTCGCTATTTTTATAACGATGCATATTTTCTCGATTGTATTATATATTTTCATCTTTTGATTGTTTGAAGCATTTTAATTAAGAGAGGATATCTTCAGTGGCTTTTTGTCGTTCGACTAGGCATACGTACATCAAAATTATTGACGGTGCTTACATTTCTTGAAAATGTCACGATAATTATTTGTAGTGTAAAGGCTAACATTTTTTGGACTTGTAAATCCTGAAGGAAAAAAAAACTAATTCATATTTGATTGCTACAACCACGCCGTTCGCCGAAATTCTGACGTCCATGTCTGCGGACGATAATATTTCAGTGAAGAAAACAGCTTGCTGGGGTGAAATGTAATCTGTTATCCTTGATGCATACCAGATATGCCGATTTTCCCCTGTTAGTACAGTATATAGTTTATAGTATAAAACAAAGTCGCTTATCTGCATCTGTCTGTGTATTCGCTTAGTACTTCTAAACTACTTTACGGATTTTGATGCGGTTTTCAACATTATTTAGAGAATTTCTTGAGAAAGCGTTTTTATGTATAAGAAATTGATATTTAATGTAAGGATAGTAGATAAATGTTGAACCGTTTGTAATCAAGTCGTAAAAAACAGCTCCATGTGCACTGTACAGGTCCCTAACACGCCGCGGCATGCTTGTAATCAATGTGTTGACGTCATCTTCCAGGGGAAGGTCCCATTCCATCTGGGCAGCTCTTAATGGAAGTGTTTCTGGAGGCTGTGGATGATTAGAAACTAAAACTGTCAGCTTGTCCCAGGAATGTTCAATGCGTTAGTGCGCTCTTTGTTGATCACAAATGAACTACATAACTCCTACCACCCAAACTGCCTTATCGCACAATATTACAAACTATTGTGAGGTGTACATTTTAATGGACTCGCTCATTGGCGTGCTCCCGGTAAAGTTGGCAGATAGGTAGGTGAAAGTAGTTCCATGTTTTTACGTCTGTTAAAAAAATAAAAGTTTAAATTACGAACATTGAATTAATTAGATTTATTTTCTGTAGTTTCATACAAATAATATTATGAAACATAAACAACTTACGCAAATACAAATCTATTCATTTCTGTGTTGGTTTGATTGCCACGCAAATAATAGCATCGGGTACATAACAATGTTAATTATGCACATAGCAGAAGGTTGCGGAATGAGTCGAAAAGTTTGTCGCAGCTAATATACTACCGACACAAAGTTATGGCATTAATAAGCAGCAGTTATGAACATCCGGAATAAAATTTACAGAATTGAGCAAGGAAACGTAAATAAGATAAGACGTCATCCAATAGGCACGGAGAAAATTAATTGACGTTTTATAGCCTACCTACACAGTAGACTTAAAATTGTCTTATACGCAGTCAATGTGAGTAAAAGTGGTGTGCCAAATTATAAAATGTTTAATATGCTATGTTCGAAAGTAAGTGTTAAAACTGTTTCAATATTTAATACTGCATCAATCAGTCCTTCTAAACACATGCATGTGTAAATCGGTATAGTCTATTTGAGGTTTTTTCACACTTTTTTAATCAAACATATGCAAATTCATCCCATGCATGACAAGTTTCGTTCTTCCCTAAACAAGTCATTCATCACAAGCGTTATACAATTATGTTAACATAAACTTAGCTTCTTTTTGATCAATTGCATTTTTATTTATATTTTATTTATAAATAATAATATTTCGTTAATAATTAATACGAATAAACACAGGGAGAAAATAGGTTTGTTGGTACTGCCTAGTAAAAAATTGTTCTTGTGCGAAATATTATTAAACTGAGTGCGCACGAGTGCGGTGTGTTATCCTATTGGTGTAATTTGTAGACTTTTTAAGCTTTTTTTGCACGAGGCGGAGGAATATCCTTGAAGTAGAACTTTAGCAGGGCTTCAGGGAAAGAGCTAGACAATCAATTTAAGGAAGATATAACCTAGACGTTCCACACATGTATTATAGTCCAATAAATATTTTTAAAAATATGTAGTAGTTCGCCCAGTCTTTTTTTACTTTTATTGTGTACCTCGTTTCTGAATTACTTACATTCTCAGAAAGTCAACAGAAATGTATGTGTTGATTGTTATAGCCTCATATCCAGATTCTGGCCGAAATGACCACAATGTGGGCGCAATACAAATACTTTCAAGTGTAGTGCTATTGAATGCAAGATCTCTGACGCTTCCATCAATATTTTTACGAACATTTAAGTAAAGTGGTTCAAGATTGTTTTATATTGAAGTATGCCTCTGAGAGTGTACGGAAACGAACATCTCGAGCGAAGATAGCAAACTGTGCTGGAAAGACGTCAGCTAACAAGTACCATATAGAAACTAAACAAGCGCCAATCGCAGTGTTAGGAATTTCAAAATGCCGTGTGCTTAACTTGCGCAGAAAACATTTGACCTTAGGAGTTAGTCCTAATGAAAGCATTGAAGGGGACAGATTAACTCAGAATTAGGAAGCAAGAAAAACACCAGTAAAATAATTCATTCAAGTTTTGCGGCGAGTTAAAGAACGCAGGGGAAAAACTACGCATCAGTATATTGATTGTGACATGAACATTAAGAATCTCTGGCGAATCTACAATAATTCACATGACGTTCAACATAAGGTGAAATACAATTTATTCGGGCATGTTCTTATGTATGACTTTAATTTTTAAATTTTGGGTTACCTGCCGCTGATGCATGTTTAACCCTTACTGCAACTCAAAAACATTTCTAATGCACAACTACAAGTAGTCAAGAGGAGAGTGATTCAATGATTGAACTTAGGAATTATAAATTAAGAGATGCTGCATTTCAACAGCTCCAGGAGAAACACAATGAAAAAAAACTGTGGTTTTCACATACGATTATAAAAAACAAATAGTTGTACCCCGGATTCCAGACCAAGCTATATATTATAGTAGACAGCTTTAGATGTACAACGTAACGGTATTTCAAGGACATTCCAAATCCCCTCAGAACCAGGAAAGCATAACAATATATCACTGGCTTTGAAATGAACTATGCAAGGGTTCTAACGAAAACACGTGTGCTTTGCTTGATGCATTGGAAATTACGTGTTTTTGTGGGAGTGACACGGAGCATATTCGGCTGTGCTCTGATGTTTTCCCTGGCCAAAATAAGAACAGCGTGGTTATTGGGTCTGTTTGGAACTGGTTCAAAGAGGAGCATCACCAGTAAATAAACAAACATGAATTNGGAACTGGTTCAAAGAGGAGCATCACCAGTAAATAAACAAACATGAATTTTTGTTTCCTGTCGGGCACTTCTTCATCCTCCTTGACCCAGGAGCCAACATCTAAAAGGATGTTCACGGTACAGTGAGCACTTAAGAAATCAAACACTGTAAAAAATCTGTCCATAACTACATGTATACCACAGAATACAAACCGGCACCGCAGTGGTGTAGTGGTCAGACTACTCGCCTCCCACTACGGCGAACCGGGTTCGATTTCCGTCGGGTTCACTCCCGGATTTTTCGCACGTGGGAATCCTGCCGGACGATGCCGTTGGTCAAAGTGTTTTTCTCAGGGATCTCCCGTTTCCTTCGCCCTTGCATTTCGGCACCGCTCCATACTCACCTTGCTTCACGCTCATCGGCTCTCAAGACTTTGATGTTAACAAAAGTATACAATTCTTTTGATACGTGACATATCTGGGAAACAACCGAACATGTCATATGTGGGGTGATTTTTAGAAGTTTGATTGAAAAAAAAAAANTACGTGACATATCTGGGAAACAACCGAACATGTCATATGTGGGGTGATTTTTAGAAGTTTGATTGAAAAAAAAAAAGGTGTGAAGATACCGCGGAGAGACTTGTGCGGTCGTGGAAGCATACATGGGAGGAAAGGTTAATGACCTGTACGTTGTTAAATCCGTGCGCTCGAGTCGCTAACATTAGTTATTTCGCTGCTCTCACGGCGATAAGGCGTCATCCTGAGTAATCAGTTTACTATGGACGCGCCTCATACTGCTTAAGCTGTGTTTGGGGCGCTAAGATAAAACTGAACCAATGAAAAACTTATTAAATCCGCACAAATGTTCGATGTCAATTACATCAACAAACAACAAGCTCTTTTTTTTTTTTTTTTTTTTTTTTTTTTNTCTAACAACGATTTGGGATTGTTTTGTGGCGAGCTTTTTAATAAAACTCCAAGATAAGTCCAGTAATCTTTTCGATTTATTTGTTGAGGCTAACTATGGTACAGTTCGACATTTATACAATCACACAAACATATTTTATTCAAATGTACATCCTAAAAATATTTCTAGTCAACTTCCTAAATAGTAATGGAAGATTTCAACCTTTACACACTATAGAAATAATTCAACACATCGGGCTGCTAATAGAGGAATATTTAGCATCTCTACAATGCAAACGTGAGAACTTCGCTGTGCAGTTGACTGTTACTATAAAACACGTAGGAACGCAAAAATAAATGTATGGGACAAATCTTTACCATTCGCGCTTCTCATTATATGTATACACTGATGTGGTACATTTCCGAATCATTTCTTAGAGTGTATTAACTAAAACTATTATTAGGGACACCTTAATTTCGCTGAAAG
>NQII01000182.1:900077-985240 GCA_002778355.1 Clitarchus hookeri | reverse complement strand
ACGGCATATCTAATACTGTGCTTCAATCGCAAATGTAACTTAACGTACACGACTCTGAAGTGTCCTTTCTCCTCGGATGTACTCGTGAATTTCTTCCCGTACATTGCAGAAGTATAGCTACAAGGTAGAATTCTCATGTGTGTTATTGAAGTTCGTATCAATGAAGAGGACTCTTATTATGGCAGTCAATAAATGTGGCCTTGCTTAGCGATATCCCCATCGCAATAAGAACTTAAAGTCCTGAGGCAAATAATTGCTCATTTTTGGCTCAAGCGAAGCCATTTTTATTTAATGAGACTGTAGTCTCAGTTACACGGTTCACAAAACTACTACACTTTAANCTTACGACTAGAGAACCTGACTGTTGGAGTCTAAGCTGACTGTGTACTGTGAACAGTCGCGGGTTGGAAAGGGAATCCATAATTTTTTCTTGCAAAGGTTTTATCTATTCAAGAGCTATGTACGGCATATCTAATACTGTGCTTCAATCGCAAATGTAACTTAACGTACACGACTCTGAAGTGTCCTTTCGCCTCGGATGTACTCGTGAATTTCTTCCCGTACATTGCAGTAGTATAGCTACAAGGTAGAATTCTCATGCGTGTTATTGAAGTTCGTATCAATGAAGAGGACTCTTATTATGGCAGTCAATAAATGTGGCCTTGCTAAGCGATATCCCCATCGCAATAAGCACTTAAAGTCCTGAGGCAAATAATTGCTCATTTAGGGCTCAAGCGAAGCCATTTTTATTTAATGAGACTGTAGTCTCAGTTACACGGTTCACAAAACTACTACACTTTAANGGGCTCAAGCGAAGCCATTTTTATTTAATGAGACTGTAGTCTCAGTTACACGGTTCACAAAACTACTACACTTTAAACATGTTTAGCTCTGCACGTGGTTAAATCGACTCTGAACTTGCTCATACCGCAATCACTGTTCACATTAACAGGTTGTACAAATATATGTGAACAAGTTTTATACTGTGCTGCACTTCGATTGACTACCATGAAGTAAATAAGAAGTGTATTATGAATATGGAATGTATGGGATTTTTGAATTTGTTGAAATAAATAAAAAGCTCTGAAAAATTGCGTTATAAGTTTTACTGTTACGATATATGTGACTTTAATTATAATAAAATAAAGAAATACAGTGTTATTTAATGTTGTAAGCGATTATAAATAATTACGGGAGCGTGTTATTGAGGTTAGGATTTCATTTTTGTTGCGTTCAGTTACAACGGTATAAGAATGCAAACATGTTCGCTTTAATAAATTCTTAGTTGACCATTTTTAAATACGGATGCACTAACATATTCAGATTAACTTATTCAGAATTTAATCTAAAGGCGCCCTATGTTATAAAGTATGTATATATATTTTTGGACTGGATAATCGTACCACTTCACAATAATTGTATAACATAAACTTTTAGAGAGAAACATACATATCCACAGATGATTCCGATTTAATACACTTCTTCAGCAGTTTTTAAATATTCAAAATATTTTTTAGCCTGCTCCTTTAACAATCCTTATACTATAATATTATGTAGGAGGAGATTCGAGCATTCTATGAAATTTATACGACACCTAGCTAACTTAAATTTGAGAATAATTTACTAANATGTAGGAGGAGATTCGAGCATTCTATGAAATTTATACGACACCTAGCTAACTTAAATTTGAGAATAATTTACTAAACCCTATCCAAACAAATTATAATGCGTACTGAGAAAAAGTATTTTGAACATCTTGTATCATGTCAATTCCAACAAAATATCTTCTTGTTAAAAAATATAGATCGTAGCTTAAAACGTTTTTATAAACCTTGCACTGCTATGAAACTTTATTGTAATTGTAAATTAATAATTAACGTTATTGATCTAACAGTATTTTATTGGGGTATATGTGATGAACTCACCTCGATAATATCAGCCATGTATAGTTCGCCTTTTTCCCAGTTTCCTAATGTGACTGCGGGATCCATTTTTTCGTGCTCTGAAAAATAAATAAATACATGTTACAAATTTTGCATAGAAGTACGGGGTGTGTCTAACACAAGTTGTGGCTCGGTATAAAGAGAAGTTCGGATGAATGCGTGGTCAAAGTTCAGTTTGTCCTCAAACGAATTCGCGAAATACCTTGTCTCTTGAAATCGTTTCCGTGTTGCATCTACACATATTATAAAACTCAACATCTCTCTATCTGTCTTTCTGTCTGTATGTTAGTGCGCTTATCACTCGAGAACCACTTATGCGATTTACGTGTTTTTTTTTTAATTCATAGCTATTTTCTTTGGCCAGGTTTTAGTACACATTTTGTTGCATAAAGTAACATAAGGAATAAGCAGTGACGATAAATATTGAATCAAGTTGGAAAAAAGTTTTCCGCCAGCGCTCTCCCTTGCAATACGCTGTCTAAACCGTTAAAGATGGAACAATATCATGTAGTAAAGAATTGTGTAGAATAAAAAAACATTAAAAAACTACGCGGTAACATATATCTATCCATAACAGAGAAATACTAATAAGCGTTTTTACCATTTAATTTCTCAATAAATAAATACGCAAAATTAAAGCTGTTGTTTCCCCATTAAAAACGTAATATTTATCAAATAAAAAAATGTCATTAGAACTGTTTAACGAAAAAAAAACCTTAATTCTGTAGTCCACACGAGCGTAGCCGCGGGGACAGCTAGTAACTTATAAAACTAAGAGCGATAACTGAAGTAACTGCAGCATATCTTCACTCGGTGAACTCTTGGACGCTATAAGCTGCTTACGATTAATTAAACACGTTTGAAAACCCCGCATAGGATCTTATTTCCAGCACATTTTGTAAACTTCCACCATGTGTGAAATTAAAATTGCCGCGCACCATTTCAATTTATTCATGCAACATCAACTTGAATACCATGTAAATTTTTTAACAACCTAATTGAGTTAATAATACGCAAGTTCCAACTNGTAAATTTTTTAACAACCTAATTGAGTTAATAATACGCAAGTTCCAACTGTTATGTCTATACAGGGTGATTCTAAAATCATGGGACAAACATTGAAGGGTGGTAGAGCTCACTAAAACGAACAATCATTGTATAGGAATATATGGGCGGGAGTGACGCGTTGAGGCACAAACACAAAAACATAACACATTAACGGAAACATAAAATGTTCATTAGCAGCATACCTAACGAGTGATTCCGTACAGAAAATGTTAAAACGGTTGCTGGAAATGCATCCACCAACAGTCACGCATGCTTGGCGACCTCTACATATGGCGTGATTGGCTGACAATGGTGGCGTGCGTGAAATACCCGCCGTATTTGAATATGTTCGCCAATCACTCCACCGATGCTACCATGCTTGCATTACTGTCGGTGGTAGCAATTTTGAGCAATTATTATAAACATTGCTGTAAAAAGGCATTTAGCGGCGACGTTGTAAATAAACAATGTGTTGCATTTCATGTTTTATTTTTGTGTTTGTGCCTCAACGCGTCACTCCCGCCCATATATTCCTATACAATAATTGTTTGTTTTATTGAGCTCTACCACCCCTCAATGTTTGTCCCATGATTTTAGAATCATCCTGTATAATAAAACCACTAGCCTAAGTATACCCAAGTTTAAACATTACATTCTCAGTATAACGTCAAGTCCTGCAGAACTATTTTTTCTTACATTTCTGCCAACCTAACAGAGAGCCTGCATGCCAACGTATATTGATTATTTTTTTTTGTTTCGTAGGTTAATTCCACTTGACCGTGAGCGGCCTTGAGTGTAAGAGTGCCTGGCTACGTAAGCCGCGTGCTTACCGAAGCAAGCCTCGGTGTAGAGCAGGAACTTGTGCGGGTAGAGTCTGTGGGCCTCGGAGAGGATGGCCGCCGGCGTCTCCTGGTCCTTGTACCAGTGGACTGCCATGCCCGCCGCACACTCGTACAACTCCTCGTTGCTGTACGTCTGCGAACAACACGCAACCTCTTACCACGTGTCCCCTCTGCTCAGAAACCACGCTTCGCTGTCAATACCTAGGGCCAGTGACTTTTCGCGTAAAAATCGGAGCACACAGTAGACTTCAATACTATATACACACCTCAGCTGTTGTTATACCTCCATNTAGGGCCAGTGACTTTTCGCGTAAAAATCGGAGCACACAGTAGACTTCAATACTATATACACACCTCAGCTGTTGTTATACCTCCATTGGCTGCTGGTGCCGTGTCCGTCTTTGACCAAGCCACTCAGGACTAAGTAACTCCGACACTGAACTTTTGTGATTCGTGCGCAAACAGTTAGCACGAACCAGAACATTTTTCAACCTATCAAAACAGCTGGACAATCGCGAAATATCATTGCCCCTATCANGAACCAGAACATTTTTCAACCTATCAAAACAGCTGGACAATCGCGAAATATCATTGCCCCTATCAATAACTCATTTCCCTTAAAACATTTGTTTCACGAAATCCCTCGAGAGTTTATATGTATTACTAGGGGCAGTGATATTTCGCGAAACGATTTCGAGACACGATATAGTCTAAAGCACTGTAGGGTCGTCCAGCTTCTTTGATTGGCTATAAAATATTCTGGCCCGTGTCAACCGTTTGCGTACGAATCACGAAGGTTCAGTGTCGGAGTTACTTAGTCCTGAGTGGCTTGGTCAAAGACGGACACNGAGGTATAAAAACAGCTAAGGTGTGTATATGGTATTGTAGTCTACTGTGTGCTCCGATTTTTACGCGAAAAGTCACTGGGCCCTATGTATTACTTATGAGCTACCATCATTAATTCATTACAATTTTTATTTTAATATTTCAGTTCAATTTTACTATTATTTTGTTTATATTTTATATAAATATTTTTTTATTTTTAAATTTTTAATTTTATGTGTTATTTTTTAGATTGTCAGGGTTAAACTTTTTCCTTGGATAATTAAGAGAGTTCATAAAATAATGAAATAAGCTTACTCAGAAGAGTGGTGAAGACTGCGGGGATACCAAAAAACAAATACAAACATTTTAAATAGCTGGGAGGTTGGGATAAAGTTGCTGCCGTAGTAATAAATTGTGAATTATTATTTTTAAGACAAACAAAAATTTGTTTATAATTTTATTGAATAAAGCTTTGCGCTTAGCGGTGATGGCGCACAGGTGCGCGTGGCATTGTCGACCTTATCGCTCCCGCGCTTCGTGGCCTCTAAAGCGGAGAGAAGCTCCAGATAGGCGGGGACCTTAAGGGGGCTCAGTCCCTGTCGAATTACTTCTATAGATTTCCCGCCACAAATTAGATTTCAGGAGGTGCATTACAATTTCAGGCACGACAGAGCATGAACAATCCCTTCCTAAATGTTCTTGAGTTGTCGCAGCTTCTCTGCATTTTATATTATCTAAATTGTAACAGCCGAGATAAAGTGGTTGATTATATTGTGGGAGCAACTATAGAGTTCGTAATAGCTACGGCAGTCGGACAGAACCGATTTCAGAAAACACGTTATGTTATAGCCTACACTATAAACCCGAGTCAGTGATGTCAATCGGTGAAATAGCAGCCACTGAAAGTCAGTTGATAAGCTACTGCCNCTACACTATAAACCCGAGTCAGTGATGTCAATCGGTGAAATAGCAGCCACTGAAAGTCAGTTGATAAGCTACTGCCAACTGGAAAATAAAGGAAATTAACTGAACAAAGTGACTTATGGCAGTGGAATTCTTGACATTCAGTGGGAATCACAAACAATTCAGTGAAATTCAGCCACCATATTAATTCNCCTTATGGCAGTGGAATTCTTGACATTCAGTGGGAATCACAAACAATTCAGTGAAATTCAGCCACCATATTAATTCGTTATCAGGCACTGATTATTTATAGCTCAAGTTTTACTATTTCCACTGATATGGCAAAATTCTCAGTGATATAGATTTAGACTGTATGTCATGTCGTCTGAAAAAAGTCCATCCAAAATCCACGTTTGCGGGTGCACTGTTAGAAAAATTGTCCGTAAATTTACGGAAAATACAGGTTACGAATTATTCAGACATCGACGTTAAATTACGTTAAAATGCGTTAAAACTTGGTTTTTTCCAATAACGGTTCTCCGTAAATTTCACGTAAATCTCCGTGAATTCACGGAACGTGTCCACTAACTTTCAAGTTTTTTTTTAATCTACTCTTTATAAAAAGGGGTAACAAGAAAACGTTTTACTTTCGTTATGTGGGTGATTCACAGTGTATAACAATTACTATAAAAATATAAAAGTTCGTCCGGTGGTGGGATTTGAACTAGGAAAAGTGTTTTGGTGGTGCCACACAGTATCCACTCACCCACCACGCTTTTCAAGAAGTAATGTTGTTAACACGTAATTTATATGGAATGATGCACGTACCTTTTAGTTTCTATTCAAGTTAGAGAGTGTGCGATTGTTTTTTATTTCAGCTTTACAAACACGGATAAGAAAAAAAGTCATACTTTCGTAATGTATTTCACTTTGTATATATATAATAGAAATCTAAAAAAAATTACATAATTAGTACTGTAGTGGGATTTGAACACGAATCGAGAAATTCAGTAACTCAAAAGACTCACCTACTACACATTTACCCGAAGTATCTTGNGTGGGATTTGAACACGAATCGAGAAATTCAGTAACTCAAAAGACTCACCTACTACACATTTACCCGAAGTATCTTGTAAATATGGATTTTATATGAAAGTGACGGACGCACCTGTCTTAGTTTTATGTCGTGTTAGAGCGCTTGCTGTATTTGCGAGTTTGTAAAATACGAAAACATTGTTTTATTTTCGTTATGTGCGTGTTTCACTGTGTACACAGAAGGTTTTGTCCTGTAGCGGAATTTGAACAATAATCAACGAATTGGCACTCCATGAGCGATTCGCACTCACCTACTGCCATTTTACACGAGATTAATGTTGTGAAGATGTGATTTTATACGCTTCTGGTATCATCTGAATTGTTCGTGTCTCAAAGCCGGAGCCATAAAAACACGAAGAGCTTCCGTATTTTATATTTACGGAGCTCATGTCCATTATTAGTCATTACTAGAGACCTGAAAAATTCGCGAGTTCAATGACCTGTAGGCTAGACCACATTTTCGTATGTAAATTCATGCAGATATCACTGTTCATTGGTTGCTTATTGTATTATCGGAAGACGGTGATTCGGTCTGCATTTTACTGTGTATTTATTATTGGCTCAGAGNTCATGTCCATTATTAGTCATTACTAGAGACCTGAAAAATTCGCGAGTTCAATGACCTGTAGGCTAGACCACATTTTGGTATGTAAATTCATGCAGATATCACTGTTAATTGGTTGCTTATTGTATTATCGGAAGACGGTGATTCGGTCTGCATTTTACTGTGTATTTATTATTGGCTCAGAGTTGTCCAGGAGGTGTAATTTAACAGGTGGACCAATAGCATCAGCAATACAAACGTACGGGGATTTGGATTCTAGCTTTTCCCGAAGTGAAAACGCGAATTTTTCAGCTCTCTAGTCATTACGAAGTGCCTTTCCGTACATTAACTCCACATCTCCATAAAAATTTCTGTACATCTACATAAATTTCTAACAGTGTACTAGCCGAAAGTAAAAATATTCCAAAATGGTAGGGCATGATCCCCCAAAAGGTAGCAGTGTTGGTGACGACATTCACCTTGAGCCACTCGGCGACGTCCCTCCTCTGGTCGTCGTTGATCATGACCTTGACGCCGCCGTGGCCCCTCTCCTTGAGCAGGGGGCAGAAGTCCCTGGTGAGGAAGGTGACCATGTCCTCGGTGGTCCAGCCCATCTTGTTGAACTTGCCCGTGGCGATCCCCTCGCTGGGCTCGTTCTGGGGGGTCAGCCCCCAGAAGTCCAGTCCTTGGGCCGCGTACCCATCCAGGAACCTGTAACGCACGTCATCTCGTCACCACTCCACACCACTCGCACCACGTGTCTCAGTCACGAGGAATGTTCTACTGACTCTCCAGTTAATGAACTGTTGTCTACTGGCGAATCTGTCGGACGCACCGAGTGGAGAAGTTTGTGCGACTCTTAAGATAGCGTCCATTCAAGCTTCGATTTCCCTTACAAATCTTCATTATGAACATTTACGACCAGGCATGAAAAAAGAATCAACGCTAGACATGACATAGAGAACTACTTACCGAATTTTTGGACAATTGCACATTTACAATTATACCTGTGTTTTTCCCATATGGGATTGACATTATTAAATTATTAGTTAATAATTAATTATGGTTACAGATGTGAAACCAATCGTGTAAGAAAAAATAAGTTTGATTTCTAAATAACTGTNAGTTAATAATTAATTATGGTTACAGATGTGAAACCAATCGTGTAAGAAAAAATAAGTTTGATTTCTAAATAACTGTCAACATGTTTCCTACGCTTCGACTAGCTTGGTTTTTAAATATTGAATCCAAAAATTTAGTTATGGAGAAAAATACGTAAATCCAAGATGGTAAGGATAATTCTCCCTTAACAGCGGGGTTATAAGATCTGATGAGAGTTAAGCGATGTGAGTGTGGATGAGCACCGGAATGCAAGAGCGGGTGGAAACTGGAGATCCCCAAGAAAACTCGCTGAACAGCGGCACTGTTCGGCGCGATTCCCGCGTGTGAAAATCCGGGAGTCGAACCCGGTTCGCCTCGGTGGGAAGGCGAGCAGGTTAACCGCTCAGCCACCGCGGCCCCGGGGGAAGCACTGATGTTTTACTGAAAGGCCAGTGCAGTTCACGGTGTTGTGTAGAAATACGCTGTTTGATCATTGAACTTAGTCCATTCACGATCACTTCCAACTTTTCTAAAGCTACACTAAGGTCCTACTTCCAGGATATTCCTACGCCTCGTGCAAACAAAGCTCAACTACGTTCAGAAAATCACACAAAAGGGACAACGCACCTCATTCATGTGAACACAGTGTAATGATATATTGCACAAGAACTATTTCTTACTGCGCATTACCAACACAACTAATTTCTCACTGTTGGTATTTATATTATTATAACTGAAACTTTATAATTTATAGATAACGTATAGATAAAAGTTTAATTGTAAAAAAAATTACGGTACTTTTATGTTAAGAGAAGTATAAAAGCTCGTGATACACAACTTACCAAACACTTCCTACATAGGTTTTTTTTTTTAATGTTTGATTCAAGTTTGTACGCAACCGCGACTGAAATTATCAGTAGAATTTTAATGATTCAAGTGGAGCAGTTTCAAAAGATCTGCATTCAGATTTGCCCATCTGAAGCGGTTTTAAATGTTGCTATTGTATAGCGTACTACGAGGCACCAGCCCTTCTGGATTATTTTACAGGAATTCTCATTCGAGCGCCATATACATATATCATGCGTGTGTACGAAATAAAAATATATTCTAGTGTCAACCAATTCGGGACTAAACGGGGTAAGTTAGAAGTTTCTTCTGTTTTGTATTCTCCTGATATACGCAAAAATTTGCATTGACTTGGACCTAGTGATTATATTTATGCGCCAGTCAACATAATACGTGAAATTGTTTGAAACACAAATAAATTATACAAGTTTGCTGACTTTTATTATAGTGTGAATAAAGCACAAAAACTCAAACTCGATATTCAAACATTACACTCGCAATCAAACGTCAAGAAACTATTTTACTTAGTTTATTATCTACGTGACTGCGAGCCTNAGTTAATAATTAATTATGGTTACAGATGTGAAACCAATCGTGTAAGAAAAAATAAGTTTGATTTCTAAATAACTGTTAAAATGTTTCCTACTCTTCGACTAGCTTGGTTTTTAAATATTGAATCCAAAAATTTAGTTATGGAGAAAAATACGTAAATCCAAGATGGTAAGGATAATTCTCCCTTAACAGCGGGGTTATAAGATCTGATGAGAGTGAAGCGATGTGAGTGTGGATGAGCACCGGAATGCAAGAGCGGGTGGAAACTGGAGATCCCCAAGAAAACTCGCTGAACAGCGGCACTGTTCGGCGCGATTCCCGCGTGTGAAAATCCGGGAGTCGAACCCGGTTCGCCTCGGTGGGAAGGCGAGCAGGTTAACCGCTCAGCCACCGCGGCCCCGGGGGAAGCACTGATGTTTTACTGAAAGGCCAGTGCAGTTCACGGTGTTGTGTAGAAATACGCTGTTTGATCATTGAACTTAGTCCATTCACGATCACTTCCAACTTTTCTAAAGCTACGCTAAGGTCCTACTTCCAGGATATTCCTACGCCTCGTGCAAACAAAGCTCAACTACGTTCAGAAAATCACACGAAAGGGACAACGCACCTCATTCATGTGAACGCAGTGTAATGATATATTGCGCAAGAACTATTTCTTACTGCGCATTACCAACACAACTAATTTCTCACTGTTGGTATTTATATTATTATAACTGAAACGTTATAATTTATAGATAACGTATAGATAAAAGTTTAATTGTACAAAAAATTACGGTACTTTTGTGTTAAGAGAAGTATAAAAGCTCGTGATACACAACTTACCAAACACTTCCTACATAGGTTTTTTTTTTTTAATGTTTGATTCAAGTTTGTACGCAACCGCGACTGAAATTATCAGTAGAATTTTAATGATTCAAGTGGAGCAGTTTCAAAAGATCTGCATTCAGATTTGCCGATCTGAAGAGGTTTTAAATGTTGCTATTGTATAGCGTACTACGAGGCACCAGCCCTTCTGGATTATTTTACAGGAATTCTCATTCGAGCGCCATATACATATATCATGCGTGTGTACGAAATAAAAATATATTCTAGTGTCAACCAATTCGGGACTAAACGGGGTAAGTTAGAAGTTTCTTCTGTTTTGTATTCTCCTGATATACGCAAAAATTTGCATTGACTTGGACCTAGTGATTATATTTATGCGCCAGTCAACATAATACGTGAAATTGTTTGAAACACAAATAAATTATATAAGTTTGCTGACTTGTATTATAGTGTGAATAAAGCACAAAAACACCAACCCGACATTCAAACATTACACTCGCAATCAAACGTCAAGAAACTATTTTACTTAGTTTATTATCTACGTGACTGCGAGCCTNCATTCAAACATTACACTCGCAATCAAACGTCAAGAAACTATTTTACTTAGTTTATTATCTACGTGACTGCGAGCCTGCACGCCCGTGTGAACTCTAGCATATATGCAGTTGTTAAACGGTAGAGATTTTTCTTTCCGAAGTTGATTTCAGAAGTTCTCACTATACCGCGAACAGCTTGTATTACGGAACGCGCAAGGAAACTGAAGCGGGGACACTAAGTGCACCGCGTCAATCTCCCGCAAAAACCAGCAAAGCGGTCTGACCTCCTGACAGCACAGCAAATGACAATTCTCCTCTCAGCATCCAAAAACTGAAATGTTATACGTTAACCCGGCTGGGACCGCGGTGGCTGAGCGGGTAGCCTGCTCGTCTCCCACCAAGGTGAACCGGGTTCAATCCCCGGCCGGGTCACTCCCCGGATTCTCGCGAGTGGGAATCGTGCCGGACGATGCCGCTGGCAGGAGGGGTTTTCTCGGGGATCTCCCGTTTCCCCCGCCCATTCATTCCGGCGCTGCTCCAATACTCGCCTCAATCACCCTCATCATCGGCTCTCAACACCCCGTTGTTAAGACCCGCCCAAATATCTTCACTCACTTCACTTAACCCAGTCCCTAAGGTTTCCTACATGGCTTGTAGCGATCAGTCACGAATCAGACGTCTTTACAGAGACTCGCGAAGCCAACATAACGATCGATAATGTTCACGCAACATGGACAGCCACGCAATTTCGCTTCTGTGGACTTGCTATTCTTGTCTATGTCTTAGGAGGACTGGCCTGTTCTACTGCGTACGGCACAAAGTTTATCAATTACTTTTTAAGGTATAGTCTGTTCACGGTTAATTAAGTACTTTTGAAATCAACCTTTGAAAAAAATATATATCTCCCCCCTACCTACATATGTTTTAACGGGAACACCGACTTGCCTGCTACTGTTAAAGTTGGCAGCGACGTAGTTAAATGTCTTAACATCAAATTAAAATTTCGATGTTAAAATTTGTTGACACTAAATCTATTTTAACTATTTTTTTTTGTGCACACACGAAGTAAGAATTAGCTTATTAGTAACAAGTATGTGCTAAAAATTTCGCACTTCTGCTTTATCTGGGGCCGCTGCTAGAACGCTCACCTCCCACCAAGATGAATCGTGTTCGATTCCTGGCTGCGCCACTCCCCGGATTCTAGCACGTGTTAATCGTGCCGGACGATGCCACTAATCGGCGGCTTTCCTCGGGGATCTCCCGACCTTCAATTTCCCCGACCCCTTGCATTCGGGTGCTGCTTCATCNTCGCACTTCTGCTTTATCTGGGGCCGCTGCTAGAACGCTCACCTCCCACCAAGATGAATCGTGTTCGATTCCTGGCCGCGCCACTCCCCGGATTCTCGCACGTGTTAATCGTGCCGGACGATGCCGCTAATCGGCGGCTTTCCTCGGGGATCTCCCGACCGTCAATTTCCCCGACCCCTTGCATTCGGGTGCTGCTTCATCACCACCTCGCGTTACCCTCATCGGCTCTCAATAACACTTTGTTCAGAGCCGACTAAACTTCTCACTCCGCTCCGAGCCATTGCATTTACAAACCTTAGACGTGACAAATGTACCATTATACTCTCACAACACGTATCATGTACTTAATCTTTGCTGGCCCAGTGTACACAGTCGTGTACAGTTACGCATGTATAAGTAATTTTTGATGAATACCGCATACTGAGAAGCTCAATGACGAATAATCTTACCTGTGGGGTAAATGATTCGCAAACCGTCTTGCTGGTCTAAGCCATACTTGGTTCATATTGCTTTAGCCGAACATATACCCNAGGGTAAATGATTCGCAAACCGTCTTGCTGGTCTAAGCCATACTTGGTTCATATTGCTTTAGCCGAACATATACCCTACAGTTCATATTGGCTGTGACAACCAAAGAAGTGTTGTGTCGACTTAAATACAGCACGCATCATAAAATTGTTTGTTTGGAACACTTTAAACCGTAAATTAAAGTGGGTCTGAAAGGGTTAAATTACGCACAGTATGAATATTTAATTTTTGTTGTCAATCACAGAATTTTACGCAGGACATCCACGCATATACGTTTCATATTGCTACACCATTTATTCTGCTTAAGCAGGCGAAGTAAGAACTTACCTGACGTAGAGGTCTGCGTAAACTTTGAACAGATCTTTCCTCAGCCAGTTCACGTTTGTTTCGGGGTCGATGGCCTTCATCCAGTCTGGCGCGCTCCATGGCGTCGATATCAGCCTCACCGGGTATGGACTCAACTGTTTCGCTCGCTTAATGAACGGTATCTGAAAAGTACACACACGTTGTCATCTGCGTAAACAAATGGCATTTGATTTGTTATTAAACTTAGTCATAATTAAGGTCACACCATATTCACGACAAGCTTCCCACGCAGGCAAGATTTCCGTATCCTACCCACCAATGGCATCGGGGGAAGTGTTGCAATGTAAGCTGATGTTTGCACAGTGCTGTAAACACCCGGCACACGCAGCAGGAACCAGTGACCAGAGTGGAGACGGGTGGAAATGAATGTACTGCGGCCACTCACGAGAGAGCGGCGAGGCATCCATTACGCACGCGTGCTGGGACGCCAAATGCACTGCTACGTTTAAGTGGCCGATGTGTAAACTAGCAGACTATCAGGTACAGCACAGAGCAAAACGCAGCTTACATTGCAACACTTCACCACACGCCGCTGCTTCACACTAAATTCGATTCAGTGGGATACCGCCGATTCGCAGTCAAATGCAACTACTCGAGTCAGTGAAAAGGGTTTCACTCAGAATCGGTGGAAAACCTTTGGTTGTTTGTTCCCGGGAAACAATTTCAGTGATTGAATAAGTCAGAGCCAACTGCATGTGGCGAGTTAAAAATTGTTTCCAATGAATTTTGCCAAATAATTACAAGAAATATACTAATTTCCTATAGTCACCGTTGAAGATGTGCCTTTTTAACTATACATTTTTTTAAAATTACATTGTCTAGCATTTGAACCCAAAGTTTCCCTTTTCCAGCCCGAAACCTTACCAATTGAGCTACCAAGTTTATGTTAAGTGTTTAAAGAAAAATATACAGTTATTACTCACATAGAACATGCATAACTCTAAATGTAATGCAGTTTATTTTCTTTATTAGTTCAATTGGTATCATTAGCGTTGATAATACAAATATTACGTATGATTGATTGCACTCACTTCACCACATTTCATGCAGCTGAAACCTTAAAACCGAGCGTTGTTATGATTACGTGGAAACGAAATGAAAGACTGATGTTCATGCTACCTTGTATAATGGTATGATAAATGACGAAACCCATATTTTAAAAAGTATGCCTTATGGTTTCTTTTTTTAGTTAATGAGTTGTTATTTGATTTGATACACCGCGTTTAACTGAACCACCAGTAAATAAAGCAAACCGACGAAAAATTGCAAAAATAAAACGGGAATTTTTTTGCCATTAATTCGTCAGTTAACTTGATTGAAGTGACTGTCGAGTAAGTCAGGCGTTGTTAACCGATTCATATTTAGGTATGCTACGTGCAAACCTGCAGTTCTCCTTCGGTTATTGACTGCGAGTCTTCGTCGCAAGAACACAGAGTAGATAAGTACATAGAGACGAAATTGAGTTTCGGTTCCTTTGATGTGGGCGTAGTCACGCTCTGATTGGCTGGGCGAGGCTCTGAGTACGGCCTTGTGTCTGATTGGCTAATGCACGCTGCGAAAGATACCTGATTGGCTGGGCTTCCGGCTGGCGAGCAGGTTACCAGGCGCTGATTGGCGCACGGCGTTCCGACATGTTGCTGGCCGGTGCCGCCATTTTGGTAGCGCGTACAACTGTAGTTCGCGGTATAAGACACTGTTTCAGCTCTATGTCATTGTCAAGTGCTCTGTAAAAGACAGTGAGGTATTTGACTGGGCCAATCAAATTAACCATTTCTGCGGTTCTTATCGACTGAGATTCACAGCGAGACACACGATACGCGTAGCAGATTAAAAACTTTCCCATCGCGAAAGTGGAACTAAGCTAAACTACTAGTCCCTTGAGACTTGGAATGCACAGAGGGTGATAAACAGTTTCATCTCCCTTGGTCTTCTTGAACATCAATCCTTCAATCGTCCATGCATTCCATTAATATTTCGCAACCTTTCACAATCCTTCTCCTCATCAATCTTTTGATCAATCTCGCAATCTTACCATCAATCAGCACCGCAATCCCTATCCTTGGACCTGGTGTAGACAACTGTGTGCAAAACGTACAAAAAAAACTTATATATGGCCGATTATGTATAATGTGACGCTCAGCATCCAATGAACTTTCCCTTGGGCAAATAATTCGTAAACTGTGCTCAAAGTAACAATTTCCCGTACTTGTTACAAACATTCTTTGGAAAAAAATTACCGACGGTTTGCTGAGATATTGTATACCCACAACACATTAATTTAGAATACATACGAAATTTTTATGCAGGTAGGGTCAGGGTTTGCAAATAGGGAAATGGACACAGGAAAAAAATTGTCTGCATCTGTGCAATGATCCTATCTGTGTANGGGTCAGGGTTTGCAAATAGGGAAATGGACACAGGAAAAAAATTGTCTGCATCTGTGCAATGATCCTATCTGTGTAAATTGCTGGCCATATATCTACACTCTGTGCAACACGTTCACGATCGCTAACACAACCATCTAACACTTTTTGTCACATTCTTTTCCACCACTTTCAGTTGCCATTGTGAGCAAAATACTGATTAGCTTTCATCAGATAAGTTATGAATTCTCATTTTTTTCCCAAACTATTTACAAAGTTTTTACTTAATAGGTAGAGACCTAAAAAATTCGCGAATTCAATGACCTGTAGGCTATACTCCACTGTCGTATGTAAAATCATGCAAATATCACTCTTAATTGGTTTCTTTCTGTATTAGCGGAACACTGTCATTGGGTCTGCATTTTATGGTGTGTTTATAATTGACTCAGAGATGTTCCCGAGGTGTAAAAAAAACGGGTGGGCCAATAGCATACGCAATACAAACGTACGAGGTTTCGAATTCTAGCTTTTCCCGAAATGAAACCGCGGATTTTTCAGGTCTCTATTAATAGGGCATTGTGTATGTTAACAAAACGCTCGTTAAGTGTTTTAAAAAATGTATAATTCTTTAAGAACGGTGCTTTTAAGATTACCAGTGGCTTGGGGTTTGTTATGAAGCAACGCTTTCACGATGCCTTGTCAGAGTTACACCTTATGAAAGACGAGTCTTGACCACTTCCATAGATTGTTTACAACGGGAGAAATTAAAGTTAGTTAAAATTAGTCGAAAGGTTTTCAAGTGCTCTCATTGATAAATGTGTTGAGGTAAACTCAGAGCAGCACGTCATGTTTCAAATTTCTTTCCTTAAACATAATTTAATACCTCGACGTTTCATAGCAGAACTGTCACAGAAAATTTTAAAGAAACGCAGGCAGATAATAAATACATTTTTCCTTTATTTCACGAGAGAACCTTACGTTCCAAACACGTTGCAGAAACATTTCCGATACTTTTTGCTATATTTTGGATTTCAAGTGGTGTAATTTTTTTAATGTAAGTGAAACATTGTGCATTCAGCTTTCAATGGACAGGATTTAGGCACAGTTTGCATAGCTAGGAATTTGAAAATTAGGCATTTTAAAAAACCAACAAACTTGATTACAAAATGTTATTGAAAGGCTTCGCGGTTTTTTTTATAGGAGTGCCATTTAAAACTTAGCTGCAGAGCCATTGTGTTGCCTCAAGTTTCCACGTGTAGTTAGATACAGTTATGTTTGCATACATAAGCCCTATGTATAGAAAAAGATTTGCAATGTAAATTAACTAAAAATAAAGATATGAGGTAAAATTAACTACTAGGAATCAACACTTCAACTGGAAAGCAATAGAAATTTTATAGGATAAGCGAAATTCAGTCACTAAAACTATAAGGATAAATACAATGCAGAAATTTTCAGCTGTTGTAAGTGAGTTTTAATTGATTTTTATCAGTTTCACTTGCTAATCTTCCCAGCTCCTAGCTATATGAGCTATATATATCCCCGACCGGGGATTAAGCCCGGTTCGCCCAGGTGGGAGGATGGCAGTCTAACCACTACGCCCTCCCGGCAGGAGAGCGGACAGTCCAGGACTCACCTTGTACTGGAAGTCCTCAGTGGAGAGGTTGAAGTTGTGGAGAGTGAGGTCCTCGGGATGGTCGTCAGTGTATCCGTAGTAGTGTGCTGAGAAGTCGGAGCTGCCAACTGGCACGCGAACAAGCGTGTACCCGATGCCTTCCTTGCCGAAGTACGACCTGCGGACACAGCACCCAGCACTTCCGGTATTGCCGATGACTGCCTAAGCAAGGTGTTGACACTTCCTGAAGTTAATGCACTTTTAATAGCACTGCTGCTCTCCATTACAAACATCATCAGCTGTCTCCGTTCCCGTGTCTCTGATTACCGTCGTTCTACTTCGGACACTACACCAGGCATGCGTACTGTGCTGAACAAGCGAGGTAACGCACTCGCCTGCAGTCGGGACCCGGGTTCGAGTCCCGGTCCGGACATCCTCCAGGCGAATGCTGGGATGACTCCTTAGTACAGGTCCTGGCCTGTTATCTACCGTTTCCTAAATAAATACGGTTCCTTCACTAAGGTCTTGCGCTCAATAAGGTCAATTAAAAACTACCAAACAAACTTATTAAATATTATTCGATGCCTATTAACCAAAGTAATAAGTAAATACTACGCTAATTGAACTATCCTTACCTACGTATCATGACTTACAAGAAATCGCCAGGATTTTTTTTAGCTAATAAGTACATTATTACCCTTAAATGATTTGCATATATTTTTACGACTCTTATATACATCAGTGTAAGTGTGAAAATACGTTCGTGCATTAAGACCTTCGAGGTAAAGATTTCTTTAAGAAGTTAGCGTAGCCCGAGATAAACTTTAAATTCTGTCGAGGATCATGTACGTATGAACGTTGATTCCTCTAGCTTGGTTTCTCTCACTTCATTGCCACAGCTTGTATTTTAAAATGTGCATCGAAACTTCCAGCAAAACAGAGCACAAATAAGAGCTTCCCGAAATTACTTAAACTCTTATATAATTATTATATTGCTTACTTTCTAACTTTGAACTGCTGGAAAGTGTAAATGACTACATACATGGGTTATGCGGTTTTCAGTAAACTACATAAGCAGTGGCCCGTGACTTGTTGACCAGTATAACCTGATACTAAATCTTTGCTGTCAGGTTTTAACAAAAAAATATATTTGCAAAACCACGGGCATTTATCTGCCTTGGTCTAGTTATGGACACCGAAGTGATGTAAGGGACAGGGTTAGCTGGACCACAGGCAGGCACGGACTAAGTCCCTTGCAGAAGACGGGACGGCTTGGGGCGCCGAGATGCCGGGTCTTAACTTTCTTATTTTGCTACATATAATGCATACTATACTAATCATAGTATTTCTTAATTAAAATAAATACATTTTACTATCGGATTAACACCTTTGATGTTAATCCTCCTATAGCAAATCATATGTTTCTCAGTCCTAGATCCAACCATTTTTGTTTGTGTTGCGGGAAGGGGGGGAGGGTGTTGGCAAAGTTGACTTCTGCCGCTCCCTACCCCTTTTTTTATTTTCGATTCTAAAGTAAGGTTTATTTTAGTAAAGTGTTTATACCTGAACATGAATATCAAGATTGGGAAACTTGCGTTTCGTGTGTTGCATATGCCGGGAAAAAAATTACGAGTAAAACTATTACAAAGATATTAGTTAGTAGAAAAGCAAATCCGAAAATGGAATAGATTTTGCAAGAAGTTGTTTGAAGTGCTAAAAATTGCCTTAGAAAAGCATCCACGAAAACTGGTATTTCACAACTCTCTTAAAATGGCACATGCCAATTTATTCTGTGATAACTACTTACAGTGTCAACTTTCCGAAAAACTTGTTACCGAAACTGTACTTTCGACTGGCGGTACAAACGTTCATGACAATTTCTACTTGTTAAAAATGGCAAATGAAGACAACTTAATAATGTAGTAATGTTTATACGCAATATAAAACATTTGACACCAAATTAAATAAACAAAAACGGTATCACTTCGACTCTGAGTGCTCACTTCGTACAGTGTCTACAAGCTTATGTTATAGAATTGTGTTCACGCTGACCGTTTTACTCACACAGCAAGTGTCTTGCCGCTCCGCCTTGATGAAACTATCCCTTTCCCCGCATATCCGCCTTCCCCTCCCCCACCCCCCTAAGCGTATCCAATAGGCGACAAACGGGCAGCCAGCTGCAGAAAGGCAGTTTTCATATTTTCCCCACAGTAAATGATTTGTGGCCTTTTTAATGTCGGTCACCAAAGAAATCAACCAAATATGTGTTTAAAGAATTTTTTTTTATTTGATAAATATTTTAGTGATACAGGCACGTGTTTATTTACTCGTATATTATTTAGAAATGTTTTCATGTGCAGTATATCTTTGTGTGTTTTATTTTACCTGCAAAGTCCTGCCTGTCGCCCCTTGGATATACCGCCCTGAGCAGGTGCACTCGCCAAGCCTTTTACAACTCTAGATCCAGCCCTGGTGTTTCCACGTATTGTACTAACATTATTACTTTGTTTGACCATTGTATTTAATCCCAATGTTTTACTAATCTTGATATCAATTTTTTACTTCTGACATTCCCCTACGTTTGTTCTTTCGGACTTATAAAATACATTTGCTATAAATATAAAACATAAATTAATTAAAGCTAAATGTTCATTTTTATTTTTACATTTTTGTATTACCTTAATTTAGTTTATTCCTGAGTTTTTGAAAATCGTTTAGTAATAAATCGTTTGTTTTCAAAATTGCTACTACGAAATATTGTGAGATAGATGAACAAAAAGAGGATTTGGCATGAGCCGAAGTTGACAAACTAGGATGGGGTTGCAAAAGCATATTTTTGCATGTAGCAAATATATGTCGTAATTAGTCGCTGACTGGAGGTGGCTGGAGGTGGCTAGAGTTGGCTGGAGTTGGCTGGAGTTGGCTGAAGGTGGCTGAAGGTGGCTGGAGGTGGTTGGAGGTGTTTGGAGGTCGCTGGAGGTGTTTGGAGGTGGCTGTAGGTGGCTTGAGGTGACTGGAGGTGGTTCGAGGTGGCTGGAGGTGGTTGGAGGTGTTTGGAGGTCGCTGGAGGTGTTTGGAGGTGGCTGTAGGTGGCTTGAGGTGACTGGAGGTGGTTCGAGGTGGCTGGAGGTGGTTGGAGGTGTTTGGAGGTCGCTGGAGGTGTTTGGAGGTGGCTGTAGGTGGCTTGAGGTGACTGGAGGTGGTTCGAGGTGGCTGGAGGTGGTTGGAGGTGTTTGGAGGTCGCTGGAGGTGTTTGGAGGTGGCTGTAGGTGGCTTGAGGTGACTGGNCTGGAGGTGGCTGGAGGTGCCTCACCTCATGAGCTTCTCGGCTACCCGAGCACTGAGCGAGTACGTGTTGATGGTGGCGGCATCTGTGGCCGCCCCGCCGAACCCGAGTATCTGTTGGTACCGCTGTCCCTGGTTCAACATGAACGCGGCTCTCACAACTGGCTTCCTCTTGAGTACTGTAAAAAGAAAACGCACACCAGCTCTCACTTCCTGCTCGACAAACACAGTGTCGGCACTTTCTACTGTTACAGCTGCTGCCAGGTGAGCTGGTCGCCGCTAGGGGCAAAGGAACCGTTTTCGGTTAGATGGTGGGGGAGGGGCCAAATACCCTCATTTCCACTTCCCCATAAAAAATTCCCTGGCTGCTGNCGTTTTCGGTTAGATGGTGGGGGAGGGGCCAAATACCCTCATTTCCACTTCCCCATAAAAAATTCCCTGGCTGCTGCCTTCACTTGAATATTTTTACTTGTTGGTCTAATTCACACAGAGTGTTAGTCATTTTTTATCGACAGACCCTTTGAATATCAGAAATGTTGTAATATACTTCTCCAGGTTTAATAATCCACCAGTTTTTTTTTAGAAATGCTATTTTTGCTCTCTGTCATATGTCAAAGGAAAGTTTCAAAAACAGAACTTGATTTTAACGTAAACCATACAACAATTTTCCGAGATGTTCAGTGCGTAGTGCTTGGTGCTGTGGCCAGCTAAAGTGCTAAAGGCGAAATTCCGAAATGTTTCCTTCGAACTTAACCTAAGGACTCCGCCTGGTTGGCGCATTATAAACGTTGCAAGAGTTTAGTTTGAAACGCGTCATTCANTGAACTTAACCTAAGGACTCCGCCTGGTTGGCGCATTATAAACGTTGCAAGAGTTTAGTTTGAAACGCGTCATTCAAAAACTGTTGCATATTTTTTAGTGGTTTGTAAACACGAAAAGCATTTAAGAAACTTTCCATGCCCAAAGACCAGTTTTAAGATGTAGGCATGAAAATTACTAAAAATTGTGTTTTTATAATCAGTTTTATCGGCTCAAATTTCCATACACAAACATTGGCGTAGTCTTTAGACATGTATAATACCATTATCGTTAATAGCGTGCCATAAATATACAGGATGACAGCTTGGAATTGCGTTCAGACAAGTCGCCGACGAAATCTGTGCGTTAGTTGAGCGTTTTCCGTTTAGAGGCGACGAGCCAAGTGGTGGGGAACCAAGAGTTGACCTTAGAGCCCAAGCGATCCGAGGCCCCCAACGCGCAAAGTAGTCGTAGCGCACTTCATATGCCTGCCTACCTGAAGCTGTTTCCCGCGTTCGAGGCCGAGAAACGCGGGAGCGATAAGGGTGACATTGCCATGCGTGTCAGTGCGCCGTCGCCTCTACACGCAAGGCTCTGAGCTTACGTGCAGTGTGTCCTCGTGCAGGGTGTAGCTATGGGACTTGCAGTGGTCTAGCTTGCGTTCTACTGGCGAGAAGTCTGCAGCCAGGTTCAACGCCGAGAAACGCGGGAGCGATAAGGGCGACATTGCCATGCGTGTCAGTGCGCCGTCGCCTCTACACGCAAGGCTCTGAGCTTACGTGCAGTGTGTCCTCGTGCAGGGTGTAGCTATGGGACTTGCAGTGGTCTAGCTTGCGTTCTACTGGCGAGAAGTCTGCAGCCAGGTTCAACGCCGAGAAACGCGGGAGCGATAAGGGCGACATTGCCATGCGTGTCAGTGCGCCGTCGCCTCTACACGCAAGGCTCTGAGCTTACGTGCAGTGTGTCCTCGTGCAGGGTGTAGCTATGGGACTTGCAGACCAGATCGAACGCAAGATGACCGCTCTTCAGACGTCGGTCCAAGTTGCCCGAGAAACGCGGGAGCGATAAGGGCGACATTGCCATGCGTGTCAGTGCGCCGTCGCCTCTACACGCAAGGCTCTGAGCTTACGTGCAGTGTGTCCTCGTGCAGGGTGTAGCTATGGGACTTGCAGTGGTCTAGCTTGCGTTCTACTGGCGAGAAGTCTGCAGCCAGGTTCAACGCAGGGACCCCGAGTGTTTCTAATGTACGCGACGTCTGGAAAGCACTGAACACGCCTCGTCTGAAGCGCATTGTGAGTGCATTGGATGCATTTTCGACATGCAGCTTCGTGGGTAACGTGTATTTCAAACACACTGAAACGCGAGTCAAGCACCAGGTCTGTGAAACCCTTTGAGGCGCCAACTCACCTATCACGCAGAAATCCTTCGTTTCCGCGTCATAATTTCACTTTCAGAAGTATTATTGCAAATATTCGATTATACAAAATTTACAATTTACTAGTTGTTTAATACTTTTGTATCTAATGTTTACCGAATGTTATTTCTCGCTTGCAAAAAGGCACTTGTGTTCCTTACTCGTTACAACTATCAGATAACACGCAATGAAAATTAAGCACAGAAATATTTAAAAACTCGTAAAATGTACATTTTCTATAACCGTACATTGTCAGTAATTACTCTGAATTCGAAACTATGATTCGAAAACAAATAATTTCTGCGAAAGAGGTGAATCCGAACCTTAAAGTGGCTGGATGCATTTTGTATGCCCCAGGCCTAGAAGCATGGAAGCGCTAAGGGCGACACAGGTATGCGCATAACGCCGCATTGTAGCCTCTAGGCAAAGATACTTTCAGTGGTGAACATATATATTTCTACAGCAATACTAAAGGTAAGAGTGTGCTGCACTTGTCTATACCTTTTTTAAGATTCTGCACCGGGATGTTTGTTCTTAGAAACGAATTTGAAAAATCCCGATTCAGTCATTTTCACGTGCGAAAAAATTGGCTTTGGAAATAAATGGAGAAAGTGAAATTGATATAGACACGTGCAGCGTATCTTAAAATCTATTCCTAAGCAGACATCACTCAAGCACGCCGAGTAATTTGACAATACGTTTTCTGTCAAAATTTGACAGACCTTTGCCGTCATACTGAATATTTGTAAAGCCTTTTATGTTACTAAAAGAGAAAATTTCAGAAAGTACCACGATACTCAAATAGTTTTTGACCTTACTTTTAAGTATAGACAAGACATGGGAACTACGAACTCACTATTACCTCACAATTTTAATTGTGCCAAAATTGGGCGAAATCAATATTACGACACAAATACGAGTTCGTATTCAAGTCCAGTGGCGCGTGGTGAACTGTTGCAAGGTAAGCTGGTGCTTGCTCACTGCTGTACATTCTCGGTGCACGCAGCAGGAGCCAGTAACCCCAGTGTAGTCGAGGGAAACTGAATGTATTCCGACCACTCACAAGCGAGCAGCAAGGTGCTCATTACACACACGTCCTGTGACGTCAGCTTCTGAGCTACGTTCTTGTGGTTAAAGTATAAACTAACAAGCAACAGGGTACAGCACAGAGATAGCGCCAGCTTGCCTTGCAACAGTTCAACACATGCCCCTCGATCGTTATGTATGTACTGCTGTGTGAGGTGAATAACTAATTGGTAGAGACCGGAAAAATTTGCGAGTTCAACGACCTGTAGGCTATACTCCATTGTCGTGTGTAAATTCATGCAAATATCACTGTTCATTGGTTGCTTGTTGTATTAGCAGAATACGGTGATTCGATCTGCATTTTACTGTGCATTTATTATTAGCTCAGAGTTGTCCAAGAGGTTTCGAATTATAACTTGTGCCGAAATGAAAACGCGAATTTTTCAGGTCTCTACTAATTGGGGATAACTAGGGCCAGTGACTTTTTGCGTAAAAATAAATACTATATACACACCTCAGCTGTTGTTATACCTCTATTGGCTGCTGGTGCCGTGTCAGTCTTCGACCAAGCCACTCAGAACTAAGTAACTCCGACACTGAACCTTCGTGATTCGTGCGCAAACGGCTAACACGGGACAGAACATTTTTTTAGCCAATCAAAGAAGCTGGACGACCCTACTGTACTTTGGACTGTATCTTGTCTCGAAATCTTTTTCGCAAAATATCACTGCCCCTATGTACAACGGTACTTTCGAAATGTTATTTTTTAAAACGTAAACAAGCTAGACAAAGCAGTAATTGCAACGTGGCTGGGGGAGTTTCCCCTTGACGCGTGTAAAGAAGCGAACGTTGCAAGGATGTCCGCGGACTCACCTCTCTCGCGCGGCGTGGGGTAGAACCTGGTGATGGACAGCTCCAGCCTCTTGCCAGCCTTGGTGGAGGAGTAGTGTCTGACGCCGCCGGCCGCCAGGTGCGCTGCGGTCGTGGGCACCACGGTGTCGCAGTAGGTGGCGTTGCACACGCATACCACGCTGCTGTAGCCGAAAGACCTGGGCATGCACCGCTGGGCCGCCAGACCGCCTGACATCAAGAGGAGCACAGGAGGTTAGGGTTGACAACTGCAGAGTGCACATGGAGTAGAGTGATCACACTAGCTGCGCAAGGCCAGTCTATATGTCCCAACATTCGACTGCTTTTCTATCCTTTGAGACGTTTGTATACTTCCTCTAGCCAAATTGTAAAACAGTTTGATTAAATTCGGATTGGTAACATAATTTTATTCCTGTAAAAGTGCTAGTCTTTTGAAAATTAAGATACGTTCATCGTAGTTGGCCATGCGACTTTGACAGTTTTATTGGGTTGTGGTAGGTCAACACTGGGCAAGTGCGTAGAAGACGAAAAATTGGTCTACCTCATATTTAGACTATGGGTATAACGAGGCAGCCTTATCTTATTCATTTATTTGCCCAACACGGCCGAATTGCGTCCTACGGCACTGCCAACGTTAGGACACAGTGTAAAATACAAATTCTCACTTTGTTATATTGGTAGAATGTTCATGACATCGCTAGCCTGGTTTTTGTTAATACTCGCTTACGTTTTCTGGGCCAAATTATTCAATACGTCATTTATCCACAGTTATTTTATATTAGAAATGCCTTTGTGAAAGTAAGAATCACAATCATCAAGTTGAAACGGGATTTTTATTAGCAGTTTCACACAAATATCCATGAAATTGCATACGTGGCACGAGTTAAAATATGCGAGCGGTACATTGACAAATAAATTTAGGCTACCAACATATAAATGAAAATAACGAAGCACGTGTTTCTGCAATATGTAAAGAGGAAAAACTGCATAGTCGTTTGTTTACTGTTTGCGTAATGCACACGAAGTAAATATTCTGTTTAAATGTGCAACAATNCCAAGCACGTGTTTCTGCAATATGTAAAGAGAAAAACTGCATAGTCGTTTGTTTACTGTTTGCGTAATGCACACGAAGTAAATATTCTGTTTAAATGTGCAACAATTATTTTTAATGTCGAAGTTGCAAGTTGTAAGTTGTAAGGCCGTAAAACCTGGACTTGGGGTATCTTCGGTAAGTATTCGTTATCCATACTCGAGTTACGAGGGTCTCACTGAGACGCAACACGGCGACTTCAAAGACGGGCGCGTCAACAGGAGCTATGGTGCCCGGGCCTCTGAGCAGAACCGTAGAACGCAGAATGAACATTGTTACGGGGTGAGAACACCCGGAGGAAACCCACCCACCTCGTGACAGTGACCAGTGCATCTTCCTCCATCCATGACATCCATTTCACTGGATTATACAAATAAACACTTTAAATACTTGCGCGGATACAATTACGTTGAAACACTCACGTAAAAATAATAACTTTTTTCATCCCATAGGAACAAATGAACAGCAATATAATCCGCAGTTGTGAGAAATGAACAGTGAATGCAATTTAATTTTCAACTATATAATTGCCGGCTAATATTTTGTTTTCTTTTCTCACAAAATGCCCCATAATATTCCAATAAAAAATTATAAAAGATTATTAAAACAAATTTAAACAGTTTAAAACAAATTACTATTAAAAACTTTAACAATTGCAAAATATTGGGCTTGAATAAAATTACAATTACATACCCAAATTTAATAAATGCCCAAATTAAATAAAAATACTAATGTTTAAAAATGTTCTCCCTATGACGCCCACACCATGTTTCTCCCAGAGCAGTCTTCAGGCCAGGGTATATGTAGTCTAGTCCGCCCCTCCAGAGCTCATGACGTCAGGTGTTGAGGAAACTTCAGAAAGGTAGTGCTGAAGGTGTTGCTGGGCCAATTCAAATCCGATGACGTAGAAGAACGTCGCACCGTATCCAGGCAACGCGGACCAGGTGCGGAGGAGGGGAACGTATAGGAGGTGGAGTGGAGGGAGGAAGGGCCCTCGTCATCGTGTAGTCGACCAGCTGGTCGCGGCGCGGAAAGCCGGGCCTCTGCCTGCCGTCCCGATCATCAGGCGTCAAACGGGGGCATAGACGGGTAGGTTGAGTAACCCAGCAGATACCCCGCGTAGGACACGTAATTCAATAGCTTAGTAGCGCGGAAACTGTGCGGTGTTCTAGACACGCCGTCACATCACACACTCACAAACACTCTTACACACACATATATACGCCTATATAGGTAAATATATAGATTATAAAAATAATATTTTAATCTCAAGGAAAAAATTATTCATCAAACAAACGAATTAAAATTTGCATTCAACAATAAAAACGCATTCTTTTGAAATATAAAAATGACACGATTAGTTCAACGCGATATTTAGCGAGGCCCGCCATAGCTCTCAACGACCCTCTACACAGCCATGTAACCACAACTATAGCTCGAAAGTTTACAAAACAAAACGTAGTAAAAATACGCATAATTATTTTATGAATTTTTTTTAAACTGTGCTTTGCTGTAACCTAAAGAGAAATGGGCCTAAATCAACATATCACAAGAAATATTCTTACAGTGGTAAATGTAGCACTTTATGAAGTTAAACGTACAGAAGAATTGTGAAGTGAACTGTTTTTTTTCTGCATGCACAACCTAAAATGGCATGCTCAGAAAGTGTTGGTATACGTATTGCTGACTGCGTTAAGTTACGTTACCTGTGACATAAGCAGCAAAGACCGCCGCTAGTGTTGTCGCCCACATCACTGCCTCTGTTCCTCCGCTTCTGTTCTGGAAAGGAAAAAAAAGAACAAGGAAAATATATCATCTGCTTGTTATGCGACGCGCACTTGTTTATAGCGAGCGAGGTACCGCGTCTGGGAACGGCTGAGAGTTGACGAGTCGTGATTCAAGGTCACCTGCATACGTGATGAAGATTCCCTTTCTTTGTTTTACCTCCAGACTCTTTTCCCTTCCCTTGCTGACGGCGGCATCTCATCAGGAGAAGTGTTCTGTCGCGATACTGCAACGAGCGTGTCGTTTGAGCCGCCTGCATTCTATTCTCGTCTCTTTCTAGTACCACTCTAACACGTAAGAAACGAAATAATTTCAATTATCATACATGAAATATAAAATAACTATGTAACTAATTGAAGCATTTCTTTTATTGTTCACACATCTTAAAATATTAATTAAAAGTGATCTCTTTGGAACACTGCACACCTAACGGCGGAAATTTTCCGTATGCCAAACTCTCCCTTAAGAAAACCCGTTTTGTTCCCAATCTGAGAATAATTAACCTCAGTTTGGCGAAAGGCGCTCCAACATTTTGCTCGTCAGCAACGCCATTGTATTAGCGTTTGCAGTTGAATATCGCGGTTTAAACGCCAGNATCGTTTGCAGTTGAATATCGCGGTTTAAACGCCAGCTGCACCTGTTATTGTTAAGCACTTCGTCTTCTCTACGGCTTACTCAATTGCCCACGTGGCATCATTCAACCATATGGAAATTCATTACAGGCTGTTCACGTTAAACTGAGCACTTCTGAAAGCCCTGCTTGAGATCTACTAGAATGCACACTNCCAATCTGAGAATAATTAACCTCAGTTTGGCGAAAGGCGCTCCAACATTTTGCTCGTCAGCAACGCCATTGTATTAGCGTTTGCAGTTGAATATCGCGGTTTAAACGCCAGCTGCACCTGTTATTGTTAAGCACTTCGTCTTCTCTACGGCTTACTCAATTGCCCACGTGGCATCATTCAACCATATGTAAATTCATTACAGGCTGTTCACGTTAAACTGAGCACTTCTGAAAGCCCTGCTTGAGATCTACTAGAATGCACACTNTAAATTCATTACAGGCTGTTCACGTTAAACTGAGCACTTCTGAAAGCCCTGCTTGAGATCTACTAGAATGCACACTGTGTATTCTTCCGCCATACATGAAATTAAAATTGCCGCCTGCAGTCCGTGGATCCTTTTTCGAACATATCTACATACGAGAAACCGCCGAAAATAATGCAAATAGTAGGAAACTGGCGATTTCCCGTCAGGGGAATGGGGATGGGCAAAAAGGGGAGAAGCTGGCGGCCATCTTAGATGATGTTGCGCTGCCATTTTTTCTCTTCTCGCCTATGGAATTTCCCTTTTTTCTCTCAACAACGACCAAAATCGCCAGAATTTCCCCAAAAATTTCCCAAATTTCCCTCAAAACCATCAACATTTTTCACGGAAAAGTGTTTTGAACAATTGCAGGCTGGCTTTTGCTCAGTCCGGATGAATCCGGCAGAAAGTCTGCAAGTGCCCTCCAGAGTGTGCAATAATTTACAAGCACGCTNAAGTCTGCAAGTGCCCTCCGGAGTGTGCAATAATTTACAAGCACGCTCTGTCATTCCACGCCGGCACCATCCATCTTATCTGAGAAATGTTTGAGTTCATTGCTCCATCGTGCAACTTCTCTCATTCCTTCCAGTCTCTCTCCCCCACAGCCATTCTCTCTCGCCTGCTCTGTCCCTTAGGGTTTTCTCATATTCCTTCCATTTCCTTTATTTTTTATCATGCTCTCTCATCCCGTCCTGTCTCACGTCCGTTCTATCCCTTAGAGAATGGTGGGGGGGGGAGGTCATATTCCATCCGATTACCTTTATTTTCACATTTTCCTCTCTTTTGTTTGTCTATACACACATACTAAAATAATTAAAAATAGAACAAACAAGTTTTTTTTGTGTTAATGTTGTATAATATTTTATGTTCTACATTAGTACACATTTTAATATATATTTCGGAACAAATATTGACTTTCTTAAAACTGTTCTGATGGAAACGCTCATTTCACTATTGCCACTAATTCGTAACAGACGGCCAAACATCAAAACTATGTCGTTGCAAGCGGGAACCATACACGTTTCCCGGCATTTTCAGGAATACCAGAGCAGAAAGGGGGGCAAGCTGATATTCACAGCGATAACAACCACGATGTACCGCGTATCTTCCCGGCGAGGAAATCATGCACTTCGGGCTCGTCCCTCCAACTCTTAAGGCGCCCGTCTACCTGGCGCTTGAACTGCGTTGCAGAGTGTTCCAAATACACGTTTTTCAACGAAACTATTAAGCGTGCGTCTACGAAAAGNCATCCAACGTGCTGATCTACGAAAGGAACACACACTTCAGACGAGACCTGTTAAGTACTTTCAAAATATCACGTACGTTAGAAACATCAATTCAGAGTACTCCAAAACCGCTAAAAAAAAAGGCCTTTCCAAGGCGCTGTAGCTCAAAATGCACGCATCAGATACATACAAAACTACTATAGGGGCCTGCATTGAACCTTCCTAAAGACTTCCCACTAATAAAATTATATGGTCACCGCTGAAAGTCCCATAGGTACACGCAGCACGACGAGAACACTGCACGCCAGTTCAGAGCCTTGCGCTTAGCGGCGATGGCGTACTTGATGCGCGTGGCAGTGTCGCCCTTATCGCTCCCGCGCTTCTCGGCCTAGACGTGGGAAAAAATTCCTGGTAGACGGGGTCCTTAAGAGAGGAGCGGGAATCCCCGCAGCTATCCCCCCTCACTTACCGCGTGCCCCAGTTTCACCTGGGGAGGTCATCTAGGTGTCGAGAGCGCCGTCGTCAAACGTGTTCGCGGCACGATGCGCACGCTCGCGTCACGCGAGATCTGGACGTCATCGCGGAGGGGGGCCGCGGTGGCGAAGCGGCTAGAGCACTCGCCTCCCACCTAGACCCCGGGTGTCCGCGCGTGGGAATCGTGCTAGACGATGCCACTGGTCAGCGGGTTTTCTATGGGGATTTATACACAGAAAAAAAGTCTAATGTTGTGGCAACAGTATAAATGTTACTAGAAAAGTAATTTTTTTTTGTTATCTGTGAGTCGTCAGTATCTGCTGTTAATGTAATACACTGTTCAGTTATTAATGTTACTGTAACATTAAGTACGTTTGTGATAGCATTACCTCCTTACTGTTCTGCCAACATTAAGGCGGTGTTTATGTTGCGGATGAACAAATTTTGTGATGCAAAGATGTTAACATTTGTGTTAAATTTTTCTTGTATTTTTTCTTTACTTTAAATAAACTTTACAGAGTAAAATAAATTAAGTACAATTATTTTGTCACATAAAGGAATATTATCAACTAAAGAAAAATTACAGATGGGAGGGAATTCGAACTCACGCAATGAGTGCTCGTTGTTCCTTATTTTGCAGAACCCGACGTCCTTCCAACTGCGCTATCTTGACACGTCTGAATTCCATATTGTAATTATTGAATATCTCATAACGACAAACTGCAGTTCTCTATCATTATGTGGACATACTTTATGCTCCAGGAATATATGCATATTTAGCACACGTAAACTGCTTTTCAAGACTAGAGAACTGATTTAAGCTACATTCAGTTCTCATACTACGCTTTGAAATTTAAATACGGTACAGCGGTTTCATTTTACGAGGTTATTGCAGTTCACTTACTATCCGCCATTTTACAACTCCAAGTCAGTGTGAACTTGTGTTGGTTGGTCATTTCTTTAATGTCGCAGTAACACGAAATATTTTGTCCTGTCTATTAATTTTAACGTAATACAACTCTTGGTTGCGGCAACATTACTTAGAGGCTCTGTTAACAATAACACCTCAACGGCGTGTTTGCATTACAGTAATATAAGACTTGGTAAATGGTTAACATTAACTAACTTTGTCACAATATTATTAATTTTACTACAACATAAACGATTACAGAAATGTCTCAATAGTAATTTTTTGGTTGCAGCAACATTATATTTTTTTTGTGTATTTTCCCCATCCCCTTGCATTCCAGCGCTGCTCCATTCTCACCTCACTTCACACACACATCGGCTCTCGATGTTAACAGCCGTCCAGATCTCTTTACTCCAACTTGTAGGCCAAGGATGCGCTAAACACGTCGGCAGGCGACATACCGTGTTGAAAAACACGGCATCCTCTCGTAGCATTTTCGTGTTCGGATTACAATTCTAATTTCGCGTTATGATTTGATAGCAGTTTAGACAGTCTGCTGTGTGTCGTTGTACTTGCAAACCTCCTGGATGGACAGTAGAACCGTTAGTATATAGTTAAACGCGTAGCAGTAAGATGACGCATATCCGAATGTAAGAGGAGATTCAGGCCGTGTTCCAGTCGGCACTTTTGGTTAACAAAACGGTCACGTAAACCAATTTTGTCGACGGAATCGGTGACGCATTTTTTAAAATTGCGTTTTGTCAACTTTGAAGCTGGAAAATTAGCAAATGCAAAATATCAAATCACCGCCGTGTGATTCTTGCGAGTTTAAAATTTTAAAGTAGGTTTACAAATACAAGCGAGGTTATTGAAATAATTGTGTATCGTACTGGCAATAATTGTTTTATAAAGCAAGCCCCTGAAATATTCTTGAAATACGCATTTTTTTCATTGAACAATTTTTTGCTTAGTAATAATTTTATTTCGTTGTTTTAAAATTTGTAAACGGTCCTGTAATAACTTTCGGGAATAATTACTGTTTCTTTTGCGACTTCATAGGATTTAAGTTTCGGAATTGGGACATCACATGTTTTTTCCTTATTAGCGCAGTCATGGTGAACCACAGACTAATAGTGGCACGGCATGCTAGAGAGTTGAATGACGCCGTATTCCGACTTAAGGCGGTAGCCTGCATGACTCTTCAAATGCGTTACAGCGTGTTTGAAAAAATGTAACTTTTTTTTTTTTTTTGGCGAGACTATTAAACGTACCGCCAATAGGTAGCGCCAGTGATTTTTCGCGTAAAAATCGGAGCACGCAGTAGACTTCAACACTATATACACACATCAGCTGTTGTTATACCTCCGTTGGCTGCTGGCGCCGTGTCCGTCTTTGACCAAGCCACTCAGGACTAAGTAACTCCGACACTGAACCTACGTGATTCGTGCGCAAAACGGTCAACACGGGCCAGAACATTTTTTAGCCAATCAAAGAAGCTGGACGACCCTACAGTGCTTTGGACTGTATCTTGTCGCGAAATATCACTGCCCCTACCAATAGGTTAACCTCCGAAAAGCAATAACATTCCATAGGGTGACAGAATGGCACTTTTAAGATATCACGTACATTGGAAATGTTATTTTAATGTCCTTTAAATAGCTAAAAAAAATTTTTTTTTCAGATTGTTATATCTAAAATGATACAAACTGGATATATGCGAAGCTACCATGGAGGCATGAAAATGTTCCCGGAATAGGGAAGGTGGGTCCTTTCAAACAGTGTTTATACTGTTTACGCAGAAAGTGCGTAATTACAGGGTCGCCAAGTTATGTTCAGGTGGAGAGACAGCACACCAGTCTTGCACGTAAGGGCGATACTGCTATGCATGCTCCTGTCGGTCGTCGCCCGTAGCGCTGCATCGATTTTTGCCTCGCACAAACATACATCTCGCTAGACGACTGCCTTAAACCTTAACAAAAATAGCCCTGTGCGTGAATTCGGTGTGCCGAAACGAAAACTCAAAAATTACAACTTTGATTTTTGTTTCGGTAAGAAATTAGGTTGTCGAAAGTTGTAGCGAAACGAAAATAATCGGTTTCAATGAAAATCCTGGTGTTTAACGAATGTTCATTTAGTTTAACGCCAAAGGAAATTATTGTGTGTAAACGTTCTTGTTTTGTTTTTATTATTGTGTAACTAAAGTCAGAACATAAAATTGAAATTTAAACGTAAGCAACAATCCCAGTGGAAAATACTCCGTATCATACCTTTATTTAGTTTGGTTTTGAAACGAAACGGTTATATTGAACAACTTTCTTAACTTTAATGAAATTCGTTAAACTTTCGTTAAGACTGACCTTCTATGAAATAATTTTTAATTTTCGTTTCAGTTTCCCGAAAGTTCCTAACATATTTCTCGTTATCGTTTCGTGAGAAATAAAAAGGCTCATTCCTACAACCCTGCAATAAAAATTGCTAANCCTAACATATTTCTCGTTATCGTTTCGTGAGAAATAAAAAGGCTCATTCCTACAACCCTGCAATAAAAATTGCTAATAAAAAAAAATTAACTCGAAACGAAATGGATGAAGAGATTTCGGTGGCTGTTAACATCGAGGTCTTGAGAGCCGATGAGGGTGAAGCGTGGTGAGGATGGAGCAGCGCCGGAATGAAAGGACGCGGGAAACGGGAGATCCCCGAGAAAATCCGCTGACCAGCGGCATCGTCCGGCACTATTCCCACCGCCATGCGAAAGTCCGGGAGCGACCTTGCGCCTTGGTGGGAAGCGAGAAGTCTAACCACTACACCACCGAGGCCCCCTCGAAACGAAACGGAACAAGTTCCAAGTAGTACGTCTGTGTTACTCACCACTCGGGAGAAAGTAGACAAGCGGTAGCCTTGCCTCAGAGCGACTGCCGCTCGCGACATCTGGCCGCGGCATATTTAACCCACCAGGTGCAGGGAAGAGACGTCACGTGACACGAGGCAGCGCGCCAATCACAGCGGGCCTCGCAGGACTGCTCGCTGCAGCCGGTGGATACCCGTCGCCGAGTCATTCCCCGGCCGACCAGGACTTGCCGGGGAAACTCTGCTTGCCCCGAGATCCAAGCGAGGGCAAGCCGGGTGCGCTGGGAGGGGGTTAACCTCTCTTTCCCGCCGCGTTTCAAACGAAAGACAACAGGGTAGGACAAGAGCCCCTCCCCAGGGGTCGTACCACCCCCGCTCTGAGGAGCTTGCTCCGGTGATGCAAAGCGGCGGTGACCAACCAGCTGTGTCAAAGCCGAGACTGCAGTCTATTAGCCGTTTCTTTGCACTTTTTGGAATCGAACCTTGGATATATCCGTTGGGTGGTTTCCTAAATACGCCACGTATCAGAAGCGTTTTGTACTTCTCTTAAAACATAAAATTACTTAATTTTTTGTCAAAGCAAATATTTATTTATATTTTAAATATAAATTATAGTGTTCCATTTACAATTAATTGAATTAAAAACAGTAAGGAAATATGTGTGTTGGTAATGCCTAGTAATAGTTCTCAAACAAAATATTATAAAACTGAATGCGCACGAATGGGGTGCGTTGTCCCTTTGNGGTAATGCCTAGTAATAGTTCTCAAACAAAATATTATAAAACTGAATGCGCACGAATGGGGTGCGTTGTCCCTTTGCAATTTTCTAGGCTTGGCTAAGCTTTGTTTGCATGAGGCGGAAGAATATCCTGGATGTAGAACTTTAGCAGGGNTTGCAATTTTCTAGGCTTGGCTAAGCTTTGTTTGCATGAGGCGGAAGAATATCCTGGATGTAGAACTTTAGCAGGGCTTCAGGCAAGTTAGAAGTAACCTTGAATGGAGTATACAAAGTAGCATACGAGGATAGCGCTGCAATTAAGCGGTATAGAAGAGAACTTAGGTATAGAAATTTTAGCATTGACTTCACATTTCATTTACTTCAACGAAACTCCGATACACAACAAGACTGTAAAGCCAAAGTTCAGAAAATTGAAAATAGGTCCTGCAATTTTTGTAAAAATGTGTATATTTTTTATGTAAATCATTTTAAATTACCCAGGAATGCATTTTACGTACCTATTTGATGTAAAATCGGCTTAAGCATTTATATTATAATTTAATTTTATAACAAAAACTTGCTTGAGTTAACTTTAATTATAAGTTCACTTTAAATTCGTTTGCAAATTATTTAAGTTAGACGGACTTGGTTTAATATGCCAAGATGAAAATCGCCTTTGCAAAAAACAAATATTTATTCCTCATAAGCTCTGTTAAAATGTCGACAAAACGGCTGTTAGACTTTGACTCCAAGTTTCAACTTTTCGAAAACGTAACGTCAATTGTGCTCACGCCGCGTACCTGGTGTGCCCAGGCACACCATAATAACAATTCTGCTTAGTATTTTAATTTCTTTATAAAACATAACNGCCGCGTACCTGGTGTGCCCAGGCACACCATAATAACAATTCTGCTTAGTATTTTAATTTCTTTATAAAACATAACGATAATCTTGACATGCGAAATGACAACCTATGTGTTTGTAATGTATCCTGATTGCTACAGAATTTTAGAGATTGTACTTTCCAACTCAAAAATTTGGTTTCCATAGATTAATTTCATTCTGTCACATTTTCTCTCTCCAAAGTCAGTGAGCTGAATCAGGTTCGTTAAGGGATACAGGTCTTCGTTAAATAAAATAATTAATTATAGCTTCCTAATCGTATTTACAGTAACAAAAAACGAAATTCTCTCGACCCAAATTCTTACAATGAATTGATATTACTTGCTGTTTACAATTAAAGAATTCAAATCAATAGAATATTTTATAACCCCAAGTAAATTAATGCAATTAAAAAATTTAAAATTAGTCTCAATAGACATTGTATCAAAACTTATTCAATTATTAAACGAAATATGTGTCCATATTTGACAATTACAATAAAATCCGTATTATATTTTCATTTCCCACCTCAGTTCAGTTCAGGTCCCACGAGTCCACAATGTTCTAGAGTTCTCCGAGCGCCCTCACGCACAGTAGCCTTCACTCGTCGGGTTTCACGCCCTCTCGTCCATTCACACCGCGAACACCTCGTCCGCCGTCGTCTCGCTATCTCCCGTCGTCGTCCGTCCCTCACCGCACTTTACTTTGCTACCACACTCAGCCAGATGGCCTCCGCCAAAGACTACCGGCCGGCCGTTGGACAGCTGCAATATTTACAGCGTCGTGTGCCATCGCCCAGAAACGTCTCTAACTGCCGCGCCGCGTCGACGGTCCCAGTTGCCAGAACATTCTCGCGCGTCCTCTGTTTGCTGGTGTTTACTGACTAAACAGCGACTTTTAACGATTCCTAGTGAACTGCATTGACCTGGCAGTAAAACTCCAGCGCATTACACACATTCGCCCGGAGAAAACAGTTCTCCAGTCAAATAATTTTATTGATCCAAATCACTGATTAATATCTAGGGTGTATTTCTCGAACAACTTAAGGATCGATACTTAAATGGTATAGTTGATGCTGCCATGATTTTATTACGAGAGTTGCAGCTTATACCTTTTTCTCATTGCATTCCTCCTTTTAAACTCCGTAGAGAGCCCCAAGACGCCTCCTTCATCCCTCCTCAAGCCTCCAGGCCTTCGGCCAATAATCTTGTCTCGCAGTAGTCGTTATTCTTTTTTCCAGTCACGCCGTGTCATCCAGTACCACCATCCTTCTCCGTTCGCCAGGTCTTCTTCCTCCAAGTTCATTACCCAGTTTTTTTTTTCCTAAGGCTATGTGTCCCAAAACCCGCGTCACGTTTACCATTTTGCCCCGCCGGATCGACCTTCGCCACTGCCCCTCCGGTATTCACGAACCAACATTTGACGCGCGTTGAAACCCATGTCGGCCAACCGAGAAAGATACACGAACAGACAGTGTTTTAGAATATATTTTGCTTTGAATTAAATTTTTTTGTGTGGAATGTTACATTTTTCCTACGAGTAGTAATTCACAAAATTTAGTAGCAGCGGCGTTTACACGTGTACTAGTACAGTGGCTCGGTACGTGTGGCCTGGTGTAACAGGAAAACGAGTTGCGACTGTAACGTTTAACTTCCATGTAAATCGATACGTATATAAACTCGATTAACACGTTGACCAACGGACGAAATTATGAAGCGGAAAAGTCACTTCCGACATGCTTAGATGCGGAACTTCTATATGTCCGTGAAGAGACGAACACTTCATTGGATATTGCACTTTGCCATCGCGGTGGCTTTTATTTCACGCGTCTGCACAAGAATTGACACGTGCAGCGACAGATTATTGCTGTGTTCAGTAATGTAGACACCTTCACGTGCACGTATTATAATAAAAATAATGTGTACAGTGTTTATCATTTCAGCGTGTCAAGTCACGTATAGGCTTTTCACGGTAAATAGAGTACTTTTGAAAGCCCTGCCTAAGATCTACTTATATGCGCGTTGTGTATTATTCCGCTATATATGAAAATAACATTTCCGTTGACCTGTCCACTTTACTCACGCGCTGGTCAAAAGCAAACTGAAATTATCAGAAAATTACATTATTTTTCTGATTTTTACTCTTATGTGCATTAAATAAACGGAAAGCAAAATAAACCATTTCAATATTCACAAATATTTCCCTACCACTTTTAATTCAGTGTTAAGACACGGAACTACTTTCCCTCTGACGTTGCTAACTTTACTGCCCGTATATGAGACGTCGTTCCCGTTAACAGTCTATACCCTATTGCCAAGTGTTTATTTCGGCAAAAGAATATATTTTTAATATGATTTCCATGACATACTCCTCGTTTGTCATACCAAAGGATCAAAATCAGATTCACTCGTGTATGCGATTCGATAAGATGTATCAACTAACTATTGTTCGTGCCACAGAGTACACAAATACACAACAGGCGAAATGGCGTGTCAGTCCCTTTGAAGTGGGCGTACCGATTCTTTGACTGGCTGGGCGAAGCTCTGGGGCGGATCTTGTGTCTGATTGGCTGGGGCTCCCGGCTGGCAAGTAGGTTACGAAACGCTGATTGGCGAACGGGAATCTCTACCCGCTGTCCGGCAAGTGACGCCATTTTGCTGGCGTGCGCGGCTGGAGTTGAGTCGAGAGATTTGGGCGGCTCTGAACAACGAGGTCTTGAGAGCCGATGAGGGTGAAATGAGGTGAGAATGGAGCAGCGCCGGACTGCAAGGGCGGGGGGAACCCGCCGAGGAAATCCGCCGACCAGCGGTATCGTCCGGCACGATCCCCACTTGCGAAAATCCGGGAGTGACCCGGCCGGGTATTGAACCCGGTTCGCCTTGGTGGGAGGCGAGCAGTCTAACCGCTCAGCCACCGCGGTCCAGCATGCGGCTGGAGATCGCGATATAAGCGAGTATCTGCATTCTTAAGTATTCTGCGCCCGTACGTCATACGGGCATCGAGTTAACGATCACACGTCTGTGATCGTTGCCTTGCGTGACACTTAGGGCAATAAAAATAACGTTAAATTTTGTATAAGATCTTAACGGTTAGTGGGGTACATTTGAAATCAACTTTTCAAAATATCACTCCCTCGAACTGCATATATTTTAACTGGCTCACTTTTTGGAATGCGGCCAGTAAAGTTGGTAACGACGTGACGGTGACAAAGCAGTTCCCCGTCTTACAGTTGAATTAAAACTGTTGGGGTAAACATTTATGAATATTTAAATGGTTTACTTTGCTTCATATTTTTTAAAATTCATTGAGTGTAAGAATAAGCAAAATTGTACAATATGACATTTTCTAATAATTTCACAATTTTACTTCACCGACAATTGAATAAAGTAGTCAGACCGATTAAAATGTTAATTCTACATATGATGGACGAATGCACGAAGCGCATACAAGCAGATCTCAAGAAGGGCTTTCAAAAATGCCTCGTTTACCGCGAACAGACTTAAGACTCCGCTTCGCCACTTGTGCAGAAAGTCTTCGTTTTCGTGTCAAAATGTCTGTTTCAGAGGTATTACTGGAAATGTTTGATTGCAGGAAATTTACAATACACTAATTTATTAATGCTTTTGTATGTAATTTT
Source organism: Clitarchus hookeri (assembly GCA_002778355.1). Classification (NCBI taxonomy): domain Eukaryota; kingdom Metazoa; phylum Arthropoda; class Insecta; order Phasmatodea; family Phasmatidae; genus Clitarchus; species Clitarchus hookeri. Next base: position 945,953 of record NQII01000182.1, on the reverse strand, counting down.
CACTGTGTGTTATTTATTTCCTGCTTGCAAAAAGGCAGGAACTTATTGATAAAATATAAATAGGTTTCTGACTTTTTACAACTAGCAGACAGCACAAATATTAAACAACTCGTAATTTGTAAACTTTCTATAATCTTACATTGTCAATAATTATTCAGAATCCGAAATTATGACACGAAAACGAAGAATTTCTGCAAGACAGGTGAAACCGCGCCTTAACGCCGATCGCCTTCCCCCGAGGCGAACCTGGTTCAATCCCCGGCCGGGCCACTCCGGGATTTTCGCAAGTGGGAATCGTGCCGGACGACGCCGCTGGTGAGAGGGCTTTCTCGCGGATCTCCAGGTTCCCCCCCACCCTTGCATTCCCGTTCTCGACTTATTTCACCTTCGTTGGCTCTCAAGACCTCGTTGTTAAAGAGACGCCCAAGTTTCTCAGCTCAGGGGCAGCGGTGGCGTAGTGTCCAGGGGCGCTCGCCTCCCACCACGGCGATCCGGGATTGATCCCCGGCAGGTTCACTCCCGGATCTTCGCATGTGGGAATCGTGCTGGACGATGCCGTTTTCTCGTTGTGATCCCGCCTCCCCCGCCCTTGCATTCAAGCCCCGCTCCATTCTAGGGTCTCGCTTCTGTCATGCCCGGGGATGACGGTCACCTACGGGTCCCAGCTGGAAAGACCGTCACTCGGAGGGTGTCGCCTTGCCCTAGGTGCACTCCCCACACGCCGTTATTATGATTCTCAACTCAACTTAACGCTGACACACTGTGAATAGGCCAGTCGTGTTGCGCGCGGATCTGTCTTGCACTGAACGATCGCGCTTGTTCCTCGGCGAGAAGGTCGTGTCTTGAACTGGTTGTTATCTGCCGGCGGACATCCCAGTTCCTTTTGCGACCTGGGCGTATTGCTACGCTGTGTTCTACTGTTATCACAACGGTGCTGGCTTCTCTTGCTTCTGTCGCAGCCGTATCACTGAACGTGCCACGACAGCTTGGTCTACGAAAACATGTTTTTCTTTAAGGGGATCCCCGACAAATATATCTTCAACGCATCTTAGTCACGTCTAGCCCATAAGAGCGTTGGACGCGAAAATAAATATTTGTTATTTTATGTTCGTACCACACACTGTTGTACTCGCAGACATAATATGTGACCGATTGTTCCTCAGATGAATTTTTTTCAGATCGCATGGTTTTTTGCGAAATGATGCGCCAAAGTCAAACTTTTACTGGGCAAATAAAGTAAACCACGCCATGTGCACAGAAATGTAACAAGGGCAACTGCAATCTCTTGTATTAATTAATTTTAAGGTTTGCCTAGCGACCACAAATTAAAAAAAATATACAAGAGCTTCCATATTTGCAGCAATTTTTTGAAATTGCAAAGTATTTTCCTTGTACGAATTTATAGAAGTCACGAAGTAGCACTCGGCATCTTCCTTCATTCGGGATTATATTATTTCTGCACGTAAGTTACTTTTTATTATTTGTACATCTTTTAAATAGTAAAATTGTGAGTTTGACATGTATTTATGCAAAAATTATGAGCTAAAAATTATTTTTGGGAGAAAAGAGTACTCACTTACAATGTCTAAAAGTTGAACAGGAAGCTGTGAAAATTTTTCGTGGTCCATGTCTTCTCGAAAGCATCGAGACGGGCCTTCCAAAGGCTGGGCTATTCATTCCTGAGAAGATGGATTTCTCTCAAATTATATATGTGGCAGTAGAAAATAATTACACGCAATGGAAGCCAATGGGTTCAACTACATATGCCACTTTGTTCTATTTTTTTTCGACGAGAGTAAGACAATTTTTGCAAATTACATTTATTTTGCTAATTTTGCCGGCATTTCATAATCTCTAGTCGGAAATAAAGAATTCTTTCTGTGAAATATTTTTTCTGCAGCAATAAGGGTGGCATCACCCCCTTTCAACATGATGGGGGTGAATTAAATGTACACGACATCCACTTTATTAAAAAATACGACTTAAATAATTAGTAACAATTTATTTGTTTCTGCCCCGCAAGCAGTTTCCTAAATATGACAATAAATTGTAAGTTTTTCTCGAACTCTAGAAGCGTCCACCGCTCTTGCCATTTCACCTGGACCACGGGTTGACTATCTCCATATTCGTAGTTCCACCTCAGGAATAAGCTTTAAAAAATGTTCTGTATGTTTCAGATACACTTTGTGTATAGGCCTATATACACCTAATTGTTCACAAAAATTCTAATATCATTTTTTTTTCGCATTTATATGAAATTTACGAATTCCTGACAACTGTTTGCGTTTTATATAATTTTGCATCTATTAAAATTGTAAAGTAACTTTAATTTATTATATGTTTTTTTTATAATTTTTATAATTGATAGATTTTACGATTTTTAGGATTTCAATTTTTTGACTACTCCGATTTTCCAATTTTATGCGATTTTTTTTACGATTTATGCAGCTTCAAAATCATTTCAAGGTCATCCCGGTGCCAAGTTCATATTCACTTCGGGTATAGGTAAATGCCACGCTTACAACACTGCCAACACAAGATGGCGGTCGCGCACTATGGCATCACGATCCTCAGTCCTCCTCCGTGCGAACAATGGCAGAACTCTATATTTTCATATTAGGCCCCTTATCTTTATTATTGGCACAGATAGTAAAATGCCGCAATCTTCGTGTTCACTAACTGCGACGTTTAATGTTGTGGCTCGGGGTTCTTCGTTACAGTACCACTGGACTTAGCAAACGAGGGAAACGTCTCCTCGCGCCGTTACCAGCATACAGGTAGGTCGGCAGGTAGTTGGGGTCAACTTCTCGTCGACGGCGAGGTCATCAGAGGCTCAGCTTGTTGCTCAGGCAACATGACCTTTGTCAAGGACCCATCTCAGCATTCGCCTGGAGTGATTTCGGGAAACCATGGAAAACCGAGACCAGGATGTCCGGACCGGGAATCAATTCCGTGTCCTCCCGAATGCGAGTCCAGTGAGTTACCACTGCATCCACCTCGCTCGGTGACAGCAAACAGCGAGGTGTGCGCGTAGTGCATTGAGAGATATAAATCTGTCAGGTGTCAGCGATAAATTGCCTCAAGAGTCTGCCAGGTCGTGTATGACAATCCGTAGCCCAATAAAAAAATATAAGCATCTAATGTACACTAATTTTTTTGGGGGCTCCGTCAAGTAAAAATTTCAGGGCTGCAAACGTGTAACTGCAGAATCTTTAGCGATTAAAAAAAAAAACCCCAACACCTTGCTGGACTTACAGGCCTCTGCACAGTTGAGCCTCGGTTATATATACTATTCACGGTATCTTAACACTTTCTGAATCAAACCTTTAAAACAATCACTGCATGTGTTAATTGTTTGGTTGTTTCCTACATGATATTATGCCATGTGTTAGAAACGTGTTATATTTGTGTTAACATAGAAGTATGCTATTTTTGATTAAAGTGAACTTTTAATTTTTTTTACCTATAAATAATAATGTTCCGTTTATAATTAATTTGAATAATATTGGCAATGCCTTGNTTGGTGACAGCAAACAGCGAGGTGTGCGCGTAGTGCATTGAGAGATATAAATCTGTCAGGTGTCAGCGATAAATTGCCTCAAGAGTCTGCCAGGTCGTGTATGACAATCCGTAGCCCAATAAAAAAAATATAAGCATCTAATGTACACTAATTTTTTTGGGGGCTCCGTCAAGTAAAAATTTCAGGGCTGCAAACGTGTAACTGCAGAATCTTTAGCGATTAAAAAAAAAAACCCCAACACCTTGCTGGACTTACAGGCCTCTGCACAGTTGAGCCTCGGTTATATATACTATTCACGGTATCTTAACACTTTCTGAATCAAACCTTTAAAACAATCACTGCATGTGTTAATTGTTTGGTTGTTTCCTACATGATATTATGCCATGTGTTAGAAACGTGTTATATTTGTGTTAACATAGAAGTATGCTATTTTTGATTAAAGTGAACTTTTAATTTTTTTTACCTATAAATAATAATGTTCCGTTTATAATTAATTTGAATAATATTGGCAATGCCTTGTAAAAAATAGATCTCGTACAAAGGTTATTAAACTGAGGAGCACAGAGATGCTGCGCGCTGTCCTTTTCGTGTAATTTTCTAGACATGCGTGAGCTTTGCTTTCATGAGACTGATGAATCGCCTGAAAGTAGAACTTTAGCAGGTCTTCAGGAAATTCCCAAGTGCCCAAGCCAGGACTACATGTGTGAGTTGGCTTCTGCCCTAGCGAACTTCATTTTTACCACAGCCCATACATCAAGCGATTTGGGAGCTTGTTTTCTTGCAGGTTTGTCATAGGATCAGAATTTATAGGAGGAGTCGCATAAATTGTAACGTAGAGGCGATAAAACTGAGTATTTGGAAGCATAATGTATTCTCAACTTATTTGACCACAATATCTGGTACCTACAAATATGAAATAATCGCATCCGCGCTGTACTTAAGGCGACAGACTGGTTATGGGGTTTGGGACTTGCTGACTATGACATTAACAACATCGATGGACACTGAGCCATTCTGTGTACAGTTTCAGTAATGAATGACCTCCTTGTAGACCTACATCACGTAGGGGACAGTGAACCCGTGCACTGACTTGGATGGACGTGAGAGGATATTGTCGCGGTTAAATGTGGAGAAACTTGGCGCAACTTCCTGTCGTCCGAACTACATTCCTCACCACGACCTCGTACCCCTCACAACTTGCGTTTCCTATCGACTTGATTACTCTCGTCTTCTCCTAGGATGTGGTCGACTGTTTTTCCTTTCTGCGATTGTCATATCGCGTGTCCGCGTTCAACTTTTTTCCCCCGAGCACACTTGGAGGAAAACTCAAGAACACAAGGAAAAAGATGGCACAAGCTGTTTTCCGTGTTTTCAACTAAGAGTAAAATTTACAATTAAGCCCATTCATTCTCTGTGCTCGCATTTTCGGACGTCTTTCACGGGAAGTAAATCTGTAGACAATTCGTAGTTGTATCTAACCTTTCTGAAGCCCCGCGGAGTTTGAATTTCAGGTTGTTTCTTCCGCCTCATGCAAACAAAACTCAGCTAAGTCTTGAAAATTACACCAAAATACACCAATTGTATCATTTGTGTGCGCTCATTGTAATGCCATTTTCTACGAGAACGAGGTATTTCTTACCAGGTAGTGTTAACACGTTTATTTTCTCAATGTTTTTATTCATATTAATAGTAAGTGAATTACTATCATTTATAGATAAAAGCTAAGTAAAAGTTAAATTTAACCAAGATGCTTCAATTTTAACAGAAATGTAAAACGCTTGTAATGCATGGCGTATTTGGAACGTCATGCCTGGGGTGATTTTTCTAAGGTTTGATTCAAAAGGTGTGACGATAACTGCGAATAGACTATAGCACATCCGGTTTGGTACACAGGTATATATCCAAGCCTGATGCAGCCAGTGTATTTTGTGCAAAGGGACCGGGGAGGCGTAGTGGTCAGACCACTCGCCTCGGTGGGAGGCGAGTGGTCTGACCACTACGCCTCCCACCGAGGCGAACCGTGTTCACACTTCGGCGAGGTCACCAGCATATTCAAATGTGGGAAATGTGGCAGACATTACCGATGGCAGGCGCGTTTTCCTGGCGCACCATTTCCCCGCCCTTGCATTCAGCCACTGCTCCATCCTCATCTCATGCACCCTCAACGAAGCTCACGACCTCGCTGTAAAGAGGCTTCCCAGGCTCTCATATGTATATCATTGTGAGCAGTTGTTTCTATCGCAATTAAAAAAACAGTGAGATATTAAAATATAGAGTTTTTAGAACATAATAAAAGTCGATATTTAGTTGCCCATTCATAAATTTCGTTATCTATACATATTATAAAACTCAACGTCTCTCTGTTTGTCTGTCTGTCTGTTAGTGCGTTTATCACTCGAAAACCACTTATCCGATTTATGTGTTTTTTTTTTATTCATAGCTACGTTCTCTGGCCAGGTTTTAGTATATATTTTGTTACGTAAAGTAACATAAGGAATAAGCAGTGACGATAATAGTGAATCAAGTCGGAAAAAAGTTTGCCGCCAGCGCGCTCTCTTGCAATACGCTGTTTAAACCGTTAAAGATGGAACAATATCACGTGGTAAAGAATTGTGTAGAATAAAAAGACCCCAAAAAAAACTCCGCAATAGCATATATCTATCTATAACAAAGAAATACTAATAAGCGTTTTTACCATTTAATTTCTCAATAAATAAATTCGTTAAATTCACGCTGTTGTTTCTCCCCATACAGCATACAATTCCCGCCTATACTTTAAGAGATATCGAGAGTTTTGTTAAAATGTAATTTTTCGCGAGTCGGTTAGCAGTACGCGGACGTAGAGAGCAATGTCGGCGGTTGGTGGGAGTGGAGCGGGGGGGGGAGACTTTATTAAAAAAATTAATTAGCAATTATTCTCAATTATTCTGTAGTCCACGCGAGCGGAGCCGCTGGTACAGTTATTTGAATATAAATGTGGTCTTCGAAAAGTGTCAGTCAGCAAAGATCGCCGTAAGCGACCCGCCGTTTACAACAATTATTCTTCTGTAAATCAACGTTTTTAACTATAGAGACAGTGCTATATATTTCACGAACAGGTTGCTCTATTAAACCCATAGTCACCGCTTAAAATTCCGAGGAAACCGAACACACGCGAAGCTTATCTGTTCTCATTTTCATCGCAGTCGCAATATGGCCGGATGCGAACTCGTGGCATTTCATGTCGTTTACTAAATCTTTCTACGCCATTCCAATCTTCGGCGCAGGCTTCGTGCTTTGTGTGCGTTCGTTTAGGGTGTCTGTCTAGGGAGTCTGTTTAGGGAGTCTGTTTAGAGGGTCGTCGTCGGTGACGAACACACAACGTGCGGTTCGCTTGTTATCTGAAACAACTCCAGTATATTACCTCGCTCGCTCTAGTAAAAACCAGACAATTCCGAAACTGAAGCGTTTAATGTTTTATTGCTCGTCACGTTGACTTCTCTGCATTCTGGTTACTTTGGAGGCTTCCATTTTGTACTAATTTTAAAAGGAAAAGTTTTTTCACAGCCATTCTTCAAATAAGACGAGCAGTTGTGTAAATAGGATGCTATTTGAGAGGTGCTTAACCTCGATATGGGCACTTTGCACGATAAGAAAAACATATTTTCCTAATGTAAATTATTTTATTTTCAAGTGCAGACTAAAACTTATTGCAGTAGTTTATTTCAGTTTTCAGTACACAACTATCTCTAAGTTTATTACAATTTGTTCATATTCATTTATATTTTGACAATTTTGGGAGGGGCTGCAGTCATTTCAGCCCCTTCACCCCCTTTTCATCTATAGACAAGAGACCGGGGCTAGTTGTTACAATTTTTTTCAATTATTTTTTTTAATTGTGTTGTTTTTGTATTGTCCGTGTATTTATGGTGAAACATTGCTCCATATTTAAAGTACATATTCCCAATTTTTCACACATTTTCGTCATTGAATTATATTTGCAATTTATTGTTAATTGTGCTTTTGCATAATGTAACAATTTACCCCACCGTGGGGTACGTTGTTACACAAGCTGGGGCAATTTGTTACAATTCAAATTGTGTCGTCATAAAAGTTACACATCCACAACAAACACATTTTACCTACTACTTGAACAATTTAAAATACTACAAATATATTACATTTACATTTGCATGTAAAACATGCCAAGTACATACTATTACAACACAGAAAAAAATAATATACATAAATTTAGTCTGACGAATAAGAGAAATACCTAAACGTACTCTATTTTCTGTAGGTTAACGACAACTTAACACATGACAACCTTTAAGAAAGTTAAAAAAAAAAATGGTCTTTCTGTCATTCAGTTTGATAGGACCTATTCAAATTTAGATGTTTTATCCTGAATCAGCAGTAGTCGAGCCATGTAAACAGAACTCATCATCACTATTGTAGTTCGTGCAGACATGAAACTTATTAAACTTTGCACAATGGTCATGGGTCCATTCCTTACACCTGGTACATTGTAACCACTGTGTTTTAGACAGTTCATGTGGTTTAGAGCACACAACACACAAACACGGTTCTTCGTCGCCTTCAGATGAACTAGGAATCATAGCCTTCTTTTTAATATGCTTCCGTTCTTATCGATGACTTATGACAACCTCCAAATTTGATAAATCGTTTAAGTCTAGACGACTTCTCCTTTTCTTTTGCATCTGCCTCCAGCGAAGATTTAACTGGAGTGTCAGTTAAAATAGCACTCACTCTCACATTTATTTTTTACGTGTCAGCTTGCGGGGTCCAGATCTTCGGGGAAAGGTTTTATTTGTTCAGGACTGGTGCGATGAGCAGCAAACAGTTTGGTGGGACAGATGTCTGTACAACCAGATGTCTGTACACCAGATGTTGATGACTGACATAGAATGCTGTGACGTTGTGACGTGTATCTGACTGGGTATTGCTTGATAGGCCAGGCTTGTTGTGTTCTGCTCGGCCTTGGTTATTTTTATATACAGTTGGAGACATTGGCTCCCAAAATTATTATGTTACGTAGTGTAACGCTGAAACTTTTATTACGTGTTTTACTGAGTAATAGTTGTTTGTACTGTATATATGTTTGTTTAACTGTTCTTAATCATTGGTATATATATTAATAAATTTTGTATTTTTTTATTGTTTTGCTCGGTGACCGTTTGACGTCGCTGAGCTCGTGAGTTCGCTCGGTGCACCGTGCCTTGTCGTTTCTGTAAGGAGTTGCGCCGCACTGACTTTGGACTGAGGAGGGTGTTCCTGTTGAACCACTGTCCGAGGTGGACCGCCGGTCGAGTTGGTGCTGCGTCCTCGGCACTGATTGGCCGACATGTAGCCGGGCTCTTGCTCGCGTTGTTCCCACTGAGCTGGTTTCCCGTCCAGAGCTCGCCTTTTTGTAAGTCGTGATGCGACTTAACCGAAGAGCGCGACGTGTCCTAAGCTGACGAAGTGATCGCCTTGAAGGCAGCTTACGAGGACCTGAAGTGGCGCACTTGAGGTCGAGTGTGCTCTTCCAAATACTGCGATTTCAGATGATGCCGAGCGACGTTGCTGTTCCTAGCACCGCCGTCGTGAGGAACTTCGCCGCAACCTGGGGAGACAGTTAGATGGGTTACATGACACTACTGATACAAGGCACTGCCCGTCTTCAACTTAATTTCATGCCTTGTGCGGCGTCGTCATTACGAGTTGGTGCTGCAAGTTACATTTTACTAGACGGCTGCTTAAGTTTTGGCAAGCGTTTCGTATGTGCGGAATGGCAAACTGCTATTATGTTTGTAACCGTCATTAGTAATGTGTCTAAGGAATCATACTTTTCTGCGTCAAGCGGCGGTGAACGAGAATATTATGTATACAATTATTGTTGTGATTTGGTATATAAATTTAAAAAAAAAAGGTTGTTTTACGTGGTATTATTTCACAAATTTAACAGCTTTCAAAAGAATTTAAAAAAACTTCCAGGTTTCCGTTTATAAAGGGTTCCAGATTTGTTAAGATTTGTTGTCGGTATGTTCTGGGCGAAACTCAGCATTGACCTACCGGAGTGGCTTGGGTGTTACAATGTCTGCATTTTGAATTAGGTCTAAATTTGCAAACTCAGAAACACTTGAAGTTTCATTATCTAGGCCTGCAATGTTGGTTACACTGGGACGGTCAGTGACACTGCAAGGCAAGAAATCTTCGTCGGTGAATATGTCCTTGTTTAAAGGCCAAATTCCTGCCACTGAAAATCCAGACGTGATATTTTTTGGCGTCACTGCATTGGACGATGCTTGTCTCACTACAGACGGAATGTCATAAATGGTCATTGTTTTTTTTTTCCAGGGTTACTCTTGAGCCTAGAATCTCATGAACTGTTCGCAAATTTCTTGAATGGGCCAAACACGTGCTTATCCGAAGGCTGTAACTTGTGAGAAGTGTGTTGATGGAAGGATAAGAGAGCAACGCCATTTTCCTTTGCCAAATAAAGACCAGCTAGGTCGAGGTGAGACTGATGGTTGTCAGACGATATCAGAACTGGCCTTTCTTTTGACTCCCTGGTGTGGTTTATAAAATGTTCCATGAGCATTTAAAAATCTGTTCCCGTCATCCATCCTGATTTATTGGCAGAACCAGCACAGCCATCTGGGCCATTTGGAAATAAAATGGTCGCTGTAATTCTTTCTCGGAAAAAAATGAATAATGGCGGAGTAAGATTGCCACTTGCAGTAACAGCCACGGCGAGGGTAACAAGGACTCCGCGTTCTGCAGACGTCATAGCTCCATGTGGTTAACGTGATGTGTGGATATTTATGAAGTTCTGGTTTATGAATAGTTCACACCAGTGTCTGCGAGAACTGCACACGAAGGTCACTGGTTTCGACACTGAGGTGACTCGTCAGTCAGCGTTAGGGTCAAAATATTTCTTGTTGCTGTGGCGGATCCATTGATGGAGGTGGGGGAGGGGGTGGGGCTAAGTGGGCTCGAGTCCCTCCCTTGTAGCTTGATCTTTATTACACTGTATGGAATGAGATTATTCTTCAAAACAAGTAAAACTTTAATTATGCAGCATAATACGTACACTTACTACAGTAGAATGAAATTTTCAAAATATTTCAATATCATATCCACTTAGTGTTAATATTTATACGTAACATTAAAGACTTAAGGTAAGCGTATTATTTGAACGTAAGACGCATTGCTCCATCACTCAACCACTTAATGGGTCTCTAGTTACACCACTGTTTGCTTAGCACACTAGAAAAACCAAAGGGTATTTGAAAGTAATAAAATTATTAAGTTTACTGATTAAGTTCCTTAACTGTAATTGTAGTACCAGTCGCAAGTTAATATTCGTATTTCACAGACATAATTCGTAAAGTTTAATGAATGTTTTCCGTTACCATTGTTATTGAGAGAAATTTGAAAATGCTAAATATCCTTTGGTAGAATATTAAATATATAAACACAGATAGTAATTTTTTTTTAAATTATGTAATCATGCACTAAATAAATACTAAAAAAATAAACGTGGTTCATGAACACTTACGAAATAATGACATGCATTCTATGGTTAAAAGCTGGACTGGTAAGACACGTCGGACACGACTGGATTTTGAACTAACTCAGTCAAAACGAAGTCAACAGCTCGCTGAGCCAGCAGAGTAGACGAGGGTCCAGAGATGCTCTTCTAAGATCCTGGTTGCAGCAGATATCAACCTGTGTCGACGTTTGTGTTCCCCAATTACATTCCTTTACTCTTGCTCGTTTTTCACGCGAATTCGTGCTCGACGAGAAACTTATCTACAGAACACCGACTAGCCCAGGACTTACGGGAAGCTACCCATGTGTCGATGGTATACTGAAATCTTGCACTTCCTTGCATAGTTACAACGCTACAGTACAGTCTCTATTAATCACAACCCGAGCAAGCTATCGTATGATGCTACTTACCAAACGCTCCAGAACACGGGACGTAATGATACGCCCAATGTGCGAATCAAACTTTACGTTAGGGGGGAGGGTTTTTGCAATGTTGGTGTAAACGCCGCAACTAAGGACTTGCAGAATTCACCTTGTTTTCTGGCAGCACGTTAAACTGCAAGATGCTGTACGCTTGCTTGACTTCTGTCTTTGTCTGGCATTTCGTACAGCACGCTTAAAAAGACTCTCTCGGCAAATAATCTAAATTAAACGGAAGAATGAAGAATGTCCTGTAACGCAGTCACACATGTTACCGATTCTACACAAAGATCAGCTGTCAACGAAATAATGAGTTTAGCTCAAGTGTGTATAGGTTAATGAAGAATAACACGTCACTAAATAATGACGCGAACTCCGGAGCTCTCCAGCTGTGAGATGATATGTGACTGATATCCGTATTTTTTTTTAATGTCATTTATGAACATATATTTTTTTTCGTATGAACCTAAGTTTATAACAGACAGGACCACGCAAGTTAAATTATCAAGAAGCAACAATAAAACCCCAGAAAGAAAATTTTACTTGTAGAAAACATTTTAGCAGCACAATTTCGATGCGTGAAATATCACTGACATATGATTTATTATGACTAAAAATACCTTTAATATCGAATTTACCTAACCTTGTTAAAAATATCGTTAAAAATTGGTAAAAGCCAAATATTAACGGAGAAAAAATTGAAGCATAAAGGAAATTATTTGGAAAATTATTTATTAATTAAAAAATAATAAAAATAAAAATTGAATTGAAAATTACACTCAGATACATACAAGCAAGTATAGGGTGAAATGTAAATTAAAAATAGTTATATCGCGTAGAGAAAAATCGTTTTCCTTGTCACAGAAATATTTCTTCTAAAATTAATCAGTGAACTATATTCATCAGGAGGTGGGGACTCCCCTCTCTTCTCAAACAGTCCATGTGTTGGTTACGCAAGCCTTTCCTGGTGGCGGGAATTTCCTCACGGCGGCGTGACGTCACAAGGAAGCGTGGTATCTCGCAGGGAATCACGCAGTGGGGGTAGTCGGCACGGCCAGGTCTCCGAAAGCAAGTGATCCGAGCAGCTCGACAGCACGGCCCGGTCCGTCTGCAACGGTAACCGACCCGCGCCTCGCTATTTTCTAAGGACACCGTTACCAGAGTTTCTCACAATTAATCGAGACACAAACCATTTACGGACCTCGCTGATTCATTAAATTCATTTATCAAAGCCGGCTGTGTATAAGGATTGTTTTTTGTCTCAGAATGCTCTTCAAAACGTTCTAGCATCGTGTTAGGNGCATGGTGTTCAAAACGTTCTAGCATCGTGTTAGGTCTGTGAACGGAGCATGCAAATTCCAACGCAATCAGCTGTATACAGACGAGTCACTTGCGTCCAGGATTGCGGTAGCAGAATTACAAGATAAATGGTGCAATAGTTCCACGCGTAGACGACAACCAACAACTAAAGTAATATTACATTTTGAAATTATCTTTCGGATGTACATTTCAACTCTTTGAGAACAAGGACCGCGTGTAGCTCGCGCGAAGAAAATGTCAAGATGTCTGTACACAAATATAGTCTGTCTCACGTAAGTTAGCTGGATTCTGACACTTCGGCGAAAGTAGCGCCAATGGTTACTTTTCGTTTATGTATCCTTTCGCCAACAGCCGGCGCGTCAAGTGGAGGCTGTATTTTTATTCAAAACGCTGTCAGCTAATCCACTGGTCATTGTACTGTAATGCTAAACCAATGTTAACATATTTTAGACTGGCATCTGTCTAAAAAAAATTAGTAGGTTATAAAAGTAAAAATATAAAACCTTGCAAAAAGTTAAATATTTGCTAACTCTTTTTTTAATTTGTCCGAGACAGTGAATTTGGGTTAACATTTGCGAGACGGTAGTTGTAGCCATTATCACACTTTGGACGCTACAGCAAATATATTCGAGTTCGAAATATGTGACGTGGAATAACGTTAGAATTGCTTAAAAACTATTCACGCGTGTCCCACTTTCTTCGGAAACAAGGAAATGGGTTTCCGGGGGAACAATATGGCGTGTAATTTACGTAGTCGAACGATTACCTGTCAAATAGAAATTACTAGTACTCAATATCACTGTACACAAAATATATGTTACTGTAAAAATTANTTGCCATTATCACACTTTGGAAGTTACAGCAAATATATTCGAGTTGGAAATATGTGACGTGGAATAACTTTAGAATTGCTTAAAAACTATTCACGCGTGTCCCACTTTCTTCGGAAACAAGGAAATGGGTTTCAGGGAGAACAATATGGCGTGTAATTTACGCAGTTGAACGATTACCTGTCAAATAGAAATTACTAGTACTCAATATCACTGTACACAAAATATATGTTACTGTAAAAATTATGCAGAGCTCGCGAAAAATAAAACTATTGGTATCTGTTTGTAAATTTGTTATATATTGCACACAAACGCTTTTCTGGCTGGTAATGCTTCGGAAAAGATCCGATAGATGGTGCGCACAGCATGTCAAGAGCGAGGCGTGAGCCGCTAGCGTTGCTCAATATATTGCGTCTTTTTTAATATTAAGTGGTCTTCTATTACTCGCTAGGAACGACACGAATTTAAAATATATTTCGTCAAATTATTTTAAAAAATAATTCAACAATATTATGCAATATTTCTCCATGCTTTTGGAATTAATATCAGGCTCGTATGGAAAGCATGGTTGGAGAGGCGTGATAAGACGTGAAAATAGGTTTTGAAATTGCGTTTCATTCGGATGCGGATCGTTTTAATGTGCCTTTAATTTTGAACACCTACACATTTCTACTTTAGCACGAAATTTAGTTTCTAACACTAAAAACCGCTGTTTTATGACCACGTAAAATAAAATGTANGATAATGCTTCGGAAAAGATACGATAGATGGTGCGCACAGCATGTCAAGAGCGAGGCGTGAGCGGCTAGCGTTGCTCAATATATTGCGTATTTTTTAAAGTTAAGTGTTCTTCTATTACTGGCTAGGAACGACACGAATTAAAAATATATTTCGTCAAATTATTTTAAAAAATAATTCAACAATATTATGCAATATTTCTGCATGCTTTTGGAATTAATATCAGGCTCGTATGGAAAGCATGGTTGGAGAGGGGTGATAAGACGTGAAAATAGGTTTTGAAATTTCGTTTCATTCGGATGCGGATCGTTTTAATGTGCCTTTAATTTTGAACACCTACACATTTCTACTTTAGCACGGAATTTAGTTTCTAACACTAAAAACCGCTGTTTTATGACCACGTAAAATAAAATGTATTAATTAATCTAGGAACTCTTTCTTATCCGCGTATTTTCGGCTTGTTTGATGTGCGTCGGCAGTGCACTCAGAATAGCCAACGTAATATTAATTTGAGTTCGTTCATGCATCAGCTGATGCAGGGTTTTGTAAATGGCTCGTTGTTTGTTTCGAATACGTCAAATTACCACTCACTGACTGTCAAAATCTCGCCAACTTATATGAGACAGACAATATACTGTTACCGTTTCTTTGTATCATGATTTTACAATAACTCTACAGCTTGACAGCAGACATTACCGTGAATATAATACTGCATTTTTGTATAACCACTCAAATGAATAAGCTGCAGTTTATATCATTTTAAATACGAAAGGACATTTTATTAGAGGATGGCCAGCTGTATGTTATATTTGTGAACAGTCAGCCATCTAGTGATAGACGTCACTCAGCAGTGTTTTCGACCAACAGGGTAGCGCTAAGTGTAAAAACAGAGACAAGCATAACTTGTGTTTTGGCAGTGGTAGTAGATATAAGAGACTAGCTTCTATTTTGCCTTGAATATCGTTTAATATGGCCCAAACCTCAAAGAGTTGAAGGAAGTATGTTTAAAAAACGTGTCAAATTATTCCGTTATGAATCACTGTCTAAAAATAAAGCATTCGCNGAGTTGAAGGAAGTATGTTTAAAAAACGTGTCAAATTATTCCGTTATGAATCACTGTCTAAAAATAAAGCATTCGCAATAAATTCTGGCGTTCTGAATTCAACATAAATAGAACAACAGTTTGGTGAAAAACCGCAGAAAAATAAGGGATTCCATATGTTTGTAGAAGCAAAGAATATTCGATAAATAATCTAAGAAAATTATTTATAAATTTCTATGTGTCATTCGCGACAGGAATATTTACGCTGTCCACTGCTGCTGGCTGTTCAATAAGTCATTTGCTTGTTTGACGGGTTCAATCAGGATTCAANGAATATTTACGCTGTCCACTGCTGCTGGCTGTTCAATAAGTCATTTGCTTGTTTGACGGGTTCAATCAGGATTCAAGTGACAGAGACAGATCTGCGTGTTATACTGTGAAAAGGTGGCACAAATATTCAAACGAACTTGAAATGTAAAGCCCAATATAATAGTTCTTAATATTTTAAAAAGTTTGNGAATATTTACGCTGTCCACTGCTGCTGGCTGTTCAATAAGTCATTTGCTTGTTTGACGGGTTCAATCAGGATTCAATAGCTTATTTAGTGACAGAGGCAGATCTGCGTGTTATACTGCGATAAGGTGGCACAAATATTCAAACGAACTTGAAATGTAAAGCCCAATATAATAGTTCTTAATATTTTAAAAAGTTTGAAATAATTTTAACTTTAATGTTTTGAAATTGCGAGCGTTCATTGCGTTTTGACGTGTAAAAAATATAATCAGATTTCTCTCTAATTAAATTATGGATTTTTCCCATGCAGGTAAGATTACCTTCTCCCCCTTTCCCAATGAAAACATTTCCTTGCAACACTCCAAAATGCTTTACTTTGTGTTGCAAAAACACTATTTTCATGGCCAGCGTATTCTATTTTATACTCATTTGTTAGAAAACGTGCTGGCCCCATCTCTCTCTCTCTCTCTCTCTCTCTCTCTCTCTCTCTTTGTCTCTCTGTGGCTGTAAATAGATCTTGCTCTCCATTAGTGACGACTTTGAAATCGTTCCGCCTCCTTTTAAGTGCCGTCCTTTCCGAGCTAACGAAACGACTTGCACAGAAAACACGCCATTTAAGTGTGTAACAACACCTTGTTTCATTCTCTCACTTCCTTTCCCAGCCGTTTCCTCCAGCGGTAACCAGAGGGACACACTCGATGCTCAGGAAATGTCCTGCAAGGTCAACTTCATGCTTTTACTCATCCTCTTCATCAACTAACCTCGTTTTTTTCATCCCGGACTAGCTAGCAACGTTCGCTGCCACGGACATGAACTTGAGTAACTAGCTGCTATCGCAGTTTCCTCACGGAGAAAGTAACGCGCGTATGCATAAGAGTGTGCGCGCGTGTCTTCAAGCACGCGTGCATTTGTGTTCGTTTTGTCACTGAAACCGATAATTATACGACTGCGAGTCAGTAACAGTGTTGTGCAGCGAACTTTCAAAATTCGTATTTCGTGAACTTTTCAAGAAACTAGCTCATATTTTTACAATACGAACTTGATCTTTTATGAAGTTTGTTTGTTTAAGGAAATTTATTAATTTCATATCCCCCTTTTTTTTAAAACATTCTCATACTTCTTGTTGATTGTTCGGCGATCTCTGATTCTGCGTGTCGATATGAAATGCACTGTAGTTACTTTTCCAGCCGCTAGTCGTACAGACAACCCTGGTGTGACTAGAACAAGAGAGCGTCATAGAATCCTCGCTTTTCTATCGCCATAATATATAGACTGTTAGCACAGTTCTCCAACTCTGAATAAAGTTGTTCTTAAAAATTAGAACTGGCATACGTACATTTAAATGTAGCCGCATGATTCGTGGTAGCGGCATCTCACCTGCTTAAGGAGCTGTCTACCAGACGAGCATTTCGAAGATATTCCCCGTCTTAAAGCAGGACACCATTACAAGTTAACGATCTTAGGGTTGGATGTTTGTCTAATCGTACCTTTTTTATCGGTCTACAGTAATATTTGAGGCGCGTATGTTTACTTAAAATGCCAAAATAATAAGTTTCAAAGTTGTGTTTAAAATATTTTGTGGTTTTGTTTCGTCTTAGCCAGCAAATAAAGATTTATATGTTTTGTCAAATAATTTCTAATTAACTTGGAGAATTTATAAGAGGAAACCTGAACGTAAACATTTTAGATGAATTTAACTTGAGTTAATGTAATACAGAATATGTATAATATATAATAGATAATAGTATATGATGATACATTTAATTTTAAGTTCATCTACCACTTATATAACTAAATTTCCTATAAGTTAATTTCGACTGTGAGCTTCCACAACACTGGCCAGTAGTAAAATTCAGAAGGTGATTGACCAAATGACGGAAACTGAACCAAAAGTAAATGGGAAATAAACATTTCTTGATGACGTTAACATCAGTAAACACGAGTAAGGGAAGTAAAGAGGACCATAGAGTAAGTCGTAATGAAAGATTAGTCTCCAAAATTTAATGTTTCCGTGTTTATAATTATGTTTTACTTTTGGGTTATCATTGAAACGGTATGTATTCACACACATATACTTATATTTGCCAAAATTAAAAATAAAAATTAGCGTACTAACCCATCTACACAGATCACAAGCATCTACACACAAAATCGCACACATATATTTTTAGCTTGTAAAGAAGAATTACGTTTCTAGACCACCAGCGAGTGTATTCGTACACAATTTCAATTCTCCCCTCCCCCTCCCAAAAATTATTCCGCCCACCTACCTGCCCCGATTGAATGCTTCGACAGTTTTCAGTTTTCTAAATAGTTCCACTAAGGAGACGCAAAAATGTCACAAATTCGCAATCTTTGCAAACACTGGTTCATAAAGTGTAATACAGGATGAGTATAAAAGAATACCCCAACTTTGAAGGTCTTTAATATCAAAACCAAACAACCTATAACCTTGATTCACCAATCAAATGAACCGTGGAACAGTGCAGTTTGTTTACTATACATTCATAAATGTTCAATGTGACCACCTCGAGCGGCCCGAACGACATCTACGCAATAATCAAACTCGTTCCACGCTCTTGTAAGCATGTCCGGTGTTACGGTTTGGATGGAGTTCGTAACTCTCGGTTTGAGATGGTGAGGGGGAAGCGAGCTCGCATTCGACACGTCAATGTGAAGGGAACGGTCTGATGTTTCCTTTATATGCCGAGAGATGACACTGGGAACGTCTGTCGTCGCACTATGGGCGTGTCTTGTGTGTTGGTCCGCATCGCGATGGCGACGAAACAACAGAAGGCGTTCTGTGTTATTCAGTTTGCTAAATTTGAATCGGTTACGACTATTCAACGTGAATTCCGTCGCAAATACGGACGTCGTCCTCCCGATAGGTGGAGTATCGTACGTTGGTTTCGTCAGTCCCGTGACACAGGGTGCCTTTGCAAAGGCAAACGTTTCGTCCACCATTGCCGGCTAACATTGACGACCTCGAAACGAGAATTACGGACGCCATCCAAACCGTAACACTGGACATGCTGACAAGAGCGTGGAACGAGTTTGATAATCGCGTAGATGTCGTTCGGGCCGCTCGTGGTGGTTACATTGAACATTTATGAATGTATGGTAAACAAACCTCACGGTTCCACGTTTCATTTGATTGCTCAGTCAAGGTTGTGGGTTGTTTGGTTTTGATATTATATACCTTCAAAGTTGGGGTATTCTTTTATACTCACTTTGTTGTAGTGACGTAACCAGGAAAATTTCGACAAGGAAAACACGCTCTTTCAAAGCACGGAAACTTGTGGCGAGTAAATCAGTGTTCTTGGAGACCGAGTGGCGGTACGTGCGTGGGTCTATACGTAGGTGGCTGTAGTTAGTGACGTCAAATGAGCAAGTGCCCTGCTCCTCCGACGAGTAATAGTTGGTTTAGAAGGATTGCCAGGGGGTGGAGGGGGCGTCTTAGATGAGCGCACGTCAAGAAGACAGCAGCAGTGTCAGGTAATATTGTGGTAAGCGTCGAAAGCCTGCCTTGGTTGGCGAGTCGGCACGTGGAAGACATGTCGTGTGCTTAGTAACCTTCAACTAGAGGCCGTTGGTCACTGTTACTCCGGTCGTCGTGGGTTTTTATCGCGCGTTTTCCGTGTTCGAGGTCCGAGAAGCGCGCAAGCGATAAGGGCGACACCGCCACGCGCATCAAGTGCGCCATCACCCCTACACGCGAATCTCTGTACTCGCTGTAAACATATTTTCTGGTGAACTTCCTTAACTGTGATATGGAAGTTTTTAACATGTACATTGCATGGAAACAATGCCACATGCCAGACTGCAAATATATGAATGTTGAGCGTCGTCACTGTACAAGGCTGGGCACTTCCCTGCGCATTTGACTGATTCGTGAGCGAATGTAGGGACGGAACCAAGGATGTACGGGAAAGTAGTTAACTTTCTCACGATTCGTATGCATTGCTACGGTAATTTTACGAATAATTTCTTAGAGTGTGTCTCCTCTTCGTGGTGCGAGTACCGATGCAACTTTGAGCGGTGACCATGTAATTGTTTTTTTTTGTAGCAAAGTTCAGTGCAGAGCGCTGTACTAGTTTCGCAGGAATTCGCCTAGATTATTCTAAGCTATAACAGCATTGAAATAGTGTTTCTTTCCCCCCACGTGGAGAAGTTTCAAAACAGTGTTTGCAATAAGCGTGGCATGAAGCTAGACTGAAGTGTTACTTCGCGTGCAACAGACGGTACACACACAAAAAAGTTGGTTTTCGAAACGTATATTTACAAACACGCTGCAATACAGTTCGTGCGCCATGTAGATCACGTTGACGTAATCTGGTCATTGCACGTGCTTCTCGCTACGGTGAGGTGTGTTCAATTCCCGGCGTTGTCGTTCAATATCGTTGGTTTGTGGGGACCGTGACGGACGTTGCTGTTTGCAAGCGGATTTTCTGGGGATCTCCCGTTTCATGCATCATTTTCTTTACTAACCTACCCTACAGCCACTGTGAAAGAAATGTCGGGGGTCTAATGTAAGGATGATACCTAATCCGTTTCAAGGCAGAGTATCATAAACCTAAGTATACTGGAAATATCATTACTACAGGAAACGTGCATAGTATATTATAGTCCATTCATGGTTGCTTCCAACTTTTCTGAACTCCTGCTGAAGTTATACCTCCAGGTTATTCCACCGCCTCGTGTAAGCAAGGCTTAACTAGGTCCAGAAAATTGAAATATCATTAGAGATGAAAACGGAAACACATGCAGAAGTACCGAGACAATTACAAACACCCGGAACTACGAGCCACAGAACCTCGTAAAAATAAGCTACAGTGCAATCAACTGCATTACGAGGGTAGGATTCGGAGCATAAAGTTAGGATGTAATCAGTCTAATATTCTGATTGATCGGGTTCTCTAACCTAAATATTTACGTGTCCGTCATTTTGAAAATAAGCGTCCGCGCCACTTAAAACACTTTAAGTTCTCATAGAGCTACTTGTTTGAAGAATTTGGTGGAAATAGGTGGATCGGTCCCCGATATATGGTGTGAAAACTTATTTTCTTAATAGGGGCTATCTTACAATATTGCCTTAAAAAAAGAGGTTCTGTATACTATGCCTCTAATAAGTAGTATCAGCATTTAAATTTTTATTGAATTTGGTGAAATGGTTAAATATATATGCAAAACTTATGAAACTATTTTTGTGGCCACCATCTACATAGTCTTATGTAGCACTAATGGCGTGCAAACATTGGGTGTAAATTATTTGAATTGTTCCGGAAATATAGACAAAATGTTCAATTTTCGCAACCGAGACTATTTTGTAAACAGGCCAATAACAGAGTACCAATTCTGTATGCATAATTTATACTTGTTATGACTACTGTTTGCGTACATAATTTGTTTGAATTTTGTATAGAGTTTCAAAGATATAACATATTTATATAAATTATTTATAATAACACCATTGAAAATGTGTGCCGTATATAAAACACGTTAGTTTACATACCATACTGTAGCCCTACTTGCGTGAAAAATTTGGTGGGAATCGGTTTATTAGTCCTCGAGTTATGGCATAAAACCTCCACTTTTTTCAATTGACGATCTTCATAAATGGACAAAGAGGTTATATTAGCATATGCTATAATTGTCGCAAATACTGCCAGTATACAAAGTTAAGTTAGAATAGGTTACACAGTTTGGTAGATATAGCACACCAAGATAAACATATTTTAATAGCCGCTATTATAAAAATAAGTATCTTGCACATACAAATTAACATGGCCTACCGCAGTACAATGTCTTCTCTAAATTTGGAAGAAATTTGTTGTTTCTTTTCCGAGATATTGCACAAAACTTCACATTTTTTCAGGTTGTGCTATCTTCCAAAATGGCGAAGAAGTAGAGCTCTGAATTATAGATGCTGCCAGTATACAATGTTAAGTTGAAATTTGATTCGTAGTTTCGCAAATATAACATACTGAGCTAAGATGTTCATATGGCTGACATTTTGAAAATAAGTGTCTGACTCACTCAAAACATATCAGTTAAGATGGCCTGCCGTAGTTATACTTGTTTGCCAAATTTGGTAGAAACCCTTTGGTTTTTCGGGATATAAAGTATACAATTTTCAATTTGTCATGTGGCGCTATCTTACAAAATGATGGACAAAGGAGACTTAGTGTGGGTAAATTTTACTGTTATTATATATAATGCCAGCACACGAGGTAACGTTGGAATAAATCACACAGTTTAGACGATATATCATGCAAAGCTAAAATAACTATATTTCCGCCATTTTGAAAATAAGTTTCTGACCTACCTAAAACATATTACTTTAAATAAACTGCTGCAGTACTACTGGTTTGCCATATTTGATAAGAATTGGTCAATTGTTTCCCGAGATATGACGGAAACTTTATAAATACGCGCTATATACAACATGGGGTATTGAAGTGGTTAATTTTTATTCATGTTGTTTGAAACATATTCTGTCAGCATACCGCATTTGGTCGAAATTAGTCTATCGTTATGGCAGTTATACCAAATAAACCATAACTATTTTTATAGCCTCAATTTTGAAAATATGTGCTTCTTCAATTTGAACTGCATGCGTTTACACGGCCTATAATATTATTACTCACATGCCAATTCGGGGAGGATTTGTTGAGTAGTTTTTGAGATATAAAGTGAAATCCATATTTATTTATGTGTTGCTAATTTCCAAAATGGCTGAAAAACGACAACATTAATCCCTTAAGCAATGCGGTGTCAACATAAAACATTCTGTTTATATTGGTCGAATTGTTCCTGAGATACATTACCCAAAATTTTAAAATGGCGGCCATTTTGAAAGTAAGTGGTCGGAGTGGTTCAAAACTTTACTACAAATGTTAGTTGGCCTTACTAAGTACTATATGTGTACCGAATTTGGTGAAATTTAGTTAAGCGTTTAAAAATTGATAAGGGTTGGGGAGGGGCACACATTCGCAGTCACACCCATGCACACACACACACAGACACATAGACAGCTAAGAGATCTGATAAGCCTTTGTGAAGAAACCGCGAATAAACTATAGCAGATTATTTATTTGATGCTCGTTTCAGTAATGCTCGAGAAACCACCAGCAATTAGTAGATCTGGGTGAGAGACATCAGCAGGTAAATTCCTGTCTTTCACTTCGTGACAAGGCAGTATTCAAACACTCACAATATTGCGTCACCATTGCGCTTGGGGGCCGCGGTTGTCGGTTACGCAGCGGCTAGAGTTCTCACTTCCTATCAAGGCGAACAGCGTTCAATTCCAGTTTATTCACGCGTGGGAATCGTGCCGGGCGATGCCGCTGGTCGGCAGGTTTTCTCACGGATCTCCCGTTTTTTCCCGCCTTTGCATTCCGGCGCTGCTCCGTACTGGCCTCGCTTCACCCTCATCGGCTTTCAAGACCCCGATGTTAAGGGGGATCCGTTCCCGCCATCTTGGATTTTTGGTAATTTTTCGCTGTGACTTACATCACAGATTTTGTATTTTATTTTGAGCGTTGACAAGGCACGCGGAATTGGTTTGCACATGTTATAAAACATGTATTGCTTGGACACTCTTACAAGTACCATCTCTATAAACACCCGAAAGAAAATTGTACTTACTTTTCGCCGGCTGTCACAAGTCTAAAATAAAAAATAAAAAAGCCAGTAGAAATGTAATAATTTTATAACTCTTAAGAAAATATTATTTATGAAACGCCATTCAAAAAATTTTGCTAAACATTCTTAAATGGAACCTAGAGCGAAAATAGTGAAAATCCAAGATGGCGGGGACGAAGCTCCCTTAAGGGCAGCCCAAAACTCTCGACTCCACCATTGCGTTTAGAGCACTCTATGTTCGACACGCCCAAGGACAGTTGAGACATTGCAGCAACAGAAGAGAGACAGAGTTATACGCACTACACAGTTTGACACTTGATCAGCGACAAATGAGCACATCACATCGGATCTAGTGTGCTCAGCAACTGCGCAGTCTAGGCGACAGGCAACTGAGCCTGCTCAATTGTGTCTCCCAGAGGATAACACCTGTAATAACATGCGTAACACGGCTGGGCGCGTGCCAAGTTCGCACTTTCACAAATGGTAACTGCTTTTTAATACGTTGAGTCAAAATTCCTGTAACAACTTAATAATATAACATCTTGCCAATTGCTTGAAATTCCTCTCCGAATTTCAAGTGACATCGAGGGGAAAAAAAATTCCTTTCGTCCCTTACCGTTTACGAAGTATCCCGCGCTCCCCTCGAAAGGGAAACTTCCCTCGAATTACCGTCACTGCGCAAAAACCACCGTGTCACCGAAGGCACGCGTGTGTTTTTCCGCCGCACATCTGAGTCGTGACTGAGTAACTGTGGTTCACGACCCGCCTCACGACCTGCCAGTGGCGGCTGCTGAAAAGTCTCAAGTTGCATCGGCTACGCCTCACAACTCTGTTGGTTTTGTTTCTCAGAATATTAAGGGGTTTACACATACTTAAGTACGCACGACCGCGATTTATTTACACTTGCCTGCTGCTAAAATCGACAGAAAAAAATCCCTACTAATTAAACGCATATTCCTATTTAAATTTCAAACAACAAATTTTAAATATGCGTTTTTAATGTATAAATTATTTATGTGAATTTACTGCTTACTGCCAAATCTTACTCGCTAACTACTTGCGTTTTCAATTATGAAGACCCTGTTAATGGCCAGTGATTGACTGTTGAAGTAGTTAGGTAGTTAGGCTTAACGTCTCGTCAACAGCGAGGTCATTCATTAGAGACGGAGCAAGTCGCTCAATGAAGAGAGATCGGGGAAGGAATCGGCCAATGGCTTTAAGGGCCCATCCCAGCATTTGCCTGGGGTGATTTCGGGAAACCATGGAAAACCAAAATCAGGATGGCTGGAGCAGGAATCAAACCCGGGTTCTCCCGAATGCGCGTCCAGTGTGTTACCACTGCACAACCTAGCTCAGTAACTCATTGACTCAGTGTTGCCAGACTTCATCGAAAGAATGTACCTACACAACTAAGAAAATTTCCCTGCACGTTCCCCTTCGTTTTCCCCACAATTGAATTAACACACATTTGCTATGCGATACTTTTATTACGGCTGTTAGTAACTAATTTGTTGTATTTTGTAAGTGAAAACCCAGATTTTCTATTCTCAGAGTCAACTAAAATAAAACACATTTGTTTACTCGCAGGACCATACACCTGTGTTCAAATTTACTTGCACAAGCACCAATACTGGCCTTGATAAGCACCAGCGTTGTCACCTATGTGGTTGACTCTTCATTGTATACGGTTTGATGGTTGTCACTAAATAATAAAAGGAAACGCACACTCAAACACTAAGTTTACTCATCTTCACTATTGCAGTCCACAAATGAATGGATTGATTGATTGGAAAGGGCTTATTAACGTCCCCGGATTTATGCCTGAAGGCTTATAAGCGGACGGTTTACAAACTAACTTATAACCAAACTTAAACTAACACCCATGTCTTACCAGGGATTCGAACCCAGAACTCCCGCGCTCCAGACCAGCAGCCCAACAACCGACTGTGTCACGGGAGGTCGGCCCACAAATGAAACTTATGAACTGCCTGTACGTGGATTTTTTGTGGAACAGCGATGTTTTTTTGTTTCAGCATCATATATATATTATTTTCGTCTTTTACAAGGTAAGCATTTCTTTAGGAATGACATAATTATAACACTGTTTTTCTTGCTGTTTTATATCCCCAATGTGTATGTGTATATTGAAAGTTACTTTTTTTTTCTTTTTTTTTTTTCGTTTTAATGTCTGCCATTTTTGAAAAATTCTTTCCACTGCGGCATTTGAATGAGGCAAGAAAATAACACAGTTTGTCAGTTGCCTGATATTGCGAAATTGCAGTTTTCCTGTGTGTAACTTCAGTTACTGTACTTACTTAATATGTGCCTTCAACCAATAAAATGTAAAAATGTTTTGACGTGAGTTCTGGGCTAATATGGTTCGGGATGGACTTGCAAATAACATTTCTTACAATATTTGTATGTTTGGTTTTCTGCATTCTTAAGTCAGCAGAATTTTCGAATCTGGGTAAATCGTTTGTGCTAATTTCACAGAATGTTCCGTGGAGTTAAAACTGAAATTATGTTCAACTGAAGAAAGGGTTAGCATCACGTCAACCGTCACTACCTTATCTAACTTCACAGTTGGAAACATATCAGTTAATTTTGAAATAGGTACTTTTAACACAAGTTTCATTCTTGTGACGACTGTGGTTTTGTAGCTTACTTCTCCCAGCACTTCAAACTTTATTGCAACACAAACCTTAATTTACCATGTACATGAGCAGCTAATCAACTTTGAAAATCCTTTTCTTGCAACCACTAAAAAAAAATTGTTTCCTCCAGCTTTTTTCACTTTTCAGCTCCACTCATTGTCCGCACTTTCTTGGATGTAGATGGGACTGTTGCTTCATCTTCACTGAACATTTTTAACATGTAATTTGAACACGACAACATACATTCACCAGAGTTAAAGGGCAATAGCCAAAATTAAAAAAAAAAAAGTTGGGAAGGGGGGGGGGAATTACTTGGTGTGTAGTAACAAAGACATGTAGATGAAAATTTTGGGAATGGGTATTTCCCAAATGAAGTTCTTGGCAGTTAGTAACTAACAAATGTTGTCTGGAAGGACTCGAAAATTAATATTACTCTACTGTAAATGCTGTTAAATGTGACTAACATCCAATTGTAATAAAATTGTACCTGAAACTTTTTTTATTATTTATGGCAACTGAAAATTCCCTCTCTAAAATCCGCCATCAAATGTAGTTTCATGTAGGAAAAAATCCCTACGTCTGGCAGCACTGCTGACTGTTGAGTTTTAACGTCGCGTGTTTGGAGGTCTATGTCCGTTATCGGCTGCCTTCTGTGTGGGGACACTGTTCTCCTATTTTACAGCGCCACTGAGAATTCTGATTCTGCAATACTGAATGCCTGTCATTCGCGCGCGAACAGCATGGCCGCGTCCAAATTACGTCATCCAGTCAAGTAAAGGCTGTGCGCGGTAAAACGAGCACTTCTGAAATCAACCTTTGAGAACTGTCTCTGCCCCTACCTGCACATGTTTTAACGGGCACAAGGGCCGGCGTGCGTCCAGTTAAGTTGGTAACGACGAAAAGGAAGTAGTTCCATGTCTACAATTTGAATTAATAGTGTTGTGTAAGTATTTGTGAAAACTGAAATTATTTGTTTCTTTCTGATTTTTTTTTTAGTACATATAAGTGTATGAAGTAACAAATATGTAAAATATTTACTTGTTTAATAATTTTACAGCTTTAACTGACCGACGCACGGATAAAGTAATGAGGCACATGGCAGTGTTAATTGTACATACTGTGGAAGAATACGCAATGCGAATGCAAGTAGATCTTAAACATGGCTTTGAAAGTGCTCAATAAACCCGCGAACAGCCTATATTTAAGGGGAATGACTTGAAAATCATGTTTAACTCTTCAGTATCGCGTCTGGACATAAGCAAGCATTGCGATGCGCCCTTAAAGATTGCGATATGCCATTCTAAGATTAAGATATACATTCCCGGGAAGTTGCATTACCTTGGGAATTAGATCTCTAACAGAAGAATTTCAATACACGCAAATAAAGCCAGTGGATATAGTTGCAGTTGCCACCTTGTACTTCTCTCCTTTCCCTTTAGGAAACTGCAAGGAAAATGTATAAATATGACGTTTCTTACCATTTTCACTATTTTTTAATATACACACTTATTAGTATAAGACTAAAAGTTAGCTGCTGTAGATAATCGTTTTTTCTATCTTTTATGGACAGTAAGTCGTATTACCACAAATGTAATTATCGAGATACGCGTATATGCTCAAATAATGATTTTGCACGCCCTAAATCGGAATCATTTAAAACACTATCGTTTGTGAAAAGTGCAACATCAAGAAGGGTACAGGTGACTTAAATGAACATTATACCACAGATTATGAACATTGCAATACACAATTGGTTAGAATTACAGAACTGTACATGATCTCTGTCCTTGAGAATTCAGTATGGTGTGAAGCCCCTGCGTGCTGTAATCAGAGCCCCTAAACGTCGTGGCATGGAATCAAAGAGGACCTGGATATGTTCCTGGGGAATCTCCCTACATGCGGTTTGTATGCGAGTCCACAAAGCATCAGCAGTGGTTGCTAGAGGACCGTGACGAACAAGTCGCCGATCAACCATATCCCAGACATGTTCGATGGGGCGAAATGTCAGGCGAACGTGCAGGCCAGGTAAGCAGTGGTATCCGTCAGTGTAGCGGAGTTCATCCTACGGCATACCACGAAGACCGAACGGAGTATCTGCTGTATATTGGTTGGAGGTTCAATCCTAACCACATCCAGGAAATTTCTGTACAGGTAAATTTTTTTTTGCGACAAAATAATTTAAAATAATTTATTTGACATAGTAATACACTGCTATTTACCATTACGCTAATTTATAATTAACTATAAATAACTTATTGTGATTAGTTTGGATTAGTGGATATTTTTTTTTTACTAGAGAGATTAGTACTTTTTTTTTTAAATTCCGGATGGAGAAGTTTTAACTGGCAATATGTAAATATTTACTGATTCCGATTTGGAGTGCAGGCGATATTTTACTAGAGATTCCCCGTAAATGCTCCAGAAGTGTAAGAAATATTTTGACGCTAAGCATGTTTACTACATGCGAATGCTCCTATGCACCCGGATGGGCTGAACATTTTTATGTTCAGTTGACCTTTAGGGAGACCACGGTGGCTGTGCGGTTAGACTGCTCGCCTCACATGAGGGGGAACCGGGTTCAAACCCCGGCCGGTTCACTCCGGATTTTTGCAAGTGGGAATCGTCCCGGACGATGCCGCTGGTCGGCGGGTTTTCTCGGGGATCTCCCGCTTCCCCACCCTTTCATTCCGGCGCTGCTCCATATTCACCCTCATCGACTCTCAGGACGTCGATGTCAAGAGCCACCGGAACGCAATTGGAAGGGAAGCTGAAAAGCGCAGACATTCAAATTCTATCATTAAACGAAACTGCAAATTATTCCGTTCTTTGCCCACCTGAGAGACCCAGGAATTCTGCGAGTTCATTTGGCAGCAGGGCTGGATTTCAAACGCTGCTTGCACAGCCACCACTTTCTCGTGCTCATCGGCTCCTGCCTCGGCTACGAGCGCTTCTACGTGAGGAGTGTCTGTCTCTTTACAACGCTAGGTATTATAATTGGCCCAGAGTCTAGAAAGTCTTTTATCACTTTGAATATTTGGCGAAGTAATATATGGAGTTTGCAGTGATATAAACGTCTGAACTCCTTGTAGTACTGGCGATCTAATATTACTTCGCCATCACTTGTCATGACGTCCACTGCGAAGTAATGAGCCGTTGGCGGCAATCAAATTGTAAATCACTCAAATTAACGCAGTGGATGACGTATTTTGTTTTCTAGAAAAGAACATTATATTTGGGTGATTAACAAATCGCCATCATATTGGCCGTGGGTGTCCATGCTGCAGTAGATATGAGTGACTCACTTCTTTCTTGTCTTGAGTTCTACAAATGTGTACAGCACTCAGAGATGTTTTAGTCCCGGTTTAAAAGTGGCAGGGAAGTACAAGATTTTGAAGTTTAGCGGTTTACCGATCCGAGTCTTTACACATCAATAAACACCAGACATTTTTTGCAAATTTCGGGATCGGTTTAACTTCAAACGCTTTTCCTTTGATAAGGCTGTGAATAAATTATATCATACATACGCACAACCTCTTATCTTTGCATGAGTTTTGCAACGGCGATAAGTACAGAACCCGGAAGTTTTGCGCGAGTTCATTTGAAGGCACTTTAATCTTTAAACACTCGTACATTTTATTTTCTACGTCTACTGTAACACAATTGGTTAGATACTCGCAGGACGACTTTCGACCAATAAAAAACCTTCACGGGGAAATAAGAGCCGAATATCACGCTTTTTCACTTGAGGATATGGAAAACTAACTGATACTTAGGTGCACAAAATATTGTGCAGTTTAGCTTGCTGTCGAAAGAATCCATGACATTTTTACGCATTCCCCACAATTGTTTGGTAAAATTTACTCTTATTTATCTGTTGTGTTAATAAGATATATCTTTGGGAACTAGATTCAAAAGAATTCCTTGATCAAATAAAACATTTACAGTGAACTGTGCCGTACGACGATAGTTATTTCACTAGTCTTCTAGCAAACGAAGAGTCAACTTAATTTATTTTTCGAAATTTAAGTTTACCTACTTACGTGTTGGAATTTACACACCACTTAAAAGACAGATAGTTTATTTCAAACTAGTCATCTGACGCTGACCGCGGATTCCCTCAGAGCCCCTGACAACCTGTGCACACCACCTAGCGGAGCAGGTAGGAACTATCTACTCAAGATACTGGCCGCATACCGTGCGACCGCAGGCCACACGCCCAACTTTGTGCTACCCGAGTCAGTGCAGCAACTTCGTATGCCACAAGGCGTAACTTTGTGCAAACCACACCAATTAACATGATCTTCACGATTACTATTCATGACAAGCCAGGAAACGAATGTGGCAAAATCCCTGCACGGGTAACAAAATGCCGAAGGTGCAAAGTCCCGACCACGTGGTCGACGAGAACTAAGCACTCCCATAACTTTATGGAAAAAATATATATTGCATCGAGCAATGCGTAATAAAGGAACACAGCAGAAATTAATAATATAAGGAAAACAGCTTGCACAAACGGCAATCAGAATCAAGACAAATGCTTAAAACATGTGGATGTATAGTTGAAACCGAGCGACTACCACGGAGTTTTGCGGAACGCCAGTCTGTCTAGGTTCCACGTTAGCTTCGCCATTTTACAAAATTCAAACGTTTTTGTGATGCCTTGTGAGCTGAATCGTTAGTTCACGAACCTCGCGTGGATTAGTACAGGCAGAGATAAACCCGAGCGTAATTGTCAAGTGTGGAACTCCTTACAAAAAAAAAATCCCACATTTTCTGGCGGCTGTGTGCACGATGTTAGACAATGAGTCGCCCGCTGCGTCCCACATCANTTACAAACATTTTCAAGGCAATATTGTCCGGAAGTAAGTACGTAATACGTTATTAAGAACATCAACGAATTAATAAACACACATACGCAGAGTTATAGCTAACCATTTAGGTTACATAGAGCTGCATGTATTCCAGTATTGTAACTAAGTAATATTTTAATGTATCCTGAACTTCTGTTAGCAATCATACTGTANTGCATGTATTCCAGTATTGTAACTAAGTAATATTTTAATGTATCCTGAACTTCTGTTAGCAATCATACTGTAAAACGTTTGCGTTTTACAAAAAAAAATTATTTATAAACTTACTTGCTAAGATTAATTTTGTAACGCTACAAGTAAATTATACCAAATTTTACAAAGAGTTACTTGTAAATGTTTAAAACAAATGTTCAGTTTTAACAAGCGAGCACTGTAGACTTCAAATTTATCACTAACTCAGAGAAACAAATGATTATGTACGTTTCATAAAATACTGTGAATATTTTGTCTGTTGTAATGAAATAAAATTCCTGGCGGTTAGTTTAAAAAAAAATCCTTTGCAATAAAGGCACAACTTTTAATTTTTCACTGTGCAGTGTTAGACGTGACTGGTACTCGGTGTTTGTTAGCGCCAAACATTCTCAACTCAGAGCAATAGCTACATATGTCCAGGAATATTGGAACCTGCGTGAGGACAATGCCTTCTTTGCGTTCTGATCTTACACCACGTACACTGAAGAGCAAAAAAAAAAAAAAAAAAAAAAAAAAAAACTGGTATAGGCGTGCGTATGCAAATAACAGAGGTATGGAACCAATCAGAGTAACGCGATGCAGTCGGCAGCTATAGACCGGTTACTGCTGCTACGATGGCAGGTTATCAAGGTTTAAGTGAGTTTGAACGTGGTGTTATAGTCGGCGCACGAGAGATGGGACATATCATCTCCGAGGTAGCGATAACATTTCGATGTTCGCGTGCGACCAATTTCACGAGTGTAGCGTGAATATCGGGAATCCGGTAAAACATCACATCTTCGACATCGCTGCGGCCGGAAAAATATCGCGAAAGAACGGGACAAACGACGACTGACGAGAATCATTAAACGTGACAGACGTGCAACCCTTTCTCAAATTGGCGCAGATTGGATTTGTGGACTGCCCTGCAGGATTCATNCAAATTGGCGCAGATTGGATTTGTGAACTGCCCTGCAGGATTAATGTTGTGAATTGCCTCCTGCATACCTTCAGGCTTAGTGTTTCACCCGTGGACAGCCGGGTCGTGTCCCACGCTGTTGCCCTACACGAGGGATGCTTCTTATCACGGTCACCGAACGCCGAGCCCACAACAGCTCATTTGCAGGTGTGTCCAGCTCAGGTGCAGTGCGGATGGAGAATTTCTTGTTTGCAAAATANGACGTGCAACCCTTTCTCAAATTGGCGCAGATTGGATTTGTGAACTGCCCTGCAGGATTCACGGTGTGAATTGCCTACTGCATACCTTCAGACATTAGTCGAGTCCATGCCACGTAGCCAGGCTTAGTGTTTCACCCGTGGACAGCCGGGTCGTGTCCCACGCTGTTGCCCTACACGAGGGATGCTTCTTATCACGGTCACCTAACGCCTAGCCCACAACAGCTCATTTGCAGGTGTGTCCAGCTCAGGTGCAGTGCGGATGGAGAATTTCTTGTTTGCAAAATANTAAAAAAAAGAAGGCTGGTGGGTCGATCACCCTCTCCAATACCCGTCTTCCAGTGTCTCCGTACAGGACCCCCCGCGCACCCCTTGTGTTCCAAGATAACGCCTAACTTCTCCGGCAGACGGAGCCGTGGCTGTTAGCACTAACACAATTCGCCCCGCCATTCACCGACCCATCTAAATGCATTAATTCCCCCTCCTCACCTCGTCCAGTCTCTCGCACCCTTCTACCAACTTGGTGCGGGGTGGACCGCTTATATCAGCAATTTGGTCACGTATGTAACCCCTTCTCCCCACCACTCCGAGGCATTTTAATAACTTACTCCTCTAAAAATGCAAATGCACATAGTTGCGTCTGCATCTTCAATAAACTGCAAATTGGGTTATGCTAATTTATTCTTCCTTCTTCGTTAGCTGCCGTGGAAGCACTTATCTAGTTTTCTCGTTGCTTCGTTTAGCTAGGAATCTTTGTAGTTACTCAGGATAAAACAGCATGGCTGTAAAATCGCACATTTCACTTGTGGGGTTACGTCATAGTAGCTTTTTGTGTATAATGGTTCTAATTTATTGGATTACAAACATTTTCAAGGCAATATTGTCCGGAAGTAAGTACGTAATACGTTATTAAGAACATCAACGAATTAATAAACACACATACGCAGAGTTATAGCTAACCATTTAGGTTACATACAGCTGCATGTATTCCAGTATTGTAACTAAGTAATATTTTAATGTATCCTGAACTTCTGTTAGCAATCATACTGTAAAACCTTTGCGTTTTACAAAAAAAAATTATTTATAAACTNCCTTTGCGTTTTACAAAAAAAAATTATTTATAAACTTACTTGCTAAGATTAATTTTGTAACGCTACAAGTAAATTATACCAAATTTTACAAAGAGTTACTTGTGAATGTTTAAAACAAATGCTCAGTTTTAACAAGCGAGCACTGTAGACTTCAAATTTATCACTAACTCAGAGAAACAAACGATTATGTACGTTTCATAAAATACTGTGAATATTTTGTCTGTTGTAATGAAATAAAATTCCTGGCGGTTAGTTTAAAAAAAAATCCTTTGCAATAAAGGCACAACTTTTAATTTTTCACTGTGCAGTGTTAGACGTGACTGGTACTCGGTGTTAGACGTGACTGGTACTCGGTGTTAGACGTGACTGGTACTCGGTGTTAGACGTGACTGGTACTCGGTGTTAGACGTGACTGGTACTCGGTGTTAGACGTGACTGGTACTCGGTGTTAGACGTGACTGGTACTCGGTGTTAGACGTGACTGGTACTCGGTGTTAGACGTGACTGGTACTCGGTGTTAGACGTGACTGGTACTCGGTGTTAGACGTGACTGGTACTCGGTGTTAGACGTGACTGGTACTCGGTGTTAGACGTGACTGGTACTCGGTGTTAGACGTGACTGGTACTCGGTGTTAGACGTGACTGGTACTCGGTGTTAGACGTGACTGGTACTCGGTGTTAGACGTGACTGGTACTCGGTGTTAGACGTGACTGGTACTCGGTGTTAGACGTGACTGGTACTCGGTGTTAGACGTGACTGGTACTCGGTGTTAGACGTGACTGGTACTCGGTGTTAGACGTGACTGGTACTCGGTGTTAGACGTGACTGGTACTCGGTGTTAGACGTGACTGGTACTCGGTGTTAGACGTGACTGGTACTCGGTGTTAGACGTGACTGGTACTCGGTGTTAGACGTGACTGGTACTCGGTGTTAGACGTGACTGGTACTCGGTGTTAGACGTGACTGGTACTCGGTGTTAGACGTGACTGGTACTCGGTGTTAGACGTGACTGGTACTCGGTGTTAGACGTGACTGGTACTCGGTGTTAGACGTGACTGGTACTCGGTGTTAGACGTGACTGGTACTCGGTGTTAGACGTGACTGGTACTCGGTGTTAGACGTGACTGGTACTCGGTGTTAGACGTGACTGGTACTCGGTGTTAGACGTGACTGGTACTCGGTGTTAGACGTGACTGGTACTCGGTGTTAGACGTGACTGGTACTCGGTGTTAGACGTGACTGGTACTCGGTGTTAGACGTGACTGGTACTCGGTGTTAGACGTGACTGGTACTCGGTGTTAGACGTGACTGGTACTCGGTGTTAGACGTGACTGGTACTCGGTGTTAGACGTGACTGGTACTCGGTGTTAGACGTGACTGGTACTCGGTGTTAGACGTGACTGGTACTCGGTGTTAGACGTGACTGGTACTCGGTGTTAGACGTGACTGGTACTCGGTGTTAGACGTGACTGGTACTCGGTGTTAGACGTGACTGGTACTCGGTGTTAGACGTGACTGGTACTCGGTGTTAGACGTGACTGGTACTCGGTGTTAGACGTGACTGGTACTCGGTGTTAGACGTGACTGGTACTCGGTGTTAGACGTGACTGGTACTCGGTGTTAGACGTGACTGGTACTCGGTGTTAGACGTGACTGGTACTCGGTGTTAGACGTGACTGGTACTCGGTGTTAGACGTGACTGGTACTCGGTGTTAGACGTGACTGGTACTCGGTGTTAGACGTGACTGGTACTCGGTGTTAGACGTGACTGGTACTCGGTGTTAGACGTGACTGGTACTCGGTGTTAGACGTGACTGGTACTCGGTGTTAGACGTGACTGGTACTCGGTGTTAGACGTGACTGGTACTCGGTGTTAGACGTGACTGGTACTCGGTGTTAGACGTGACTGGTACTCGGTGTTAGACGTGACTGGTACTCGGTGTTAGACGTGACTGGTACTCGGTGTTAGACGTGACTGGTACTCGGTGTTAGACGTGACTGGTACTCGGTGTTAGACGTGACTGGTACTCGGTGTTAGACGTGACTGGTACTCGGTGTTAGACGTGACTGGTACTCGGTGTTAGACGTGACTGGTACTCGGTGTTAGACGTGACTGGTACTCGGTGTTAGACGTGACTGGTACTCGGTGTTAGACGTGACTGGTACTCGGTGTTAGACGTGACTGGTACTCGGTGTTAGACGTGACTGGTACTCGGTGTTAGACGTGACTGGTACTCGGTGTTAGACGTGACTGGTACTCGGTGTTAGACGTGACTGGTACTCGGTGTTAGACGTGACTGGTACTCGGTGTTAGACGTGACTGGTACTCGGTGTTAGACGTGACTGGTACTCGGTGTTAGACGTGACTGGTACTCGGTGTTAGACGTGACTGGTACTCGGTGTTAGACGTGACTGGTACTCGGTGTTAGACGTGACTGGTACTCGGTGTTAGACGTGACTGGTACTCGGTGTTAGACGTGACTGGTACTCGGTGTTAGACGTGACTGGTACTCGGTGTTAGACGTGACTGGTACTCGGTGTTAGACGTGACTGGTACTCGGTGTTAGACGTGACTGGTACTCGGTGTTAGACGTGACTGGTACTCGGTGTTAGACGTGACTGGTACTCGGTGTTAGACGTGACTGGTACTCGGTGTTAGACGTGACTGGTACTCGGTGTTAGACGTGACTGGTACTCGGTGTTAGACGTGACTGGTACTCGGTGTTAGACGTGACTGGTACTCGGTGTTAGACGTGACTGGTACTCGGTGTTAGACGTGACTGGTACTCGGTGTTAGACGTNACGGGTACTTGCGATGTTGAAGACGTTTGCTCGTTGACGGCAGCCCGAGGAAGCGTTAGACTCCACTACGCGGGTGCCTGGTGGCTTCGGCGGAGGACAGAGTTACACTGGGCGCGCGGCGTTCCTTTCACTTAGCGGCGGCTGGGGCGACTGAGGTGTCCCCTTGTGACGTCAGCGCCGCCTTCGAACTTGATTCGACGACGAGCTACTTCCTATCCGAGGTCATTCTCCACAGCTTTGGGGAGGACGACGGTTGCGGAGTCTTTACTATAACTACCCTGGCACGCTAAGTGACGGCGGATACTCGGGGGAGGTCACACTAAGGGGTTGGTCGCTCTTTGGGACATGTGAAATGTACAAAATTTTAATGTAGGCTTTATTGGGGAATTTGTACCAGTTATGTATTCTATCTTGTATAGTTGCACTATTTTAACAGCAATTTTTATGTAACCCCTTAAATTGGTATAACGTTATAAGTAATTGGGGAATTGTTAATCTAAAAATAATGTAATATATATTCCTTTGTAAAGTCATTATTTTGTACAAAATGTGTATATTTTGGGAAGGAGGAAGAAGAAAAAAGGAGATGTGCCCGGAAATTAAAACTCAAAATTGAAACTTTTTTTTTCTTCACTTTTTGCAGGTACCCTATTAAACGAAATCAGTTATGCAATTTGATTTTATTTTCCACCTTCCTTATTCGCCTCCAATTTTTTTGTGGATCATGAATTACATGCTTGTTGAGTTCGGGGAATGTTTTGTACATGTGATACTGTGGTCGGGTGGTCACTAAGGACACTCTGTTGCTGTATCTACAGTCTATATGATGGGTTACGGGTATAAAAATTTGTTCCTCACAACTATAATTCTTTTTCAATATAAAGCCGTCGTTCTGTCATTGGTCGCGTGTGTGCATGGGAGGACGTTTTCTTCCTTTGGTTACTTCGATTCTGCACGTTCGCGTCCGTACACGCATCACGCCTGGTCCTTATATTCGTCCAGTCAAAAAACGGGTCACTGATAACCGACGTCCTTATTCACAGGTCGTTGAACCGACAAAATTGTTCTGGCCTTGCTTATAAAGAAGCTTTTAGCGTTCAACCAATTCTGACCATAGAGAGAGTTTTTTTTTCTAAAAACACTCTCTCTCCCCCTTTCTCTTCGCTTACATATTTCTTTTTAGTCTTGACGGTAGATGGGCTTAAATAATCGCCGTTAGATCTTATCTCCAGAGTTATACGACCTCCTACAATCTGTTCACGGTTGATTGAGCAGTTTTGAACGCTGTACTGAAGATCTCCTTTTGTCCTCATTTTGTATCCTTCCGCTATACAGTATATAAGATTAACATTGCCACGGACCGTATCACTTTATTCATGTGTCATTCAGGGAAACCGGTGGAATTTTTTTAAGGAAAGTAAATATATTATTAATATGCAAATCTCTGCTATTATGAGTATACAACAAGATACATGGACTATAGTAGCTATAATTTTCAACGTTATACTAGCAGTACGTCAAAGCGTTGAACTATTTTTCGTAATTCGCTGCCAACTTAACTAGGTGGCATCTTGCCACTGTTATGCAGTTGTGGACAGTGATTTTTTTTCGGTGGTTGATTTCAAAAGTGTTTTCTTCATCGCGAGCAACTTTTAGTGTGCACGGCCAGCGATGGCGCTTGACGAAAGTAAAAATAACACCGCGATAAAAATAAAGGGTGCGCAAAAGGAGAGAAGAACAAGTAAGGGATCAGAAGTGGCTTGGAAAACGTGGGGAGGATAAACGGAAGTGGTTCCCCTGGGGAGCACAAAAATTGGCTGAAAGAAAGAAAGAAAGAAAGCAATCTCCAGGCGCAGTAGGAAACTTGTTTAAGGTAGTGACTTTTTTTTTTAATTCATGCGAAAATTCTGATATTATTTCAGGTCTTCGTTTTCTCTGCGGCGGGGGATAATTTCCTTGAATTGTCGCTCGGGAATTCCTGCCGAGGTTTAACAAACCATCGCTCCATTGCAGATTATATTTGTTATAGTCTTTCAATATGTTTATTTTTATTTCTTTACTGGAGCACCATCCCAGTGAGTTTTCCACCTTCGTGTGAACAAAAAAATTATTGTTTGTTAGACGGTGAAGTTAGTACAATTGCGAAGGTACAATATTATTTTTAAATTACTTTCCGAAGGATAGATGGGCTTCTGAGATCACTTTTTCTGTTTGATTATAGGCGTGTGTCCATGGACCTGTTTGGGTGCTTTACAAACGATGTTATATCCATGCACTGANTCTGTTTGATTATAGGCGTGTGTCCATGGACCTGTTTGGGTGCTTTACAAACGATGTTATATCCATGCACTGATTTTCGCAAATATCAGTTCAGGTATAGTAAATACTTAGCAAGGACACGTGACTTTCACACTTTTTTGAATGTGTGATAATTGTTAATTTTTGAAAATGGCAACATTAAACATTTTTTCCGTCCTATATCGTATCCCAAGAACTATTCAAACGATTGCAATCAAAATTGGTACTTAACAGACCACATTGTCAGCATCGAACTCAGAGACTCGCGTTCTGATTGGTCCGCTATGTTCGAAGAAAATGCCACCTAAATAAATAAATT
Source organism: Clitarchus hookeri (assembly GCA_002778355.1). Classification (NCBI taxonomy): domain Eukaryota; kingdom Metazoa; phylum Arthropoda; class Insecta; order Phasmatodea; family Phasmatidae; genus Clitarchus; species Clitarchus hookeri. The sequence continues at coordinate 907,007 of NQII01000182.1, read as the reverse complement.
GTCATATGTCGTGAATTATTCAACCGATTCCCGCCAAATTTGGCGTACAAGCAATGCTGTGGTGACTTACGCTAAGCATATTTGATTTTATTATATCAAGATCTCTTTTTATAAACGGGNGAGCCCACAACAGCTCATTTGCAGGTGTGTCCAGCTCAGGTGCAGTGCGGATGGAGAATTTCTTGTTTGCAAAATATCGGAAACACAAATTAATGTAAGGCTGCGTGTGAGCTGCATACCGGCATGGTCCCCCCCCCCTACTTTCCTGACGACCCACGCGATGACGTATCTCTGCGGAGCAGCGGGTTGCGGTTTCGGGGCAAGTCCTTCAAGAAGGGAGTGTCCTGTAGTGGCCGGGATGTGGGTTGTGACCAGTCGTGCAAAGGGCCGCTTGGACGAGGCGTGTGTCACCCTCTCCCCCCGAGGACTCCGAGATAATCATCTGAAAACATAAATGTGGGGCATGGCCACGTACCTGGGTATTCACCAGGAATTCTAAGCATTCGCAATTAGGATAACGANAAAACATAAATGTGGGGCATGGCCACGTACCTGGGTATTCACCAGGAATTCTAAGCATTCGCAATTAGGATAACGACGGGAAGGAATCACTATTTGTTGTTTTTCATTATCGTCCACGTTGAGCTGCTTGAAACGAGTTTACTGTTGTGGATTGGTATCTCCAGATAAAAACGTTCTTGTCTAACGTTTATTTTTTCATCTCATCTCACGTTATTCCAGATAGAATCAACTGGCCACGATACACAGTCCTTCAGTGGGTATTCCGGCCACGCCAGAAAACCTTTCGCACAAGCGAGTGCCTTACCTCACCCTTTCTGGTTAGTAGAAAGTCTTGTTATTTTGGAGAGAGAGTCCCAGTGTCAGGGCTTCAAACGGCTTTACCCCAAACCCGGTCCTGACATTATAAAATACGGAAAGGTTTAGTATTTCCTGTAACATTTGTTGTCGGACACGAGCAATACCAACGGTACAATCTGACAAACATTGCCTATTCAGTAGTCAGCATTTTCGCTTAATTCTGAAATTTACCCACGAACTAGCGTGCNACAATCTGACAAACATTGCCTATTCAGTAGTCAGCATTTTCGCTTAATTCTGAAATTTACCCACGAACTAGCGTGCGGTCCTTTACAGCAAACATTTTGGAATCGTTGAACCACTTTCTCCTACTGCTGACAAGAAATTAAATCACTGAAAATATCTGCAGTCAACACATATTTTTACTAATCAGTGTGTGGATAATATCAGAACACTCTGTTTAGTCTATTCGCGGTTTCTTCACTCATTTTGTTGCAGGGACAAATCCAAATATTGCTGAAGTTGTCCTGCTGAAATAACTATCAGTTTTGCAGGAGGAACAGAATGCCTTGCTGAAGTAACTGTATTAATAAATGCAGAAGCAACCACAGACAAGACCACAAGAAACAGTTCTTTTGCAGTTACTGTCTACGTTAACAATATTTAGATTGTAATTTAACAGAGTTACACTACCTCACGACAATATGGCTCGGGTAACGGGTACTTGCGATGTTGAAGACGTTTGCTCGTTGACGGCAGCCCGAGGAAGCGTTAGACTCCACTACGCGGGTGCCTGGTGGCTTCGGCGGAGGACAGAGTTACACTGGGCGCGCGGCGTTCCTTTCACTTAGCGGCGGCTGGGGCGACTGAGGTGTCCCCTTGTGACGTCAGCGCCGCCTTCGAACTTGATTCGACGACGAGCTACTTCCTATCCGAGGTCATTCTCCACAGCTTTGGGGAGGACGACGGTTGCGGAGTCTTTACTATAAATACCCTGGCACGCTAAGTGACGGCGGACACTCGGAGGGAGGTCACACTAAGGGGTTGGTCGCTCTTTGGGACATGTGAAATGTACAAAATTTTAATGTAGGCTTTATTGGGGAATTTGTACCAGTTATGTATTCTATCTTGTATAGTTGCACTATTTTAACGGCAATTTTTATGTAACCCCTTAAATTGGTATAACGTTATAAGTAATTGGGGAATTGTTAATCTAAAAATAATGTAATATATGTTTCTTTGTAAAGTCATTATTTTGTACAAAATGTGTATATTTTGGGAAGGAGGAAGAAGAAAAAAGGAGATGTGCCCGGAAATTAAAACTCAAAATTGAAACTTTTTTTTTCTTCACTTTTTGCAGGTACCCTATTAAACGAAATCAGTTATGCAATTTGATTTTATTTTCCACCTTCCTTATTCGCCTCCAATTTTTTTGTGGATCATGAATTACATGCTTGTTGAGTTCGGGGAATGTTTTGTACATGTGATACTGTGGTCGGGTGGTCACTAAGGACACTCTGTTGCTGTATCTACAGTCTATATGATGGGTTACGGGTATAAAAATTTGTTCCTCACAACTATAATTCTTTTTCAATATAAAGCCGTCGTTCTGTCATTGGTCGCGTGTGTGCATGGGAGGACGTTTTCTTCCTTTGGTTACTTCGATTCTGCACGTTCGCGTCCGTACACGCATCACGCCTGGTCCTTATATTCGTCCAGTCAAAAAACGGGTCACTGATAACCGACGTCCTTATTCACAGGTCGTTGAACCGACAAACTTGTTCTGGCCTTGCTTATAAAGAAGCTTTTAGCGTTCAACCAATTCTGGCCATAGAGAGGTTTTTTTATCTAAAAGCACTCTCTCCCCCTTTCTCTTCGCTTACGCAATACTCAAATAATCGCCGTTAGATCTTCTCTCCACAGTCATACGACGTCCAACAATCTGTTCACGGTTGATTGAGCAGTTTTGAACGCTGTACTGAAGATCTCCTTTTGTCCTCATTTTGTATCCTTCCGCTATACAGTATATAAGATTAACATTGCCACGGACCGTATCACTTTATTCATGTGTCATTCAGGGAAACCGGTGGAATTTTTTTAAGGAAAGTAAATATATTATTAATATGCAAATCTGTGCTATTATGAGTATACAACAAGATACATGGACTATAGTAGCTATAATTTTCAACGTTATACTAGCAGTACGTCAAAGCGTTGAACTATTTTTCGTAATTCGCTGCCAACTTAACTAGGTGGCATCTTGCCACTGTTATGCAGTTGTGGACAGTGATTTTTTTTCGGTGGTTGATTTCAAAAGTGCTTTCTTCATCGCGAGCAACTTTTAGTGTGCACGGCCAGCGATGGCGCTTGACGAAAGTAAAAATAACACTGCGATAAAAATAAAGGGTACGCAAAAGGAGACAAGAACAAGTAAGGGATCAGAAGTGGCTTGGAAAACGTGGGGAGGATAAACGGAAGTGGTTCCCCTGGGGAGCACAAAAATTGGCTGAAAGAAAGAAAGAAAGCAATCTCCAGGCGCAGTAGGAAACTTGTTTAAGGTAGTGACTTTTTTTTTAAATTCATGCGAAAATTCTGATATTATTTCAGGTCTTCGTTTTCTCTGCGGCGGGGGATAATTTCCTTGAATTGTCGCTCGGCAATTGCTGCCGAGGTTTAACAAACCATCGCTCCATTGCAGATTATATTTGTTATAGTCTTTCAATATGTTTATTTTTATTTCTTTACTGGAGCACCATCTCAGTGAGTTTTCCACCTTCGTGTGAACAAAAAANCGGCTGGGAGTCACTTATGAAAAAGTGTAACGCTCGGTAACGTTACGATGAGTCACCGAACGAGAGAGAGGCCCGCCGAATGCCTTGCGTCTCTCTCCCACTCAACTATGATCGGTCTGCCGCGCGCGCAGCACTACGTTGTCACGTAAAATCTTCGCCCGTAAAACCGACTTTACAGGCAACCATTTTTTTTGTTTGATTATAGGCGTGTGTCTATGGACCTGTTTGGGTTGCTTTACAGACGATGTTATATCCATGCACTGATTTTCGCAACTGTCGGTTCAGGTATTAGTAAGTACTTAGCAAGGACACGTGACTTTTACACTTTTTTGAATGTGTGATAATTGTTAATTTTTGAAAATGGCAACATTAAACATTTTTTCCGTCCTATATCGTATCCCAAGAACTATTCAAACGATTGCAATCAAAATTGGTACTTAACAGACCACATTGTCAGCATCGAACTCATAGACTCGCGTTCTGATTGGTCCGCTATGTTCGAAGAAAATGCCACCTAAATAAATAAATTGTCATATGTCGTGAATTATTCAACCGATTCCCGCCAAATTTGGCGTACAAGCAATGCTGTGGTGACTTACGCTAAGCATATTTGATTTTATTATATCAAGATCTCTTTTTATAAACGGGCGAAGTATATATACTTTCTATTACAATGCGATAACTAACAAATCATTTAAGCAATTTCTCACCAAACATGGTAGATTGACAATACCATCGACGAATGTCAATTCCCTGTCTCTTTTGTCTACCACTATTAAAGATAGTATCTTTCGTTATACTTCGGGAACCACTCAACCAATTCCTGACAAAGTTGGCGTTACCTTTATGGTGCTAAGTCACTGCCACCTGAATTAATAATTTTTACGCTCTTTTTCCCAATAGTACTAAACCGATTACTATGGTAAGCCACTGTGATGCAAGGAAATCAAGCAGATATTTTAAAAATGGTGGCAATGTAAGCAATTTAGTATGTCTTGTCCAGCGATAAATTAGAATGGTTTTAACCAAACAGTTTATGCCGGCAGTACCTTGGTCGCAATTAGAATCATGTGTTCGTAAATTGTTGTCGTCCAATTTTTATGATCGTGCTACCTCAGTGTCAACTAATTTAATACCATATTTCAGACGCTACAGAAACGGAACACGCAAATAAACGCACCAAAACTACTATTGAAAACATTGTGAAATAAGTAGTTTGAAGTGGGTAAAATCTTTGTTTTACAAATGGTTTCCGAGTTACTGTTCGTGTCACATATGATGTCTGCGGAACAATGAAAACGACCTGCAACCAACTTGGCACGCTGGTTTGGCACATTGGCATTGCTTGATGTGTGCATTAAATATGATAATTGTTAACTTCTTCAGTGTGGAGACGCGCTGGTAGAAAATTCGGAATATTCGCCTCCCGTAAAGACGGACCGGGTTCGGTTACCGATGAGGTCACCCGGATATCTGCATGTGGGTAACGTGGTGGACTTTCCTGTTGGCCGGCGGGTTTTCTCGCGGTACTTCGCCTTTCCTTCGCCTTTGCATTCCGCCGTTGCACCGTCTTCGCCTCATTTCATCCTCACCTACGCTCAAGATCTCGATTTTAAGCACCGACAAAACCTTATCAATCCAATTCAACTTCTTTTGTGTTGCAAGTTGAACGAAATCACCCGAAATCTAAACTAAAACATAGTATCTAATTAACTTCTGAACTGTCCTCATTAGCATGCATGGTAAGGGATAAATTAATACGTATAACATTTAGTTTTTAATATATTTTTTTTATTATTTTATGTATGGCACTAAGTTTAAAATAAGTTTTTTTTTATAATATGTGGTTGAGTGTAAGAGACGGTTATAATGCCTTAACTTCGCCACAAAAATAAAGACGGTTATTAATACTATAACCACATCTGCGTGCAAACAGCGCTGTGAAAGGCAACCTTAGATTTGCTAAACAAGTTTCTTATTCTCAAAGCAGCATGTTTAGTCAACGTGCCCGTTAAAACACGCGGAGGTAGCGCCAGTGACATTTATCAAAGGTCTCTTCCAAAAGCTCTCAGCTGACCGTTGACAGCCTAAGCTGCCACTGCGACTTAGGTAGCAGGGTCACAGAGAAGGCGCAGTCAACTGTAGTTGGCGGAGCTCGCTGTAGCTTCGCTTCTGCATTGTTATTGCCCAGCCATGCTTGCCTCAAACTTTTCTGGAGCCTTGCTAAAGTTGTACCTACCTAATAGGACGTTCCTCCACACCATGCAAACTAAGCTTAAGGCGCCCGTCTACCTGGCGCTTGAGCTGCGTTGCAGAGTCTTCCAAATACGCGTTTTTCAACGAAACTATTAAGCGTGCGTCCAACGTGCTGATCTACGAAAAGAACACACACTTCAGACGAGAGCTGTTAAGTACTTTCATAATATCACGTACGTTAGAAACATCAATTCAGAGTACTCCAAAACCGCTAAAAACGGCCTTTCCAAGGCGCTGTAGCTCAAAATGCACGCATCAGATACACACAAAACTACTATAGGCGCCTGCACTGAACCTTCATAAAGACTTCCCACTAATAAAATAATATGGTCACCGCTGAAAGTCCCATAGGTACACGCAGCACGACGAGAACACTGCACGCCAGTTCAGAGCCTTGCGCTTAGCGGCGATGGCGTACTCGATGCGCGTGGCAGTGTCGCCCTTATCGCTCCCACGCTTCTCGGCCTAGACGTGGGAAAAAGTTCCCATGTAGACGGGGGCCTTAACCAAGTGTGGAAAATTACACCAAAAGGACAACGCACCGCATTCCTGCACACTCAGTGTAATAACATTTTGCATAAGAACTATTTCTTATCAGCCATTACCAACACATCTATTTCAGCCGTGATTTAATTTGTGTTAATTATTATTGGAAAATTATAAGCCATAGACAGAATATAAGTAAAAGTTCAAATTAACCACAAATAAGTCAGTTTTATGTCGACAGGAATATAGAACGCTTGTGACATGTGGCGTGTTTAAGAAACAACCAAACGGCGCCATACGTCGATTGATTTCTCGAAGGTTTGATTGGATAATCCGCGAACAGGCTGTTGACGCGCGATCTTGCACGCCTTGCGTGTTTCGCCGAGGAAAATAAACGTGGGCGGGAAAGCAGATTCTTGAAGTCTTACTCCTCGGCCAAGGACTTCTTCAAGCTCCTTATCTACGGCGAGTCCTGCCGGGGCGATCCTTCTGCCGCGCACGGTTCCCGAGGGATTTCTCTCTCTCCCTCGCGGCGAACAGAGAGTTGACAATGGGGAGAACATTCCGGCCGCAGCTG
>NQII01000182.1:879513-899721 GCA_002778355.1 Clitarchus hookeri | reverse complement strand
TATATATATATATATATATATATATATATATATATACACACGTGTTGGTAATACAATGTAAGAAAGTCATTACGCTAAATATTATTACACTGAATGCACACGAATGCGGTACTTGGCCCTCTGGTGTATTTCTTTAAGCCTTGTTTGCATGAGGCGGAGGAATACCTTGAAAGTAGAACTTCGGCAGGGCTTCAGAAAAGTTACGAAGTAGACGTGAATGGATTAAAAAACCCGAGTGCGTTTCTCTTGCTTTTCGCTGAACCAGAGTTCGCTCGACACCCTCGCGATGCGTCAGAACGAACAACAAATAATAATTTATGATCACATGCAACCAATCAGGAAGAGCGAATGCGCTCTCACTGCGGAAGAAGCCAATAAACAGATTATGCAGACTGGGGTATATAGATGACACTCGAATACCACCATCATTACTGGCAGTGATACCTAGCGAAAAGATTTGTAGACGAAATATATTTCCAAACATTTTAGGGTTGTTTACCGTTGTTAGCTGCTTGGCTTATGTCTTCGCAAATTCCGCTACATATAGTTTATTCACAGTATCTTCAAGTTTTTTTAAAAATCAAACCACCTAAAAGTCACCCGGTGTATTGCGTATTTGGTTGTTTCCTCAAAATGCGATGTATCGCAAGCGTTTGATACTTATGTTAACATAAAAATTATTATTTTTTTGTTAAGTTGTACTTTTACTTACATTTTGTCTTTAAATTACAATATTTAATTTGTAAATACTGTTAATAAAACAGAGAGAAAGTAGGAATGTTGGTAATGCCTAGTAAGGAATAGCTCTCATGCAAAATATTAATAAACTGAGTGCGTACAAATGCGATGCGTTGACCCTTCGGTATAATTTTTATAGACTTACTTAAGCTTTGTTTTGCATGAGGCGGGGAGATATTCTGGACGTAGAATTGTATCAGGGGTTCAGAAAACTTTAAATAACCGTGAAGGGACAACAAACTGCAAACCAGTGGGAGTCATTACCGAAGTTATCTAGAACCGAGTGGTTCGGTCCGTTAATCTGCTTTTACACGACGTGAAAACTTCCTCACGGAACCTCGCACGCAAACTTCCACGCAAAAATGTCAAGGAAATTACGTGCGAAACGCGTTCCCACACAGTTTGCACAGAAAATACGTGTGAATATTTTTACCTTCCAAGCGAGTAGTTGGTGGCCCTGGTAAGTGAGTTAGTAGCTACGATATTAATTTAAAAGCTCCTGAAACATTAATCTCTATAAAATTTTAGAATAGTAATTAACATGAATGATCTCCCTTCATCTCTTTCAAAAATAACAGAATGGAATACGCTTGAAAAAAAACGCATTCTTAACAGCAATACATTTCTTCTAATTCCTCTCTGCATAGTTTAAATGCTCGGTTCACTGTTTTCTCTCCAGTTGATACACAGTTGGTCACATGATCAGTTGAGGAGTACGGGGCTTATTCTGTGAGATTTGCATTAAAATATAGGGCATTTTCTATTTCCTCATGGGGCCATGGTGGTGCAGTGGTCAGACTACTTGTCTCCCATCACAGCTATGCGGGTTCGAATCCCGGCGGGGTCGCTTCCGGATTTTCGCGCGTGGGAATCGTGCCGGACGATGCCGCTGATCGGCGGGTTTTCTCGGGGATTTCCCGTTTCCCTCGCCCTTGCATTCTGGCGCTTCTTCATACTCACATCGCTTCACACCCATCGGCTGTCAAGACCTCGATGGTAAGAGCCGCCGAAATGTCTTCATTCCTCTTTTTCCTCATCTCGTACGAGGTCTGTCTAGAACGAGAAATCATATTACGGAATTTAGTGCGAGATCCTCACCTTGCACGAGTTTTGCACGTAGGCCTATCTCTCATCGTGTGAAAGCTGCTCAATGATGTTTCTTTTTATTCTTACGTCGTATTATGGGCGCTAAAAATTAGCATGATTCAAAAATGAATCAGGCTCGTCGAGACAACCTTTTAATCTTGTGTCAAGTTTGACTCAAGCTAAGGAGTCTCCATGCAACATACTTTAAACCAGATTAATTTGTGAAGCTTTATATGTGAATTTTGCCTCTAGGAAGTATTTGCCTATCGGTTGAAATTTTGCATGAAGAAAAATTTTTAATAATTTTTAATGGGTAACACTTTACTAAACAAATAAAAGTTACTTAGTTTGCTAGAAACGCTAATTCCTCTGGCCTATTATACGCCACAGAACGACACAATGCTTATGAAAGGAGATGGGAGGGAGCAGGTCTTCTTGTTCTTAGCCATTTAGAGTATATTTTTTTATAAAAAAAAGTTTAAAATTAAAGAAGGATAGAGAACATTCATATGTAGTTTGTATTTTTTTTGCTTGATTTTATCGTAAGACGTAATACGATATAACAAAATGTATTATATCACACGGCACTACTAAATATTATTTCTGAAACTTATAATTACATCCATCTGCATTCCCTCTTCCCAGATAAAAGGAATATATCATGTATTACGTAAGACTATGGCTATAGGTGCAACAATAATATCAGCAGCTATACCAGATATGCTTCAAAATTACTGTTGAGACACCCTGTGCCCTTAAGGGTCAATTTATAAAAAAAATGCTCTTCTTCAAGTTTTGAACATTAAAACCTTTTGCTATTCCTATTCGCGATCCCTCCACTTTTAGCAGAAGGTTCAACACGTTTTTATGTAGGTCTGCGGTTTATGATAGCTTTTGAAATCCTGGTGTCTTTGAAGACGCATATAAAAAGGGAAAAAGATACCAGGTTTCGTATTTGAAATCAGTTTAGCTGAGATCAGCTTTCGTAGTTGGATGGGTTGAGTTGTAGTCTCGGGCAGAGTTCTCTCGGAGAGCAACTGGTAATTGCGACGCGACAGAAGCGCAGAGGGAACTTCAGTTGGTCCTGCAGAGCGCACCAATAGTGGAAGCTCCAAACGTTCAAGTGCCGTTACTTGAGAAAATCAGCCATTTACATATAACAGTTGTATATACCAACGCCAATACTCTCGCCATTACATTGAATTATCTGAAAGTCAAGAATAGGAATGTTTAATGTGCCACGAAGGTTTAGTGGCATTCTCAACCTGCATTTCGTGCTATTATGTGATTATTTATTTGACATAGCCTGATTAACCAACATCTATTATTTTAAGTTCAAGAAATCCTAATACAATTTTATAATAATCGCATAAAACTTTCATTTGAATTTATTGTGGATTTTCTTAAGAGGTATGAATTTATATAGTGTTCATGTGAAATTTTGTGCAATTGAAACAGCATTTTAAATTTCAGTTATTAAAAAGGTTTTAGACCAATAATTCGTTGTTCTAATATTCTGTTTCAAACAATTATAATTAATTGTTTAAAATTGCACTTAGGACCGTTTTAAGTCTGGTTATCCTCGCACTTATAACATTTCACTGAGCCTTCTACTGGCACAGGGACTTTGGTTAAGTCAGAACAGCCTTACACCAGTAACATATAAGTGGGTTTGTTTCCTGCCTCTTAAAACATTATAATATTAAGAACTTCATAAAAATCTACACGATAAAAGTAATAAGCTAATGTTATGCTCAATAGTTCTGAAATTATTATCTACAAGCCGGTACAAAAACTATGAAATCCCCGGGGCGGAAAGCCAGGCCTCGGGCTGCCGTCCCGCACCCTCAGGCGTCGGACGAGGGCGTAGACAGGTAGGTTGAGTAACCCAGCAGATACCCCGCGTAGGACACACCGTCGCAGTGCATACGCGCCCTTAGACATGTGCTTGCGAGGCTCAGACATGCTGTGATGTGAGATCAGTGGCGTAGCCAGGAATTCATTCAGGAAGGGGTTACTCTCTAAAGTGAAGGGAGGGAGGTTCAACTGTTATTAGTGGTGCTGTCACCAGCGATAACAAGTACCCATACAAGGAGGAAAATCAATTCACAATATAAAAATATGCATAATATTTTTCAGCAAGGATATAATTTCACTAAAGTTGGAGGATTATTGAACATTTTAATATTTATTCCTGACAACCGTAAGGGTAAAAGAGATAGGGGAGGGAGCGGGTGGGTTACAATCCCAACCACCCCCCCCCCCTACATGACTACGCCACTGAAAGTGCGTACAGTATATTCGCGGTTTTTCGCACTTTTGATTAATTTGATTGATTAACAGCGTGGTTTATTTACACGAAAGGTACCGACAATGATAGAAGAAACAACATAATACAATAACACAACACGCTAGCCAATGTATAAGCTCTTCTGTAGTACATGAAATAAGTAAATAAAACAATCATAGAAAAATAACTTGAGTAGTGACTGCAACAAAAGACACTCTTAAAACTAAAGAAAACCAATAATGATATAAAATAATGCAACTTTTTGAATAAAACCTTTGAAAAAAACCCCATATATGACGTGTTTGGTTGTTTTCTAAATTATCACAATGTATCACAAGCGTTTTACTCTTGTGTTGCCATAAAAGAACCTTATTTTTGGTAACATCGAAATTTTATTAATATTGTATCTATAAATTATAATATTTCATCTATCATTTATTTGAATCAAAACAATGAGAAAATAAGTGTTTTGGTAATGCGCGGTAAGAAATAGTTCTCATAAAAAAATATTATTACACTGAGTGCGCACGAATGCGGCGATTTGTCCATTTGATGCAATTTTCTAAACAATTTTCTAAGTTAAGCTTCGTCTGAATGAGGCGGAGGAATATCCTGAAAGTAGAGCTCAAGCAGTACTTCAGAAAAGTAGTAAGTAACTGATTGAGGTATTCGAGAAGCAACATTCCTTCTCACACGAGAACGTGCTCAGTGGTCATAAAGAAAGTCGCAACTGTTCACGTAAGATTTTGAAGTCTAACTTGCTTCTAAGAATTTGTGCGTGAAAAAAAACTGGCATCGCTAGTTGTAATAAGGGAATGCAACATTTTACGAATCGATTAGAGCCCAAGATAGATTTCAAACAAGTATCAGAGTTTATTAAACCCGCCCCTGAATGAATCTGAGCAGTTTATAAACCCACACGTAAACAAATATTAAATCGCACGTGCTATCTGACCTTGGATTAAACTGGCTGAGATCACACAGAAGCAGCCTATGAACAAATTGCTGAGGCACAATTTTGCATAGGCCTAGGAGTTTGAGTCCAACTGACATGTCCCTTAACCTTCAACGTTGCGATACACTAGTAATTATGCGGTAATTTTGTCAAGACTGTTCATATGTGTTTGTAATGTGGCTGAAACTGCTTCTAAAACTGCAAAGTGCGTGAATGTGTTTCTGGAAGTGTGAATGAAGGTACGCTTTGCTAAACGTGATTTTGGTTTTTATGAATGGCATGAATTTGTGTACGCATATGTATAAATCTACGTTAATTTTTTTCTTAGTTATTCTTAACAATAATTATTTTGGTTATTTGGTAAAATAATTTTCTTCATTCATTTCTCCGAAACAATTGTGATTCGTTTCGTTTGTGCATATCTTGATAAATGTTGTGTTGCAATCATTTTCAGTTTTTAATTCAATGTTGATTCTGTATCCAACATGTAAATGTTGTATGTAGTTAACTGTAAAAGAAACACGCCATCTTCCTCATGTAATATATCTTACGGAATCGCTACATGTGATTGCTAAGAGACCTGCCAGCCGCGGACTGCTGCCTTTCACAAATCGCCTGCAGAAAAATACCTGACAGAAGCGCGGTGCACGCCGGATCTCTCGTCCAGACCAAGGAGTCCTGCACGCACTGTATGCATGTTCTGTATTTCAACACAGAATTCTTTGAAAAATGTTGGCGAAGATTACGTCTGTAACACTACACGTGGACCAAAGCAGAATTGCACCACACAGTATTGTGGAGCGTGTAAAAGTGAAGTTGAGTTTTAAGGGACTTCACTAGCAAGTATTTTCTAACGCCTCGAGGTCACGTCATGATGTAAGGAAGTATTGTTACTGCGATGAAAAATAGCATAAACAAGCATGGAGTGTGTTCGGTTTCCTCGCGATTTCAAGCTGTAAAGGGATTTAAGAAAGCTTTGTCACTGTAGTTTAAAGCACTGTTTTACAAAAGAATTACATGTGTATATCGTAAACAGCGGGCCACTGTCGGTGACTTTGCTGACGTCGACACCATTCAACGACCGGATTCGTGTTTCAATAACTAAATTTTTTAGTTGTTAAAACAATATGGAGTTTCATTTCTGTCCTGAAAAAAAAATTAACATTAAAATATTTTATAGGTTTTTTGTAATTATAATGGACACAACTGCTTTCAGTGAGACCCGCATAGCAGCGAAGGAAGCCGCTTAAGTGTAAGTACTGTAGACTTGCTTTTTACAAACACGGAGATACATGAACAGGTTTGTACGTTTCGTCTACTCAGCTTCAAGTACATATTCGCTTTGCAGGGAATGACTGCCCACAATTGGATCTGGTATTCTGGAGGTTTGCTTTTCCAGGCATCCACACAACAGTACGGTGACTAGTGTTAATTATCTTAGTCAAATAGATTCAAGAGACGTTATATGTTTGGAAGACGTTTGCTACTAATGAACTTGTTGCTACTTCCAATTCTGTTATTTCTGTTTCTCCGTTACTTGTGCACTGTTAAAATATTTTTGGTAAACTTACTACACTGTATTGGAAGTTTTTAACCTACACATAGTGTGGAAATAACACATAACAGGCTGCAAATTCAGGAATATTTAGCGCCACAACTAATCAATGTTAGGAACTTACCTAGGCAGGTGCAGGAATGCTACCGTGGATGTATGGCAAAAAAATAATAATAATAACCACTCGCGCTTTCTTACTGCACTTATACACTCATTTGGTAAATTTGCGAATAATTTCGTACAGTGTAGCGCTACACGAAAATTCTTGGCAACTACTCCCCTAAGAATGGTTTGTGAAGATAACTTCTTTTTTCGCTACGTGTCGATGAAGAGCGAGCAGGCCGCTGTCTTGTGGGANACTCGGAGGGAGACCCAGAACAATGCCTGAGCCGCTCGATACGTTGTCGGGAATGCATCCCCGGAGGATCGCTAACGTATTACACCTCGCTGCACAGGCGAGCAGAGCGGGCGCCTTCTCCGAGTGGAGGGAGTCCTCGATGGATGTTCCTCCTGCGATCTCCGCACCACCTCACACCAACTACTCAACTGCAGGCAGCATCCTCATCTTACCACGAGTAGCACCTAAACCTTCGCAAGTCACTGTCTCTCATGTTGCCTACATTTATTTAATGTAATAATATAATTTTATCTACCTAAATAAACAGATTTGAAGACATTCAACAGGTTATGCACATACATACTTAAATTATGAGAACTATCTTGGTGGCAAATAAGATTAAAAACACGTGCACAGTTGTGATGGTTTCGTCGTTGAACCACAGTTTATTGGGGAGCTCCTGTAGGGCTCTGGAGCCAGAAGTAAACGCTTTGTAATAGAATAAACTACTCGTTTACAAACCAGCCCAAAATGTGTCATTGTATGCAACAGTCAACAAAAAAGGACTAGAAAAATTCTCGTTGAATAACGTCTGAGTTTCAGGGCAAGTTATNAATGTGTCATTGTATGCAACAGTCAACAAAAAAGGACTAGAAAAATTCTCGTTGAATAACGTCTGAGTTTCAGGGCAAGTTATATAACTTAAATGCTATAGATACATTAAAAAATAACTTTCTCTAATTACTTGAATAGTCAGAATGTTAAATAATTCTATATTCCGAACGAGATGGCACCGTAAAACTGAGTACTGGTTTTGTGATGTGACGCCGCTGTAATCCAACAGAGTTAAATGGGAGATCGCTGTGAAATTATGAAGTCAGCATTCAATAAAAGAAAATAAATACATCGGTCACGCAGTTCGACGTTAACAGCAGTTTGCATGGCCTCCACGGCGACGTAACGTTACCTCGGCAGCGCTGAAGTGTACATCACTCAATTAAAAGAACGGCGTGTATATTACGTTATGTAGGAAAGGACTCTCTCGACTCGGCACTATGTTGATTGTGAGTTGGCCGGTAATAGAGGTTTTTTTTTATCACGGGGTATTGAGGGCCGATGAGGGTGAAACGAGATCTGTATGGAGCATCGCCGGAATGCGAGGTGAGGGGAAACGGGATATCCCAGACGAAACCCGCCGATCAGCAGCATCGTCACCAGCAGGTATTTGGTCATGCCATGTCTGCAGCTGGGCGAAGGAGGGGGGTGGTGGTGAAACCCGGGCACTAGTTCAGCTGCCGCAAGGAGAAGAACGACGGAGAGTACGGGACATTATCTACTGTTGGTTCGGTTTATAATTTAGGTATAATAGTAACGACAGTTAGCGCGCACGAGTATTACTCACCATGTATTCGAACCTACTGACTCACAACTGCGCATAGCATGTCGTGTGCATGAGACTTCCTGACATAGTACACTAAGGAAATCGTTTTTTTATAGTGTAGAAAGTGTTGTACCCAGAATTACGTGTATATGTAGTGTTGCCCTTCCGACCAGGAGGTTCTTACGGGCTACTCAGCAAATAATGGGTGTGTGTAACTTACGTTTCGGTGAATGAGGCCAGTGTGTTGGAGGGGAGCATGCCGGTTTTAAGGCGCTCCGGCACGCGTGACGATGCTTCATTTCTCGTGCGGGCGCATGGAGCAACGAAAAACAAGAGTAGAGTGCAACATTTCCAACGAAACTGTGTATTTAAAATGGCGGGACAGTTATGCTGCAGAAACGAAGGAATGTCGCAAGATGTAGTGACGCGTTTGCTGCTTCGTCCGGCTCGAGCGAGTGCAAGTGCAGGACAGTGTAGTCACGTGATAGCGGCATCGAGTCACGAGGGACGTTCGGAAGGTCAGGCGAGCGACAATCCAACACGCGCGTGTCTTGTTACGAGAAGATAGCCGCCGCGATAAACCATTTGTGGCTCGCGCGCTACTGACCTTCAGCAGATTGAATTTCTGCTTTGACCTGAACAATTTTCTAGTTGTTTACTGACCAGTTTCTCTCAGCATGATTTGGGGTGCGTCGAATTTTGCAGGTCGAGGCCAGCTAGTATGAAAGTGCGACGGGCCTCCGAGCCGGGAGTTGTAGAGTGGATGAGTGGCTGGAGTCTTAGCGATAGACGGCGAGCGAGAAGAGAAACGAGCGCCGAGAGAAGTGACCAGTGGGAAGGAAATCTGTGACTACGAGCATCGGCGCAGCGAATAGTGCGATTGGCAGGCTGGACCACTGGACTGAATGCGTGAGTGAAAGACATTACAGGTGATAGCACCAGATAGACAGAAAGTGTGTCAATGATGCGCATGAGTTAATTGCACTCACTGAGAAATTAAAATGGTAATTGTGGAGATGGATAAAAATGCTGTAAGTAATGGCTGTGAGAATAAATTAAAATAAAATTATGTTATTCTATTTTTATTAAGACCTCCATCCCTCGAAAATTCGGATACGCCCCTCAGGCATTCATGTAACAGTATAAGTAGAATGTAATAGCCAGAGCTGGGACAACTGGATGCTGGATGGGGACAAAGAGATGAGACGAGCTGGCGGCAATCTCAGATGATATCATGCCGAATTTTCATGCTCTGTCATTCCTCGTCCGCAGCATCCATCTTGTTTTTCCATTTTTACCTTTTTACCCGCTCTATCATTCCACTCGTTTCTTCCCCTGGAATTTTCAATTTTTTTATCTTATTTCCCCCCCCCCCCCATAATTCTTTCGTAATTCCTCTATTTCCAACATCCTGCTCTATTATTCCTATCGTTTTCTCCCTAGTAATTTCCCTTTTTCGCCAACGGCTGTCCTCTTGGATGATATATTTAATGCCGAATATATGTATAAGATTGCATCAGTTGTAAATGTCACCTTTATGTTACACAACATTTAAGTCATATAGAAATTTAAAAAGAATTTAAAAATATATAAATGCTCTAGAAACATTACTATAAAAATAAATATCTGTAAGCCGCTCGCGCGCATCCACCAGCACCACTTCCACTAGCCTCCTACTCACTTCTTTATATAAAGCTATGTACACAGTTGCGCTGCGCATGCATGACGCACTTGCTTAACGAGCGCTCACGCTAGTCATATGTCCATGAGCGTGCGTCTGTAATGATAGCTATTCTGTGCGCTGAGCGCGGCCAGCCCAAGCTAGCGAGTCACCCTACGCCGGACCAGCCGCATGCGAAGAGTATTCTAACAACTTCGACCTTGACCTGAAAGATTGGAAACTAATGACACACACACACACTTCAAATAGTCATTTTTATAAACACTTGCCACCATCAGCATCTCCACTGCCACACCCAGCGGCCCCCGTGAACGCCATAGTGCGTGCCAACACACGCACTACCCCTCATCACCTTCACTACCGTCGTTGCCACCGCTACCGTCGCCACCGCTTTCAAGAGCATCGGCCATGGCCTTCGACATACGCACCACAGGAGTGCGCGAAGGACAAGTATCGTATCATTCAGACGTCCGTCTCGAGCGTTATGCTGGAGAACCAGCTCATCTCGCAGTTGTTCGAGACCGACATGTGTGGCGTAATGCTCCCCAGCGAGTTTCTCAAGCAACGCCCCAACACCGGCGGCGTCATCTAGCCCCTCCTCCTCAACCATCGGCGGCTGCTCCCCATCACTCGCACCCGAATGTGCAGGAGGGGAGTCGGGCGGCATGTGCGGTGAAAGGGGATGCTGTGGTGGAACAGCAAGACCCATGCGATAGGTCGCTCGACGGGTCGCACCAGTGGGGATCGTGAACGTGATCGATTCCTTGCTATCGATTACCGGTGTCGACCACGGGTCATGGTGGTGGGGCAGCTCGACGGTCCCGCCTCTGCCTCGACGACGTCGAGGATGGAGTACAGTTCGTCTTCGTTCTCGACATGGTCCATCGTCGAGATGCGGCACTGAACTGAAGGTGCATCTGCAAAGGGAGCTTGTTAGCAGTCAGGGAGAGGACTCCTTCCCGCTCTCACTGATTGGTCTTTGCAGTCAAGCATAAACAGTCAAAACAAAGGAAAGAGTCCTGAAGGGGCCCATGCTTGTCATATGATGATTTTTTTCAGGTGGAGGACCAACATATGGATATTATTATTAGAAAAGCTGCCCGGCTGCGATCCTGGTAGTTGTGAGGACGGGTGAGCTGGTAGGCAACTCCCACCAGGAGAAAAGGGAATGTGGTGTTTAGGATTTATCAACTGAGACTCCCCAGCAGTAGATTCCCGACATCTGGTGCACGCTTACTGGGGGGACTGCATCATGGAAGTGTGGAGGGGGAGTAGCACACACATGACCTCTGACCTTACAGTAGCAGCTCTGAAGGAAGCTGTCCGCTACTATGCGTTCGCAGGCAATGTTACAAAAATCTTGCATCAAACATATAGAGTATACAGTTGTAATTGCAGGATAATGCATGCATTCAAGTAAAAAAAAATAATGTTATAAAAATACATATTTATTCAGACAAAAAGCCGGTTTACAAACATTTTTTCACAGTATATATTCTTCAGTCAACATTACAATGATCTTCGCGCATCGACGTTACCACTTTTCTTTGAAATGAAGCAGGAATAATTACTTGTCTGTAATGTCGTTCTTGTGAATTCAAGAATCAAGTGGTTTTCCGAATCCAAGCCAGCGAACAAACATCATGTTCCCCTTGCTTTTCAAAACTCTTTCGACAAGATAGGCGTTTGGATGTGCGGTAAACTGTAGCTCTCCACCATAAAATCCCCCTTCATAGCAGTCTGGATTCCATGTCTTCCAGATAGTAGGTCCTTGGCTCGTAATGTCGTATTTTTATCACTCTGTATATTTCATTTGACCCCTCGTGGTCAAATGATATTCGTACAAAGTTACCAACACGAGCTTTTGCCCTTCGTGTGTCTATTTTCTTTTCGAAAACTGTATGAAGCAGTGAACCATCTTTGACATCAATGGGACACATACCAGTTGTACGACGTATTGTGCTGTTATATGCAGTTATTATGCCAGGTAAAATATTTTGCCATCTGAAGCTTCCTTGTTCCGAGAATTTCTGCCACATTCTCGTTTTCAATTATGCAGTTCAAGCGCTGAACAATTGCCGCCCTCATTCCTGAATGAGTAGAATAATGGCTTATCTTATGTTTTGACTTTAAGGCATGGAATGTTATATTATAAAATTACCTTTCGAAAACCACATTCGCATTCTTATGTGGTCCTTCGTCTTTCAAAACAGTCCTCATAACATTCGTAACATCGGTCCCATTTTTAGTTTCAACTGGTACAGCCCAACCATATTTACTGTAGCAGACAAAGAGAGTTTACATATACCTGTAGCCCTTACTCACACAGGCATAAGGCCGCATTTGAACCAGGTTTGCCTGGTACAAGTCATGCTGGCCGAACACTAATACTTTACGTCTAGGATAGTTATGCCTTGCAGGCTTGTGAAGTTCACGTACGATGTTGGCACGAATCATGTCACTATATAACAATCTTCACTCAATTATTCCAATATACTAACGATTTCGTCCGTATGGGAACTATTCCCAGACTGCTGAGACGCAATTAACAGCCGTGGGAGTGATACAAGCTCATTAGCATTCTTCCAATAAACATATTCCGGTAGCCTTCCCTCTTCTCAGCCTAACCATAAAGTACTGGCATTAAAACTTAATGCATCTAATGGCAAACATGATGTTTGGTCGTAATGCACAATGCTTCACTCATCAAGCATCACTTTGAATGGATTTAATGACTCACCGATGTTGAGTGGGAGACAGTTGATCAGCGAATATACAGGCTGATTCTAAAATCATGGGACAAACATGGAGGGGTGGTAGAGCTCACTAAAACAAACAGTTATTGTATAGGAATATATGGGCGGAAGTGACGCATTGAGGCACAAACACAAAAGCATAACACATTAACGGAAACATAAAATGTTAATTGGCAGCATACTTAGCGAGTGATTCCGTACGGAAAATGTTAAAACAGTCGCTGANTGCTGGAAATGCATCCACCAACAGTCACGCATGCTTGGCGACCTCTACATATGGCGTGATTGGCTGACAATGGTGGCGTGCGTGAAATACCTGGCGTATCTGAATCTGTTCGCCAATCACTCCACCGACGCTACCAAGCTTGCATTACTGTCGGTGGTAGCAATCTTGAGCAATTATTACAAACATTGCTGTAGAAAGGCATTTAGCGGCGACTTTGTAAATAAACAATGTGTTGCATTTCATGTGTTATTTTTGTGTTTGTGCCTGAACGCGTCACTTCCGCCCATATATTCCTATACAATAATTGTTTGTTTTAGTGAGCTCTACCACCCCTCAATGTTTGTCCCATGATTTTAGAATCATCCTGTAGATCCAGTGTTGTTCACTGGTCGCATCTGGTAATCGACTGCGCGTCGGGAGAAATGCAATGCCAAGCAAAACGCGGGGCAACGCTCAGTTCTCTTTCACCACTCCTTATGGCGGCCGGTTTACAAAAGCACAAGAAAGTGGGGTGGAGGCCCTNCCAACGCTCAGTTCTCTTTCACCACTCCTTATGGCGGCCGGTTTACAAAAGCACAAGAAAGTGGGGTGGAGGCCCTCGAACAGGTGGAGCAGGTCTGAGGCGAAAGCGGCCAACGGGAGGAATGAAATTGTGCTTGTTATCTGTACTGTGGAGGAGCTCCGCACCGGAAATCCATTACGCGGAAGCCCTCCACGCGAGGAGGAAGATGGAATGAATGTAATCCTGGCGAGGAGGAGGCCATAAGGAATGGAGAGAAGAGAAAGAGGAATAGCTAACCCTTCGCCGATTCTAATAAAACTCCCGCAGCTGGCAGGCAGCACGACGCCGGGTCGACACGAATGGATCACTACTGCGAAGAAATGATAATCATTAAGTACTTCCTCTTGAAAACTCCATCCACCCACCTCCAATCTTTTTATTTTCTCCGCGGCGAAACTTCAAGCGGCTCGACATCAAACTGTTGGCGTTCATTTCCGCCGCCGACGACGATCTCCCGATTCTTGTTTCGACCGCAGATATATTTTCACTAAGGCCGAACTTTTTGTTTACACTCCAGGTGCAAGGGATGTTGAAAAACTATCGATGTATCGAAACGATGATATTATTTTAACGACATATGGATATAAATANCAGGTGCAAGGGATGTTGAAAAACTATCGATGTATCGAAACGATGATATTATTTTAACGACATATGGATATAAATAAAAGACATATTTTTACAATATTTGACCGAAATCGATATATTTTTGCAGGTAACGGATATAAATATTTTTAAAATGCTCTCTTAATAAGATTGGTTTTGAATACAAAAACTGAATTAAAAACTTACTATGTTTACTTTGGCAACATGCACAAAAAAAAAAAAAGCTGATACATAATTATGTAATACCTTGTGTCCTCAATATGGATTATTGCAAGCAATTTTATATTCGTCAAGGTAAAGTTTCCGATGTACCGCGAAATCTGTATTTTTCTTTCGATATATCGTTTCGTAAAACGATACTTTTCTAAATANTAAAGTTTCCGATGTACCGCGAAATCTGTATTTTTCTTTCGATATATCGTTTCGTAAAACGATACTTTTCTAAATACCAATATAAATAATATTGATACTTTTGCCGATATCAATATCCCTACCAGATGCGTTGGGAATTCTTTGATTCTTCTTGGGCCTCATTGATTTGTATTTGCAAGAGCTGCTATTAAGGGTGATTGTGACAAAAAATTGATTATTTTATATTTTTACGAAGTAAGGTTCAACTTGTAAATATTACATTAATATACTATTCCCTTAAGTTAAATAATTTGGAAAGCATTTTTTTTTTTTTTTTCGTAATGGCATGCCATAAACACATTTTTAGTGTTTTTGGAACGTTCAAATGATAAAAACTAACTCGCGGCAATAAAATAACTTTGAAATAAAATACCTTAGGTTATTTAATCATTATTTTTTAAATCACGCCGTGAAAATTTTTTTTGCAATTTTTGAAAATTACTGATAGTAAACTATTTTTTTGAACATATTTAATTTGTAGCAGTGCATGTTTTTTTTTGTAAAATAGATGTTGCTAAACGTGGAATAAAATGAATTAAGAATTGAACTTTCTGTCGCCGTTGTTGAGTTTTCTGTAAATGTTTTCGTTTATTTTATTTGCACGGTTCCAAAAACTCTAAAACTCTTACTTTGACATGCCGTAATGAGAAAACTACCTGATCTAAAAAATAATTGCTATTGAAGAGGATTTACAAGTAATATCTACAGTTTTAACGGTATTTGGTACTAATATAAAAGAACGATATTTTTTGGCGACTGGCACCCGGAAGTGACATCAAGAAGTGGAGAGATTTGGGAGGCTCTTGAAGTCGAGTTCTCGAGAGCCGATGAGTGGTGGAGTGAGGTGAGTAAGGAGCAGCGCCGGAATGCAAGGGCGGGGGGAAGCGAGATATCCCCGAGAAAACCCGCCGACCTGCGGCATCGCCCGGCACGATTCCCACATGTCATCGACACCGAAGTGCCGCGGGGTTTGACCATATCGTCTCCTCCCGTGCCTGATCAATAAAGTATAACGGGAGACAACTTTCTGAGCGATATATATTAGAAGAGTGCACATTAGGTCTTGTTCTTACATTCAGGCTTCCCAAAGGCTTCCCATCAGTCCTTCGATGTGTGTCCGCTCTTCACCAGTCCAGTTTTCCCAGTCTTTTGAGCTTGGTCAGAGCTCTTTAATTGACAGCAGTTGAAATTCCCACGTGCGAAAATCTGGGAGTAACCCGGCTGGGGATTGAGCCCGGTTCGCCTTGGTGGGAGGCGAGCAGTCTAACCGCTCAGCCACCGCGGCCCCTCAGTCGCGTTGAAAAACGAGATAACAACAGTGCTTACTACTCGGCGTTTACAACCGCCGACCACCACCACAACAGAACTGACTCAATGTGTGCAGATTGTACAACCTGGAGGAAGACACTGTAACTCTGGGCGCTGACTCTTCTTGTCGACTGTACTTTCGCGTACTTCTGAAACACGCATAGGTACAGGGACTTGATTCATATATTTACCGATATTGACTGGACTTCATGGTCTCGTGTAATCAGAGACGGTATGAATTATGTTTAGCCTACTTTCCGAAAGAAAGAAGGGCTTATGAGATCACTTTACTGTCTGTGTGTGTGTGTGACTGTGTGTGGGTCTGTGCAAACGTGTTTCCCCATAAAATGTTTGGACACATAAATCGAATTTACACATATAGTAATAAGTAAGGACACCTGACTTCTATAGTTTTCGACCACGCCTGGCACTTACTTTCAAAATGACGGCAATTTTAAAATTTAGGGTGCTATGTCATCTCGGAAACCATTCAACCGATTTAAACCAAAATCAGAGGTGAAAATTGTTGTTGGTCCACCATTTCGGAAGATAGTAGCATATGAAAAAATAAAGCTTTTATGTTATATCTCGAAAACTACTCAACCTATTTTCACCAAATATGGCACGTAAGTAACACTATGATTGGCCCGGTAAATGTCAATAGTTGAACTTAATTAGATACTTCTTTTTAAATGGCGCCCATATACATATTTGATATGAATTGAAATTAAAACTGTATAGTTTGAAGCCATTAAGCTACTCATTGCAGTACTAAAGGAGAGCAAACAAAGTACGTTTTTTTTTTGCTTCATGATTATGTGAGAAAAGGAGCAGTGTGTGGTAGATAAGAAATAGGATCTTTAAGATCTTCAAAGACAACACAATCAAGGATATTAAGGATTACAGTAACAGCCATACATTGGTTTATAACACCATGCATAAGCCAAACTCCTTAATCGTATCTTTGATACACTCGAAAAGAAAAGCATTTAAAAGCGAATTCAGTTCTTCGTGACATGAAATGTGAGGGAAAATGTGAGGAACTTCAAAATTTAGCCAAAGAAAATGGCATCAACTGAAGCACTTTGAGAAAGCCTACCCATTAAACAACGAGACTCGAACAGTGAGTCAAATCCTTTTCATCCAAATGAGGATGGTATCATTTATGACACAGACAAAAATAATGCGTGGCAAGAAGATAATTTAATAACAAAAATCTAGAAGAAATAAGGCGAGTAGCAAATATTCGATTTTTCAGAGTCGAAGTAAGAAGTCAGAAATTCTTCCTTTTTCTTTAAATCAGTAGGTACTTCATTGTTAAGACACAGTGGAAAGCATAATTGAACCATTTTCCCATGCCAAGGGTCTTTACAAATCTATTACTGCCGAGAGAAACGAAAGTAGCTTTTATCCGATGCAAAATGTACTTTTTTACGAGGCTAGAATATCAGGAAATCCCATGAGAAACGAGACCACGGATGAAACTTGTAGGTAAACACCTCCTTGCANTACGAGGCTAGAATATCAGGAAATCCCATGAGAAACGAGACCACGGATGAAACTTGTAGGTAAACACCTCCTTGCATTAGGACATTTAATGGCCACATAATATCTTAAATAGCCATAATTATAAAAGCTAAATATCGTGAACACACTGNTGCATTAGGACATTTAATGGCCACATAATATCTTAAATAGCCATAATTATAAAAGCTAAATATCGTGAACACACTGATATAAAGTAGTGTATATTAAATCGAACAGGATGTTTCTTGCATTCGTACAACAATCTCGCAACACTATCTGAACTTCACTCCATTTCCAAAACAAAAATTTCAGGATTTCTTCATAACAGTATTTTTCTCGTGGTTCCTTTTTGCACAGCTATATTCTGCTACATCTCTGGTTGATAAGTAGTTGGTCCGTGACTGGCAGAGAACCATCAACATAATCACTCGCTTCGTACAAAACTCTCTTGGAAATAGGAGACACTATATCCTGCTTTCGTACGAGACCTGCCTTGCACGAGGTCAATTCGCGTGAGATTTCGTACGAGAGCACCTTGCATGGGGTTTTCACGTATCTGACGTCATGTAAAAAACTGTTTTAGTATCGCAAAGTCGATTGCTTATCAAATCAACCAGTTCGAATGTAAGTGTTCAAGCCAACGAGAAAATATGCTTTAAAATTTCCAACCACTCCGGTAGGTGTATATTGTTGTAGTCGAAATGTCAATGAACTTCTGAGATACCATATATTTTATAATGTCAGAAGTGCTAGCCAGTTAGCTAATCACACTATATTTCAATTTACTGATGGAATTTTACACAAAAAACATGTTCATGGTACAAGAATTTTCACCAAGAACTAATTTAAGTTGGTATCGAGAGCTATCAAGAAGGTTTATGAATAGAAAGTTGATGGAACAGTAAGGAAACGCATCAAGAAGTCTTTGAGAATGCAACGAATTCCGATATATGCAAACACTCCAAAAAAAATTGTTACTTGTTGGATGTAGGCAGCAAAATTGAATATTTAATTGAGTCTGGTGCCGAAGGAAAACTGAGTAACTGGACGCATTATGTAAACAAGAAGTTACTGATGTATGATATAACTCATGAGCCTGTTTTCCTCGACATGGGTACAATTCATTTTTAAATAATTTCTTAAAAGCTGAGTTGGTGGGTAGAACTTGTCGTCTCGATCAAAGCAATGTCAGTAAAGATGAAGCCAGAAACATGTGCAACATTAGTGAGAGAGTTTCAAATACACACGTGCCTTACCCGGGACTCGAACCCAGAAACCTCGTACCATAAACTAGTGTGCCATCAACTGCATTGCAGATGTCGGATTGGAGCTTCAACTTCGAATTNCCAGAAACCTCGTACCATAAACTAGTGTGCCATCAACTGCATTGCAGATGTCGGATTGGAGCTTCAACTTCGAATTTAATCAGTTTAATATTTCGAATGATAGGATTTACTAACCGAAATACTTACAGGGATGTCANGCTTCAACTTCGAATTTAATCAGTTTAATATTTCGAATGATAGGATTTACTAACCGAAATACTTACAGGGATGTCATTTTGAAAATAGGTGACTGAGCCACTTAAAACATGCAAGTCTACGTGGTTTACCATAGCGCTACTTGTGTGAAGAATTAGGTGAAATTCGGTTGATTGGTCCTTGAGTTATGGCATAAAACATCCATATATTTCATGTGACGATCTTCGTAAGTGGAGGGGAAAACGTTACGTGTTAGCTCATTCGATGATTGTGTACTACACAAGGTTAAGCTAAAATCGAATATTTAGTTACTTAGCTGTGGCACACTAAGCTAAAATTATTTTATAGCTGCCATTTCTGAAAGTGTCTGTCACACTTAAAAATTATATATAGTTACATGACCTATCACAGTACAGCTTCTTCGCAAAATTTGGCAAGAATGGGTTGATTGTTTCCCGAGATATTACATCAAAACTTAATTTTTATTGTAGGTCAAACTTACAAAATGGCTGAAAAATGAGGCTCTTTATAGGCAAATTTGATCGTTGTAATTGATATTGCCAGCATAAAAAGTTAAGTTGGAATTTCTGTCGTTAATAAAAAATGCTGAGCTAAAATATTTATATAGCCACCATTTTGAAAATAAGTGCCTGATCTACTTAAAACATACCATTTTACACCACATGATGCAGTGCAAATTGTTTGCCCAATTTGGTAGGAATCGGTCAATTTTTTTTCCCAAGATATGATATAAAAACTTTATTTATTCATATTATACGTATTAATACGACTATCATAAACGACGTGGTTATCATTTGAGGTTAAAACATTGTTTATGTTAGCAAGTGCTTTGAAATATTTGTATATTTATTATAGCCAGTTCTTAAATAAATCAGACTTAGCTCAAATATCCAGAAGTTGAGCTGCGAGATTTGGGCGGCTCTTAACATCGAGGTCTTGAGAGCCGACGAGGGTGAGACGAGGTGACGCAGGAGCAACGCTGGAATGCAAGGGCGGGGGAAACGGGAGAAGCCCGAGAAAAACCCGCTGACCAACCGCATCGTCCGGCACGATTCCAAATTGCTAAAAAAATCCGGGGGGAGCGACCCTGCCGAGGATTGAATCCTGTTCGTCTTTTTGGGAGGCGAAGGACTCGTCTTTTGAAAGATTAAGATGTAAAGAAACAACGTCCATCAGTGTTGGCCGTGCGATTTGGACCGTTGCATAGGTTTGGGGTGCGTCAATGTCGGGCACATGCGCAGAAGACGATGATCGGTCTATTTCTCCTTTAGTCTAAAAGGCGTTGAA
>NQII01000182.1:860863-879463 GCA_002778355.1 Clitarchus hookeri | reverse complement strand
AATTAAGGAACGCCGCCGCGGCCGTATCTCGCGCCGCCAGCCAGCCGCGCGCTAACACCCTCGCACTAACACCAGACACTTACTAACGAGCTGCTGGTGTGCGACGGTCGGCCACGCGCCCTCGCGTGCGCGCTGCCAGCGCCTTCTCTTCTCTCCCTACAGTCCATTCAATACTACTTGTGACTTTCCTCAAGCACTACGGAATCTCTACTAACAAGATATCCCTCCGCCTTATCCAAGCAAAACTGAAACAAGTAAAGAAAATTACGTTAAGGGACAACGCACCGCACCGCATTCGTGCGGCCTTACATCAATAACATCCTGTATAAGAACTTTTTCTTACTAGGCATTACCAACACACGTATTTTCTCTCTGTTTTATTCATATTAATTTTAAGTGAAATATTACACTGAAGAGCCAAAAAAAAAACTGGTATAGGGGTGCGTATGCAAATAACAGAGGTATGGAACCAATCAGAGCAACGCGATGCGGCAGGCAGCTAAATCGGTTACTGCTGCTACAATGGCAGGCTATCAAGATTTAAGTGAGTTTGAACGTGGTGTTATAGTCAGCGCACGAGAGATGGGACATAGCATCTCCGAGGTAGCGATAACATTTGGATGTTCGCGTACGACCATTTCACGAGTGTACCGTTAATATCGAGAATCCGGTAAAACATCACATCTTCGACATCGCTGCGGCCAGAAAAAAGATCGTGAAATAACGGGACAAACTTCGACTGACGAGATGCATTAAACGTGACAGCCGTGCAACCCATTCTCAAATTGGCGCATATTGGGTTTGTGGACTGCCCTGCAGTATTCATAGTGTGAATTGCCTCCTGCATACCTTCAGACATTAGTCGAGTCCACGCCACGTCGTCTTGCAGCACTTCTGCGTGCTCGGGGGGCCTACACCATATTAGGCAGGTGTACCGTTTCTAACTTCACCCATTTTGACGTTAACACTGGATTTTAAAAAAAAACATGCTGTAAATTTGACAACTAATTAGGAATATTGCTTCTATGTGTCAACACTTTATTTGTGGTTTAATTTTAGAATGCCGGTAATCTAATTTAGTTTCATGTTATTTGCTGGTAGAAATAATTAATTGGGCATAGACAGATTAGTGAAAGGATAGTGATCTTATTAAAATACTATTTCATTGCAGTACTTCATAAAATACAGATATGTATTACCCAGAGTAACTATCAGTTTATATGTTTGAGAAAAAAATAACTTTTACAATAAATTCTATACTACCTTCCACGGCAAAACTCAATAAAATATTAGTCCTAATATATACAACAATGGCACCCAGTAGTCTTACGTCAGACATAGTGCACGAGTTGATCAGTGTCTGATGACCTACTACCACCGCTTCTCCGTCATCTAGGTGGAACAGAGACATCTCATCTACCCCCTGTAATCGCCCCGATCAGTCCCCTCATCCGCCTCGAACGAATAGGTCGATGTCTCCACGCTGAAGATACCTTCCTCTTTCTCAGATGGCCTCTTGCTGCAGGAACATGTCTCTATGCTGAATATACCTTCCTCCTTCTCAGATGTCCTCTTGCTGCAGGAACATGTCTCGCCGCAAGCCACGCGCCAGAGAGATGTCGCAGTGGTAAACTCGCTTTCGGGAGGACCTGGGTTCGAAGCCCGATCTGACCATCCTGATCTCGGCTTCCTGAGGTTTCCCGGAATTACCCCAGGCGAATGCTGGGATGGTTCCTTGCTGCAGGCCATTGCCGATCCCTTCACTGCACCAGCTTCTCTGAGTAACTTGTTCTCTCTCTCTTATATCTTTGCTGTCATTCAGAAGTTGAGACCTACTAATGTTATTCATACTCAGGTTTAGAATATAACGAGTATTATTATAAGACAATTTGATTAAGGGAAATCTTCCGCCGCTCCGTGAGCAGTGCTAGAAAGAGGTCGCTTTTAATTAAATGTTTACATTTCGGTTATAATAAAAGAGAAAGGTTTTATTTAGCTACGTAGTTATTTTATATTTAACTTATAATAAATGCATTTTTTAAACATGGAAAATAGAGAAAATCCGGTGCACATGCGGTACTAGCACTTTCTTAGTGGCAAGAAGTTTTAGTTGTTGAACTGGAAGCATTGAGCTTCCCAACCTGAGTAGAATAAACTGTGCTGAAGGACCATATATCTCGTCAGTAGCCCTGTCGCAGGAACATCAAACAAGTGTATTCGGCCCCGCCGAGCCTAGAACTATTGGCGAGAAGTGTGAGAGCAAGTGCCGATGGATCTCGCTGTGTTGAATGTCACCTGACGAAGACAACAAGCCGAGCCTAGATCCCAGCACCTTTACATAAATGTGTAGGAATATAACCAGCATATGGAGCAATTATTTGTTACCAACATGCATATATATGTATAATTTGGAAGTAAGGGTTATCCAATTACAAAAGTTTCCTCAATTAATAAATAAATAATAATAACGACCAACAACTTTATAATATCTCATCAAAAATAAGAGAGGAAAATAATATCACAATTTTAAAGGACTTAAAAACGGGTTTCTAACCTTTTTTTAAAGCAGCAATGTCAATAATTTATATTTTTATAAACGATTTCATTGTTTTAATGATTGGGATCCTAAACCAGAAGATAAACAAAGGCCAGTTACTTAGTTACTTTAACAAGGTTATTTGAAACAAATTAATTATGTTACTCAAAACTATTCTACGTTATTCAGGATAAAATAGTTTAAAACAGGAAAGTTCCAAAAATATATTCATGTTGGACAAGTGACTTGATGCGGTGAATGCTGGTGCATGCACATGCACAAGATGAACTGATAGAAAGAAGGAATAACTTCCCCTCACAATCCGGAGTTTACCAGAAAGGTCTCGCATCGCCAAAGTTAAAAAACGGTCACGCATCAGTCAAAATGCCCCAACACGTGCAGCTGCATGGTCGCGGACAAGCCTCACAAAGGCATCAGTAAGTCCCGACCGGGAGACCGCAAAAGCGGTAAAGTCGAAATATGAGTACATAATTAATTCATCAGAAAAAGAGATGCTCTAAAAACAACGCTACGCCATTATTAATCTCACGGAAGAAGAAAGAGAAAGGGTGCGTTCTGAAAGTAACGGGTGACTGTCTCAGATATCAAGTCGCTTGACGCAACACTAGAAAGACTAAAGTTTTCTGAGATTTTGCAATGATAATGATTAGTATAAAAGAAATTATTGGAAAATTACAGAAAAGTAAAATGACATTTTCCACAACAATATTTTACACAATTATTTTTGTTTCCTGGAAAATATATTTTATATACTTCTAAACTGATCAGATTACACTCGGAGCTGGTCACCTATAAATATTGAAATTACAAGTTGATTTAAATGTACAAATATCACTGGTTAAATATACATAGTTGCCAAAAGGGTATCATGACTTAATCAAGCGTGATCGTAAATGATGACACATAAATAAATTAAAAAGTTGGCGCTGAAAAAAAGAGCTGCTTTGCCAAAAAAATTATAATTCTCAGAACGAGAAAACAATAACAAAGGAAACTTAGCGCATGCCTAAAATGGCGCAAAACCTTAGCCCTACCTCTACCTATAACCCCCCCCCCCCTCCTCACTCCTTTTCAAACTCTGCTCGACTCCCAATGGCACACCTGTGCTCTCGCCTCTCTCCGGTGTTGAACGGCTATACATGCACCTGCCACCAATACTTTCAAGATTATTCCACTTGCAAGCGACTTCCAGAGACAACCTAATTTCACGTCCAGACTCCTCTCAGAATAGATGCCAGGGGACGGAGTCAAACAGACACGCGTCAACAGCATCCCTGGCTGTACCTACCCCACTTGCAGTCACCTGCGAAGCTGATAAGCGGCAGGGGGTGGGCAAGATGAGGGTGGCGGGGCTTCGGCGGCTCTTGGCATCGGGGTCCTGAGAGCCGATGAGAACGAAACGAGGCGAGTATGGAGCAGCGCCGGAATACAAGGTTGGGGGGACACGATAGATCCCCGAGAAAACCCACCGACCAGCGTCATCGTCCAGCACGATTCCCACGTGCGAAGATCCGGAAGTAACCGCACCGGGAATTGAACCCGGTGACGAGGCGAGTGCTCAAGCAGCTGCGCCACCGTGGCCCCAGGTGTTTGGGGGGGAGGAGGAGCAAACTACCGGTCCACAGCAGTACAAATCAGGGTGTTTAGACTCGATAGCAGCACATTTATCTGTGCTACAACTTCGCGGTGGCTGATGTACGAATACTCATCACTTGGTCCAAGGCTTCGAGGAAGTTTCCTAAATGTAGCTGGAGCAAAGCTACAGTGAAAATGTTATGCCCTCGAAAATAAAACTCGAACAGAAATAAATTCGTTGTTCTGCTTGTGTTTAAAGTGATCTTACAGGAATTGTACAGTCAAACGAAAATAATTTTCGCCCTATATTTTAATTTTTTTTTTCACTGTTACCACTTCAATGGACTACGCTATATGTAAATTCTTTAAAATCTCTAATGACACATAATTAAGTGGAAATAATTAGACAGCTCAATGGCTAAGGGCCAGCTAGTAATGAACATTGTGAATCAGTTTATATGTTGTGGCGGTAGCTTGCCGACACATGAGCGAGTGACTCTGTCTCTACTCCCTTCGTATGGTTTCCGCTTACATCACAATAAAGACTCCCCCCCCCCCTTTTCCTACACCGTGTGGCATAAGGAATATTTTTTAAGTTGAGTTTGCCAAGTGAAAGAGAGGGACACTTATTTTTCTTTCTATGCTTACTGGGATCCACTTCTTGGAACATTTTTTTTTTAGTTTCCAATTATAATAAATTGCGATCATCAACAGTCAGCAAAAGCTGATGCAATGATAAATTTAAAAAAAAACAATGCTTCATAAAAGTGTATTATACCGCAAAAAATTTTTTTATAGAAAAACACTTAAAAATTCCCTCAGTTGTACAGCGAAATACAACTGCATACCAATATTTCCAATCTNTTAGTTTCCAATTATAATAAATTGCGATCATCAACAGTCAGCAAAAGCTGATGCAATGATAAATTAAAAAAAAAACAATGCTTCATAAAAGTGTATTATACCGCAAAAATTTTTTTTATAGAAAAACACTTAAAAATTCCCTCAGTTGTACAGCGAAATACAACTGCATACCAATATTTCCAATCTGAAATTATGTAATTAAAATGTCAAACAACATAACTTCATAGGGTAATTCTTCAACGCCCCATTCTGGAAGGTTCTCGCCGTTCACGTCGAGTAGGGAGCACCCGCAAGCTGACGTCACATGCTGCACGAGTACCGCCAGGCAGTCCAGGAGTCAGACGGGGCAGCGGAGGGGGAAGGAAGCCAGCCCAGCTGGCCGGCGCCCAGCCCGCCCGCCGACACCANNNTAGGACCAGTCAGGACCAGTCAGGTCGGGAGCTCGCACCAAGGTAGGCCGCGTCCCCCACAGCCGCGGTCGTCCACGAAGGTCTCGTAGAAACCAACGGCTAATGGCACGGGTAATCTCAATGCAGACGCTCGGCAGTCGACGCGACGCCGTCACAATGTCCTGTGTGTTGTGGGCCAATATGAAATACATAGGCGCCGATTATGGAGTGGCAGTGTTGGTGGTCTTCCCTCCGCTTTTCAGCCAGTAGGTTTGATGAACAGTCGTTGGTCTAGACAGCTCGCCTCATTCTTTTCAAAATAGATCACGTTTATAGGTCTCGACATAACCAAAACACAGCAATATTTATGTAGAAATGATTTGGTTTAAATATTTAAAACTTTTACCTATGTATAATAACGACATGCACAAACCTACAACGCACAGTACGAGAGAGGGATGCGGAAAGGTACAGACAGTAATACTATTACAGAAAGTTCGAGACTTGCCTCCTGTCTGTAAACAAGAAGTCTGCGCCTGTGAATGCAGCCGACTCACTCCTAACTTGTCTTGAATGCCAGTGAACACGTGCAAACTTTTAAATAATACATTTTTAACGTGTCAGAGTAATACATAATTGAAAGAGAAGAGACCGGAAAATTTTCGCGAGTTCGTTGACCTGTAGCCTAAGACTTCAAACTGTGTTGTATTAACCCAGATGTCAATCTGTCGTTGGCTGCTTGGTGCCAAAGTGGGAGGCCATTTTTAGTTATGTTTGTTATAGTTGCAGACTCCTCCCGCGATGTGTCAAGTAAGTTGGGAGACAATTACTGAAGTAGAACAAATACAGGAGCTAATAATAAAGAAGGAATTTAAAAAGTGCAAAAAGGGGCAACAATATTTTGTAAAAGTGGATGTGAAAAGCTTACTTAAAAAGACCAGAACAGCATTCCTAACGACCCTGCCTACCAGGCCGACAGCCGCGAACTTTGAATGGAGAATCAATCTTAAGCGAAATTCCTTCTCATTGCGTTAGTTTTAAAGATAACCATTTCAAACAAAAATTATTCTATATTAAATTCCTTAAGGAATGTTGCTATATTGAGACATTTTTTTGATTGTTGGGTTTAATATATTGTTTTCCAAAATGCTACATTGAAATTCACACATAACCAAAAAATAAAAGTAAATAAATATTTTTTTTTAATTTTATTGTTTTATATAGCAGTCTATTCTGAGAAAGTCGCGTCAACATTTTATTTGTTTGAAACAGTTATATTTAAAATTGACGCAATGAGAAGGAATTTCGTTTATCATTGATTCCCCATTTGAAGTTGGTGGTTGCTGACTTGGTGGGTGGGGCCGTTAACTTGTGCCATTGGCGCCACGCGTTGAACTTCACAAAGTACGAAGGCAGCGCGACCTTCTTCGGCGTGGTGTGGCGTTATTTGTCGCTACTCGGCCTACTTGATTCCTACACTCGTTGCCTTTAAACTCCTTCGCACGCCCACCCTCCCCGCGCATGCTTATTAGGTTGTCGTCTGCTTCCGTTACGAGCAGTTAACACGTAGGTTATGCCCTCTGGCATACACTCTCTCTCTCTCCTGTCTGCGCTGGTTTAAGTTTGCCGGAGCACTGAATCAGAGGGCGAGTCGATATTTGTCGTGTCAGTGTATACTTGTCACTTGAAAGTGTAACAGCCCCTGTTACACTGTCAAATGTTTGTCTTCAACTATATTTGGCAATAAAATTCGAAGACAAAATACGGCCATAAAATTTTTCCTTCCGACAAATTTTATCAAATAATCTTGAATGTGTGTTTTTGAAAATGTGTCACGCTGTCAAATATATTTTACTGGGAGAATCTAATATGAATTATTATTGAAAAATCATTTCAATAGTGATATATCGCTTTTGTTTTTCCATGCAGTCCATAACAGGGATAAATATAAAGAATATTGAAATTTATTTTTTCTTCTTTACTAATTTCAATTTTCATTCATCTGAGATGTTTTCTGCAGTATGAAATCTAATGACCTTCAGTTATTTTATATTATGTGCAGTATTCACTTAAAACAGCATTCACGCATAGACAGCTTCTAGATAAATAATTATCTTCATAACCTAGTTCGTTTCCAGCAATTCTTCGTTATTTTAAAGTTTCTTGGATTCCATTTTTTGTCGTGCACGATTCTGGCTGGCTGAGACCGTCAAACATTAAAAAAAAAAAAAAGAAATTACAATCCGTCGAATTTTCAAAGTTTTTATGAAAACTGAAGCCGTCCAACTTTCTCAGACAAACATGGCGGCGTTTATGACGTTTAGAAGCAGTTTGACGGAACAATTTGACAGTGTGACAGGGGCTTTAGAAGCTTCAATACTTTAACGGGAATGGCCTGGTTAGTATTTCCACTCTATCGTCTGTCTCGTAGCTGTGCCCCCCCCCCTCTTAAATTCTGTTTCGGCTTGGCGTTCAAAATTACGCTACGTGTCTAATTGTAGGTCGCCTCACGACAGAGCAGATCCCAGGTAATTTTTTCTCATTTCCATAATATTTCAGTGCTTTTTTTGTAATGATTTTGTGGGACGCACGTGGTTTCTGTAACTTTCCTCTGGCTTCGCGAGATCTCACCACTGGGATTATCTGAGCCATTTTTTTTTATCCTGTAAGAACCTTTTTAAATAAATATTGCCACGGAAATAATAAACACAGTGTGTATATTCCACTGCACTGGGAAGTTAACTTCTAAGACTAAAACAAAATATATTTAAAGGCTGTTACTCGAAATGAGAGGGCTTTCAAAAGTGCTCACTTTAAAATGAACAGCTCATAATGATAGTCGAGTCTTGCTTTGTTTGGTGACACCACACACTTACGCCTCTTTGTAATTTTAAACCTACATATAATACCCTTTTAATTGTTTTCAGGAATATGCTAATGCTGAGAAATGTATCCGCCATAATCCTAAATGTAAAGTATTAATGAAGTTTTTATTTGTATCTTTTAATTTAATTGAGCTAGGCCCTTTCACGTAGCCATGTTGGTTTTTACGTAGTTTATCGTCGTCTAAGGAATTGTGACTCNTGTTTTCAATGTGTGTATCGGTGTGAAAGGGGGGCTATGGTTGGGCTCCTCGATGCAAAGCTACCCCCTTCTGCACCCCGCGTCGTAGTATTTTATTACAATTTTTTAAATATTTTTGCATGTTGCGTGCTTGGGAATTCTTGGAATTTGTATTACACATATTTTTATTCAGCGCCTGGAAGGAGCTTTAATTGAGCTAGGCCCTTTCACGTAGCCATGTTGGTTTTTACGTAGTTTATCGTCGTCTAAGGAATTGTGACTCAGTTATCTTAAAACATTACATAGTATTATGCTCTTCAAATACATATATGATTTTTAAGGAATTATTTTCTTTATCATTGATAAATGTGATTAATTTTATAATATATTATAGAAAAAAACCCAAATTTTGTGAAACCTGTGTTTGTCAATTTAATATTACCAAATGGTAAAAAAGGTTTTAACAAAGATCTTAATCTTATAAATATGTACGCAATAGTTTTTATATTTCGGAGGTGTCATTGGAATATTTACACCCTCTTTAGCTTGTTCGGAGTTCGAATAAATAAGTTATAAAAATATTTTACTTCGGGAGTTATGTACAGAAATTGTGAAACCAAGTGGAACTCAATTTAGTGGGCTCCCACAGATTTGTGTCTCTACCTGGTACTCAGCTTTTTTAAGTCGTTTGAACAGGTCAGAAAACATCACCAGTTAAAA
Source organism: Clitarchus hookeri (assembly GCA_002778355.1). Taxonomy (NCBI): domain Eukaryota; kingdom Metazoa; phylum Arthropoda; class Insecta; order Phasmatodea; family Phasmatidae; genus Clitarchus; species Clitarchus hookeri. The sequence continues at coordinate 870,295 of NQII01000182.1, read as the reverse complement.
ACATACTGAAGAAAATCGTGGCACCAGACTTTCTGTAGGGGTCGCGGTGGCTGAGCAGTTAGCCTGCTCGCCTCCCATCAAGGCGAACCAGGTTCAATCCCCAGAGTTTTGCATGTGGGAATCGTGTCGGACAATGCTACTGGTCGGCGGATTTTCTCGGGGATCTCCTGTTTACCCCATATTTTTATTCTGGCGCTGCTCCATACTCACCTCAATCGCCCTCATCTACTCTCAAGATCTCGCTGTTAAGAGACGCCCAAATCTCTTCACTCATTCACTCACTCAGACTTATAGTGAACCCAAACGGTTTTTTTTAGTGAGATAGTTATTATATTTAACTGATTAAGTTGTCAAATTCAGAGTTCTCAAGGAACTTTAAAATTGTTGGTTAACGCAGATCATATTTTATTTAAAAAGAGAGAGAAAAAGTAAAGTTTTAAAAGCGGCTTGTTCTAACAGTGGTTGCCGCTTTTCTGGTTCAATCGAGGCGCAAAAAAAAAAAAAACGTATTTCGTCAGACCTAATTTGTCGACACAGAAAATTTCACCACAATTGAGCCACTGAATCATATGTGTATTTCACTCACGCTTAATTATTTCGTCTTCTTGCGGCACTAAAATGTCAAACTTGCAGACGACAAAAAATTACGTGCGTGCGCCAAAAATCACGGCGATGTGGTACGAAAAATATGCATGCCTGTTGCAACCGCTATTTGAAAATTACGTCACTCACATACGCGTGAGAAACGGGCTCTCAGCTTCCTTTTTCAAAAGTGACCAGCACGTAACGTTGATCTTCTGTCTTGCCGCACCGGTTCTATGCCCGCGAGTCTAGGGCACGAACTTCGCTGCAACGGAAACAGACCCTACTTTAATTAAGGAAGTCACAATTACACGCCCTGCGCGAAAAAAAAAAACAAACAGGAAATATTTGCCTGTAATTTGTGGGCACCGTGGCTAGGAGGACGTCACCGTATAATAGAAAATTTATTAAACGTAGAGATTGTCATTTAATTTCACAAGAATGCTGTTTTTTGAGGATCGGGCATCACTTACGAGAGACGACCGCTGACAGCAGTTATAGTCTTACTTTGCAAAAGGATCAACGTGGACGTTCTTTGTGACTCAGTTCATGGCTATCAAAAGTTCGTATCACATTATTGATTCAAAAGTGTTCATAGTAGTATGATTATGGGGCTTCGAAAGCACGTGGCTGCGGACGAGGATTGAGGATCACGACGTCACTGAACACTGCCCATTTTGTATTACGTCATGTCCGCCATGTTGGATGTGCGTTAACTTGACATTGATCTAAGGGTGATCTTGACTTTGACTACAGGTGACCCGAACTGTCTGAAAATGGTGCTACCAAACATTTTGTAATCGAAATTAGCAGTGGACTCATTTCGGAAAACTGTGTTGTCATTACACTACAAATTCTTTTGGAACTACTTGTCGGAGCTCGGTGCGAAGTTTGGACATGTTGAGGCAGAGATCGTTTGGGATTTAACATAGCCACGAACGAGCAGGACACAATTTTGCGATGGCAACCTACTGACAGATTGAATGTGGTGTTTCCGCAAAATGAAGAGATACTAATAAGCTTGGAAGATTCCATGGCATGTACATGCAATGCCCTAACTCCCTGGCTCACCATGAAAATGGATGTTCAAAAACACAGCACGGATTTTTGGATATCTGAAACTATAATTTGGACAGAATCGTAAAGTGTTTGTCAGAACCATTTAATCCAAACATATAAAAGAGAGGTGCTGTTGCCATTTTTATTCAGTGTGATGTAGGCTGTTGCCAACAATCTGCCATACACTCCGTTCGCTCGAATTATTGTCTCGCTATGATAGCCAGGCTTTGGTGCAAACTGATAAACGAGGACATATTCAAGCCAGAATATGTTTTGTCGATTACTCTTGACAGTTCGATGATACGGTTGTACCCACGAAGAAACGGAAATGTGACTATGAGTTTACAGGGTGAGATAATAGACTTAATTTAGATTTTCTTCACAAGAGAATTGTACAGAAGAGACACCTGGAACCCAGCAGTTCATCAGCACCTACAGTTTTATATAACTCTCACAAAACATACATGTAGCATGTACAGGATTGGTGATAAATGATTCCTTTGTGCCAAATAAATATAATTCCTGCCGTACTGCATTATCCCGTTAGGCGATTACAAGACAAGTTGCACCCCCGATCTCTACTTCGTAATGAACCCAGTAAGTGGGAACAGACCTTGTGTCTGATTGGCTACTGCGAGATGTCCCCTATTGGCTGATAGGCAAGCGGCTTTCCGACATGACGCCATGTTGGTGGGGTGAGCGACTGGACTTCGTAGAATAAGCAGCTATTTCACGTCTGTACTGTTATGTATTCTGTGCCACATGTTTACTCACGGTCCTGCAGGCCATGTCCAATTAACGTCTATTATAGCCTTTAATGTGGCGCCGCGGGGACTGCGCGGTTAGCCTGCCCACCTCCCACCAAGGCGAACTGGGTTCAGTCCCCGGCCGGGTCACTCCCAGATTTTCGCAAGTGGGAATCGTGCTGGACGATGCCGCTGATCGGCGGGTTTTCTCGGGTGATCTCCCGTTTCCCTCGCCCTTGCATTCCGACGCTGCTTTATTTCCATCTCGCTTCATCTCATCCATCCCGCGGAAGGCAATGGTGAACCATCGCAGTATCATCCTGCCTAGTTGTTTTGATCGCGAGGTGGCCTTCATTCCGGCGTTGTGTACTTGGTTCCTACCAACCTTTTGTTTGGTAACCTCCACACACATACACACATACACACAACCTGTAATAATATCACGTTACTTGCAATTTTTATGAATTTTATGGAACTACCTGCTACAGAAAAAAGTCCAGAAGTTAGTTCAGCAAGTTGTTCGGGTATTTGACTGCAAAACTAAATCGATATTCCTTTAGATTTTGTTAACCACTAGTGCTTTTAACAAGGAACATATAACATACAACGGGTGCATTTATGCGAGGAAGGGCTGGAGAGAAGGGAGAAACGCACAAAAAAAAAAGATGACAGAAAGAAGGAAGGAATCTGTGAAAGACGCAAAGGGCATTCTGTATTGGATCCCATTGAGAACTATATAACGCGAACCGAGGCCGAGCAAGTTTCTCTTTCCCTTACAAAAAAAAATCATAGGGCAAAGATTTTGACTACTTTTTTTTCGATCGTAATATATTTTGCAACCGCTTTCTGTCGCAATATCATGGGACGATGTCGCCCTCCAGAAGTTTTATTGAACTGCCATCGGATGATATTCAAAGGGTCGCGCGCGCCATGTTTTATGAACGATTATATGACTCGTATATGTCGCGTGGTAGGTTAAGGATAGCAGGGACGTGGGGGGGTTGGAGGCCGGCCAGGAATTTATGGTCATTTTCTTATGATTTCGACGTTGCGGGGTCGTCGTAAATCTGTTTATATAACAAATTAAAATATATCATTCGAAATATACGTCGGCCCTCTCGTATCACGAAAGAGGTCAAATAAAATTTCCCGTTCTTTTTTTCCCCTACATAAAACACCCGCGTCACAATTACGCTATCGATAACTGTCACGATCCGGATGTGGCAGGGCAATCCACTTCGAATGATTTCGGAAGGCAATCGCGGTGTAATTTAAAAGCGGGGTTTTTTTTTAATTTTTTTTTTTTTACGCTGTTGGAAATACTCTAAAACCATAAATTTCGGGCAAGAATTGTCACTACCAGTCCCTATCTGCATTCACTGCGTAGCGACTCTATTCCTACCCCAATTAAAAAAAACAACTTAAAAAATATATATATCCCTCCGCTTGCCTGCGCAGGCGCACTTCCTCCACGCTAATGTCTGTATAGGTTGTTAACGGTAAACTGAGCACTTTTGAAAGCCCTCGTTAACGTCTACTTGTATGCACTTTGTGTACCATTCAACCACGTGTGAAATTAATACTGGCACGGGGTCTATAATCCATTCACGGTTACTTAACACTTTTCTGAAGCCCTGCTAAAGTTCTACTTACAGGATATTCCTCCGCCTCGTGCAAACTAAGTGTAAATGAGTCTAGGAAATTACACCAAGGACAACGCCCCGAATTCGTGCGCACTCAGTTGTAATAATATTTTACATGAAAACTATTTCTTACTAAGCGCTACCGACAGACAAGTTTTCTCACTATTTTATACATATTTACTATAAATGGAACATTGTAATTTATAAATAAAACATTGGTCAAACTTCAAAGTAACGAAAAATAAGATACTTTTTTAAAATGTTAACAGAGGTATAACACCGTTGTGATACTCGGCATATTTAGAAAATGACTAAACACGTCATACATGGGGTGATTTTTCGAAGGTTTGATTCAAAAAGTGTGAAGAAACCGCGAATAGACTATAGTCACTTAATTCACGCTTCGGTCAAGTAAAAACATGAAATTATTACGAAAGTAAATATTTTACGAATTTCCAAATTATTACCAGGCATAAATTAAAAACAGGAAGTGAAATAAATAATTTCGGTATTCACATATTCGGTACCTGACACCTTTAACTCGACGTCAAGACATGAAACTTATTTTCTCCGTTGTTGCCAACTTAACTCGGCGCACGCCAGTCACGTTGTACATGCAGATAGTCGCAGTGACATTTTTCAAAAGGTTGATTTCAAAAAGCGCTTAACTTAGCGTGAACAGTTTTCAATCAAGCGTTGTTGACTGGGCGTGGACCTCGGGAAGAACTACGGCGCCACTCTGCACACAACTTCACAAGCGTTCAAGCGCCATGAGAGTCCGTCTAACTGGCTCTTCAAATGCGAAGCGGAGTCTTTGAAGTAATGGGTTTTTTCCCCGAGAAACTGTTAGACATGCGTGCAATGTGCTGATCTATGAAGAGAATGCACACTTCAGACAAGGTGTGTTGAGTGCTGTCAAGGCGTTAGGCACATTAGAAACACCAATTGAAACACCATTTAAGAGCACTATAACGTAGCTAAAAACTGTTTTTTTTTTTCAAAGAGCCGTATCCCAAATTATGCACTTCGGATACGTGCAAAACTACTCAACGGTCCTGCAGTTAAACTTCCAACGAACTTTCCAGANTCCCAAATTATGCACTTCGGATACGTGCAAAACTACTCAACGGTCCTGCAGTTAAACTTCCAACGAACTTTCCAGAAATAAAATAATAGGCTCACCGCTGAAGGTCCCATAGGTTCACGCAGTGCAACGATAACACTGCGCGCCAGTTGAGAGCCTTGCGCTTAGAGGCGATGGGGCACTTGATGCGCGTGGAAGTGTCGCCCTTGTGGCTCCAGGTATGAGCGAGCCTTAGATTCTGTTACACGTTTCTGAGATTATATTATTTTCGAATTTGTAACTCGACATCATTAGCAATCAGACTAATGAAAATAATAACTTTTAAAAATACGTTTTTCGTAATTATAAGAATTTTTAACATCACATTTTGTGCCGAACCATCGTCAAAAAGTGATTTGATGTTAAATTGTTTTATTAAGAAGGCTTTAATTTGAGTGGTACTAATGCCATGCAACATTTTATTTTAAGGGTGACAATTCACTCGCTTGCAGTCAGTGTTTATCTTGCAGCTATTAAAGATATGAAATTGATTGAAAAACTTATAACAAAGCTGTAGCCGATCCACGCAATAAATTTTCAAGAATTTATTTTGTTCCATTACGGTGAAATTAAAAATTATCCTCATGTGTAGTCAAACATGTACTGATATACGATCGTGTAATCCACCCCCAAATTTCTTACGAATTTCTCTCGAGAACTCGTTCAAGTCCTGATGCAAGAAGACCAATATGGGCAGGTATGGCCTACTGCTCAGACCAGAAAGTCGCCACTTCAAATACGCCAGTGCGCACGCGCATAATATAACAGACGTAGTTCGGCGTTCGTAGCAGAATGTTCTATCCTGGACGAATAGATACAACTCTCTGCCAACTGAGTATTTGGTGGCAGCAAATAAACATCTTTCTAATAAATAACTGTGTTAATAAGCACTAAATGTCTTTACTATGTACTTGTTAGACAGCGTAATACCGTCGACCATTGTCAGTTATTTTTCTACGATAAACGAAGCTCCGTCCTGGAAAAGTATCAACCAGATAGTTTTTTGTAACCAATACATAATCGTTGAGGCCGCGGTGCCGCAGCGGCTAGAGCACTCGCCTACCACCAACGAGAATCGGGCTCAACTCCCGGCGGGGTCGCTCATGGGAACAGTGCTAGAAGATGCCGCTGGTCGGAGGGTTTTCTCGGGTATCTCCTGTTTCCCTCCGTCCTTGCATTCCGGCGCTGCTACATACACGCCTCGCTTCACCCACGTCGGATCTCAAGACCCTGATCTCAAGAGCCGTCCAAAACAATCCATTACGCTTTGCTAAATGCTGTTCACGATAAAGTGANATCTCAAGACCCTGATCTCAAGAGCCGTCCAAAACAATCCATTACGCTTTGCTAAATGCTGTTCACGATAAAGTGAGCACTTTTGAAATCAACCTTTGAAAATAGCCACGGCTCCTACCTGCATACTGTATATAGTAAAAGGCGCACTGATGGCATGCGTCAATTCTGTCGGTAACGATGAAGGGAAAGTAGTTCCATGTCTCAACGTGGAGTTAACAGTGCCAGGAAAATATTTGTGAAAACTGAAATGGATTCTCTTCCTTTCTGTTTTTCTCATATGTGTGAAATAGAAATACTTATTTTAATAATAATTTTACAGTTTCGTTTGACCGACGCATGAATAAAAGTGATCGGGTGCTTGGAAAATGTTAATTTCACTTATGGCGGAAGACTGCACGATGTTCATACTCGCAGATCTCAAGGAGGGCNATCTCAAGACCCTGATCTCAAGAGCCGTCCAAAACAATCCATTACGCTTTGCTAAATGCTGTTCACGATAAAGTGAACACTTTTGAAACCAACCTTTGAAAATAGCCACGGCTCCTACCTGCATACTGTATATAGTAAAAGGCGCACTGATGGCATGCGTCAATTCTGTCGGTAACGATGAAGGGAAAGTAGTTCCATGTCTCAACGTGGAATTAATAGCGTTAGGAAAATATTCGTGAAAACTTAAATGATTTCTCTTCCTTTCTGTTTTTCTCAATGCACGTTGGTGTCATAATTAGCATATTTGTGAAATAGAAATACTTATTTTAATAATAATTTTACAGTTTCGTTTGACCGACGCATGAATAAAGTGATCAGGTGCTTGGAAAATGTTAATTTCACTTATGGCGGAAGACTGCACGATGTTCATACTCGCAGATCTCAAGGAGGGCTTTCAGAAGTGCTTGGTTCTACGTGTGAGCTGGCTGGATGTCGATGGCCGCCCGGGGTTGGAATAGCTGCGAAGGGGAAGGAGGGGTTGTGTGCGGGGGAGGGGCGTGCCGCGTATATCGGCTCGCGAGTGGTGTGCTCGTGTAACGCGGTAGGAATGCCGCCCGCCTCACGCGCACAGATGTCATCTCCCGAGAGCAAATAAACCCTCCCTCCACAGCCCGACTAGGCGACTCCAAGCCGCGCTATCACGCACCCTTGTCGCGGAAGGCGAGCGGAAAAAAACATCTTCGATTTCCGTTCAAGCGTAGAGACATGGAGTCCACGGTTACGCCCTCGGAGTAAATATACACACCGCAGAAATGTTTTGAACCCTGCGTTTTGAACCGTTCTTACCTGCGCACATTATGAAGGCCACACTCACCGCCAGGCGCACAGTAAAGTTGCCGACGACGGAGGGAAAATATCTCCGTACTTTCACGTTGAACTAAAACGGTTGGCTATANTGTCATCTCCCGAGAGAAAATAAACCCTCCCTCCACAGCCCGACTAGGCGACTCCAAGCCGCGCTAACACGCACCCTTGTCGCGGAAGGCGAGCGGAAAAAAACATCTTCGATTTCCGTTCAAGCGTAGAGACATGGAGTCCACGGTTACGCCCTCGGAGTAAATATACACACCGCAGAAATGTTTTTAACCCTGCGTTTTGAACCGTTCTTACCTGCGCACATTATGAAGGCCACACTCACCGCCAAGCGCACAGTAAAGTTGCCGACGACGGAGGGAAAATATCTCCGTACTTTCACGTTGAACTAAAACGGTTGGCTATACTTTGTCAAGACTGTTCATGGTAAAGTTAAATTTTTTAAAAGCCCCGCTTATGATCTACTTGTAGGTACATTGTGTATTCTTACACCACGTGTAAAATTAATATTGTCATTGGCTTACCACTTCATACATGCGTCCAAGTGAAACTGTGAAAGGACTAGAAAAGTACATATTCTACTAATTTTGCAAAGTCTTCAATTGTTTACATAAAAAAATAACATAAATCTAAATAACTAGTTTAAGTATTCATAGATGTTTACCTAACACTTCAAATTTAACATTTATACATGGAACTACTTTCACTCCGCTGTTGCCAACTTTATTGAGTGCATGCCAGTTAGGGTGCCCGTTGTAATATATGGAGATGGGGGCCAGTGNGCTCCGCTGTTGCCAACTTTATTGAGTGCATGCCAGTTAGGGTGCCCGTTGTAATATATGGAGATGGGGGCCAGTGACATTTTTCAAAGGTTGAATTCAAAAGTGCTCAAATAACCGTAAACGGCCTACAAATACTGGTGTGACTTATTTTGCTTTCTACCTTTTTTAATGCACGAAAGTGGAAGAATAAGCGAATTTGTAAAATATTTACTTTTCTAATCACAGTTTCACTTGATCGACACGTAAATAAAGTGACGATTCCCATGGCAATGTTTACTTGATTTGATGGAAGACTACACACAGTGTGCATGTAGGTAGATCTTAATCAGGGCTTTCAAAAGTGTTCAGTTTACCTTGGACAACCTGTAATATAGGTTGTACATGAAGGATGATTGCCGGGACAGTAGGAGAATTGCAAAAATGCAGTCTTCATGTATGGCGTGGTATTTTGTATTGTAGTGGCAGCTTGCCGACACATGAGACAAGTACTTCGTCACTACATGCCTCCAGTGGAACTACTTTTCCAACGAAATAGAAATCCGCCCCACACCCTTCCCAACTTCATGTGGGTGAGGAATACTTACTTTTTGGTATGCCAAGTAAAACGGTAAAAAAATTTTTTTTGTCCAGCTGTATTTTTGGAGTTTTCACTTTTATGGAAAATCTTCTGTATTCCCAGTTTATATTACCCCACGCCCATACATGGTCAGCAAAAAATTTACACAAATGATAATTGAAAGTTACATGAAAATCTCCTCAGTTATACAGCGAAGGACGACTGCAGAACACAATTTGAATATGAAATTTACATTATAAAATTATAATATTAAAATTGAAGAAAAAACCCCGCACAATAAATTAAATAACTTATGACATTATTAAGGCAGCGCCCCCCCCCC
>NQII01000182.1:835734-860651 GCA_002778355.1 Clitarchus hookeri | reverse complement strand
GGGGTACCGACCCGACGAGATAGCCGAGCAAGGCGACCGGCGCGCACTTAGTATGTCTTCAGCCTGCCCGCCGACATCAGCGGCGAGACAGGAGTCCGACGGGGCACACGCACCCGGGTGAGACGCCACGTCCATAACAGCAGGAGTCCATATACGTAGGTTTCATATAACAGCAGATTATGGCACGAGTTTTCTTATGGCAGGTGCTCGTGATAGACGTGACACCGTCACAGCGCAGCCAGTGCGTATTTACATTCCATTATTTCAAACATACTTACACATATACGCACATACCGTGAACAAGCCAGTATCGAAGAAATTCCGGCGGTGCACAACTTATACTGAGGCTTATACTTCAGAGAAGTATTACTCAGTATGTAGTACGTTAACCCTGGGAATGGTCAGATATGTTTCAAGAGGTGTGCAGTGTGCACTACCATATAGTTACTGGGGAGGGGTGGTGTAGTGGGCAGACCACCCGCCTATCGCCATGGAAAAACAGGCTACATTCTCTCCGGGGTCAGGTCTTGATTTCGATGCCGTAATGATATAGCCTTGACAAGCACGACAGCCAAACTGAACAGCCAGTTGAATACAAGATGGACCTGGCGCGGGCCTGACGAATTCTGACCAACGACGTGCTGTTTCGGATTAGAAATTATTTCTATTTTCGCCGTGACGTGCGGCGCGACAGACAGGGCGGACAACCTAGCTAAACGAAATTGTTTGGCGAGCTTTCTCTGCAGTGGGGAATACGTTATCCTTCCGCTCGACCAGTCCCGCACAAGACAGCTCCCCTAGCATACCACACTCCTCACATCCTTCATATTCTAGAGGGCCGTGGTGGAGTAGTGGTTAGACTGCTCGCCTCTCACAAGGTGAACTGGGTTCGATCCCCGGCGGGGTCGCTCCCGGATCTTCGCACGTGGAAACCGCGCCGGACGATTCCGCTGGTCGGCGGTTTTCTCGGGATCTCCTCTCTCCCCCACCCTTGCAGTCTGGCACTGCTTCATACTCACCTCACTTCACTCTCATCGGCTCTCAAGACCTCGATGTTAAGAGCCGCTCAAATCTCACCACACATCTCTCCGTTTTCTATATCTTCTCTGGAACATCCTGTTACGAACTATCTTTTTAGCTAGCTCGTACGTCAAAGTTGCTAGGGACGTAGCTCAATAATGACTCATGATTCGGTNAAAGTTGCTAGGGACGTAGCTCAATAATGACTCATGATTCGGTTAGAGCACAACAGTATCTGATGAGGTTTTATTACATGAAGATTATACAGTTTCTATTTAAATGACTATTGATCGGGGGAGCTTTAAATTGAATTTATTATGATTATTACGGAAATTACATTATGATTCACGCCAATTTAACTAAACCTAACTGGAAAGTCATCACCTTGTTGCAGCCGGAGGCTGATTCTACGAGACGGTTAAAGGCGGCCGGACACACCCATCTTCCTGGTCTGCTTCGCTGGTCGGATCGCCTAAAGGACTAAAGACGAAAGACGACAGACGACAGACAAAAGACGACCGTTCCGGGTGTAACGTCGGCCTATATCAAGCGCGTGGTTCTGCGGCCCCGCTCAGTGACCGGTGGAGGGGATTTCTGCAACTGTCTTATTTCGCAAGGATCGACGACCAAATGTTGGCGTGGCAATCCCGCTCGTTTCCAGGTTTAATGTTTGAAGGTGTGATCAGGCAAGCCGTTCAGCTAAGGCCTGATCACACCATAACAATCCGTACCGGACGACGCAGTTTCTAATTGAAGCCTTTTCAACAAAACTGTTCCCACCAATTTACCAGGGAAATTCTTGCAATCTTCCGGGAGTTTGTTGAATTTTTCTTCGTGCTCCCGAAAATTTCAACATGGCGGTTGAACTCGCTTACCAGTAGCGCATCTGAATTTGTCATTACTCGAAGAGCGAGCTGCACTGCACAATTTAATGTGTATATACGCATGTGTGCAAGCATTCGGTGTACATAATATGCATGTGTGCATATATGTATGCATGTGAAGTACAAACAACTTTCACTTATTTGGCAACTATGAATCAAAAGAAAATTATTGTATTTCAATAAGCTAGTATTGACTGACGTCATAGCTATAAGATCTGTCACCAACTACCTAGTTACTTTTTCACTCTTTGCAAGGTCACTGACAGGAAAATAATTGAATGTGATTTTTTTCCGTACGACTTTTTCTCTTCCTTATATACCTATAAATTAGTTTGATGAACAAAGTTTTATTTATTGAAGAATCTTTCTGTTTGGTAGACATATTCCTTGGTAAATTCTGTTATAAATCAATAAATCATTATAAGCTGCTGAATACAAAGTTAAATTAAAATTGTGTGATGAGGATTTTTCCTCGAAAACTGGCTGGTCTTAAAAATGATGCCTTTTGTACGATCATGTGCTGATTGTGTTTTGTGAATAAACAAGTGCTGGTTTCCCAAACTTGGTACAGTAATTCTCATTATTAAATAGAGCCAATACTTTTAAAATGATGAACCAAGTTGCATGCATACCACTGAAAATAATAAATTGACTGATTTCAAAGCAGTCTTAACTTATGAAAATTGACAGGATTATTGGGCAGTTTCGACTATGTATAGACCGTGCTGCACATTTCTCTGTTTTCTTCGCTGTTTGCTCATTGGTTGCTGTCCCAGTGGGTAACCATGTTCACCCAGACCAACTAGCTTGGGATTCCGTCAAGTCACATTTCCCATAGACTCGGAGTCTATGTGTGTGGCTGATGAACTGTGGTATACTTGCACACCTAACTTAACTGCAAGGGTGTTTGAAGTCGATCTTTTCCTGAGGCGGTGTTTACTCACTACGTATGAAATAAAAAAATGAACTAATACATGGGATTCCACTGGCAAAGTTTCTCGTCTTCTTGTGAAGATCAAACTGTACTGAAGGTCTCCGACGTATTGAAGTTATTTGCTTATTGTTTCGGTTAACTCTTCTGTCAATTCATTACCAATGTTTCTGTAACATATAATGATTGAGATGATAAACTAGGTCTATATCCTGATAATATATTGCAACAACGTACTTCTTGAGACGCTGCCTTTTCTTGCTACATTTAGGATTTGAGGATTTATTTCCACACGGTTTAGTTTTTTGAAGATGAATCACATTTTCTGGTCTGCGTGATTCCCACTAGCCCATTTGAACTGGGAAATGCCTTTACACACACAAAGGACCGCCACAAACGAAAACAATTGAAGCATCTTAAGGATACTAGCCACAAAAACTCATTACTTTTAATTTGTACGAATTACTTTCCTACATGTAGACAACCTCTTTCCTCGAATAAAAAAATTTCGAATGCATAGTTTTTGCACCATGGCATGTAAAAATCACAATTGTTAGTGTCTTCGTGATGTGCAGATAAAATAAAATATAATATTTGCAGAAAATTTAACGAGGGTTACTGAAAGGTCATATATTAACTCTTTTTAGGATATGCGTAGCAAAACACGTTTTACAAAACATCACAGACTATTACAAGCCAGAAATATGCAGACATGTATTTCTTTTAAGCAATTTTTTAAAAATTACGAAAATATGTCATTTGGTGATTTAAAATAATTCTTGAAGTAACTCATAGTAACTTATATGAATGTGAATTACTTCATTTCGGCAAGTGAGTGACTTCTTCTAATATGTACATCCCAAAAACGCAAAAATTTTGATTTGGCATGCCATTATTGAAAAAGCATGCAGTCTAAAATGTTTTGTGCGAGAAAATACATAGTACTTTCTATTTATGTCTACAAATTGACCAGTAGACTTTGCAACGTTGGACGCTACAGTACACCGCTATACATTACGTTGCCACTGCTAGCTCAAAGGTAGTACACGAGACTCAGTAAAATAGACGCCAATTAATTAAGAAATAAGTTCAAGTTCCAGAGTATTTGTTATATACTTTTATTTACTATTGAAGTTACACATTTCACTTCCAAAGTTCTGAATATGCAGAGTACGAAACGTTCACAGATAAGCATACAAGTGTTCTGAAAAACTGGCCCGAAGAAATAATAAATGCGGCGACCTCCCACACCGGCGGAGAAATAAAATAGCAAAGTCTAGTTGCCGATGTGGGGGTTATCGTTACGCCCGACGTGGTCTAGGCGAGCATTGTAAGACGCCTGACTTCACCTCCTGCTTGAAGGGCGACTCTCTTCTAACTGACGATATCTACTGCTGTCTGACCTGACGTGACTTGAAGGGCGACAGGCACACGCGTCTTTGTGCTGCCTATCACCCCCTTCTCCTGAGATAAGGGCTTGGCCACGCACGCTCTCAACACGTTATCGAAACTGACACGTTAACGAAACTGTGTTGTACAAAACTTGTTGACGCAGCCTGAAAGAAGCTAAATAATGCTGACGCTTAACAAAAAACTGAAAACTACGATGTTCGAAACGAAACGGTAAACAGACGCCTGATAAACGTGAAACAGCACATGTATGCCTTATAAACAAACTATCAGGGGAAACGAACCACCACGGCTTTAATTTCAAACCCGATAAAAATATTGTGAAGCTTATCAAAGCTAAACAAAAATGAAACACGTGTCCCAAAAATTAAGAATACTGCGCCATTACAACTTTTTCTTATAAATATAACACAATGCATTTTTTGGTGGCCCACACCCTTAAGAGTATATTGCGATCTCACATACAGTCCGAATTGCCCCTAATAAATCATTAGCTTTACAGATTACTCTATCTACCCATGGTTTTCAGTGGATAGATATGTTACTTTATTTTCTCCGTTCCATTTATTTCCAGTCGAACGTCGCAGTTCATCTCTCGTCTTAATAAAACTGAAATGTATGTATGAGTTGCGTATTGACTGACATAAACATGAGCGCCTATTTTCAGCTACACCTGCTTGTTTATATTCCGGTTACAGACTCAGCAAACTCGCAATAAATCAGAATCAATCATTCCAACTGTGTGTGTTGAAACACGCGCATTTGTACGAGGCAGTGCAAATAGCATGCAGCGCTGGGTTTATTCGGCAGAACGAAGCGTAAGATAAAATTTACTTTGCGTGATGTAACCATCCCGGTAGTATTTTTAGAAATTTCATGAAACATTTACGAGGAATGGAAAAGGGGATTCAAGTGTTCAGCTATGCGGGGTATATATTTCCCAGTAGCCCGTGTATTGGAAACTGCAGGATTCATCTTTACTTCTGCCACTGTGAATGTTAGAACCTATTCTTGACTGGGTTGAACGCCACTCGTACTATTTGTTAAAGCGTATATTTTAATTGAATGATAGTCATGCAAGACTTTTCATATCATCTTTACTGCAGTTACAGAAGTAACCCGATTGCGCAAGTGTCCCAAATCTATTTTCTAACTGTATAGTTCTCTAAACGTTTTCAGCGTGATGCCAAAAATCACTTGAGATTATGGTAATTACACTGAGAGAAAGGTGTGTTTCAGCTAACAAATTACTTATTTTAATGGGGCCAAAAATGTATTTAGCTGCGTTCACAAAATATTTTTTTGGGGAAACAAAACTTGTAAAGCAACCAAATTTATGTTGTTCATCTAAAAAAATACACGTTTAAATTACAAAACCTCTTTGTTGGGTCAAAAGAAATTAGGCTGTGAGCGAAATATTTTGTTGAAACAACTGTATGCATTTGTTTGGCCACTCATTTGATTGACTTCGATCGAAAATACAGGTCGAGAGATTTATTTTGGGGCAATTAGAACAGAAACAGTGTTGGTTAGTGGATTTACTGATGCTTAATGATGGTACAAATATTCCAACAAAACAGTTTCAACCGGAAAGTAAAATGTGAAGCTGTAAATCTTGAAACATCCTACTAATATTATAAATGTGAAAGTATGTGTGTGGGTGTGTGTGTATGTTTGTTACTACTCAGCTCCATAACGGCTGAACGGATTGTGATAAAATTTGGTATGTAGGTACTTTAGGTCCTGGAATAGGACACATACTATTTTTTATCCCGGAAAATTGTACGATTCCCGTGGAATAACAACAAAACGTAATTATTCAACAACTGGGAATGTGACTGAAAATGTTTTTTTTCTCTGATGTCAGAGTTTATCAGGCCACCCAAGGACCTCTGAAATGGCTTAACGACTGTTATCAATCGATAACAACTGGGGCCGAATTTTTAACGTGCCCTCCGAAGCCCGGAAGCGCTCAGATGTTATGCCACTTAACGGTCAACCATCCAAATGTGTGCCGCTGGGAACGTTGCTTATCTATGGTGATAGATTAAAATCCCTCAGCCAAGCGCAAAAAGTAGTACCTAGGTACACTTATTTCTAAAGCTACAACTTAAGAAAACTCACGTTTTGATTTTCATACATCGACACTGGAAAGCGGAAATGTGGTAACTACGCGATAGTGGCACAGATACACTCCAAAAACAATACCCTACTTCTTGGCTATCGGGTAAAAAATATTTCCTTCCTTTTGGGTTTCNCAGATACACTCCAAAAACAATACCCTACTTCTTGGCTATCGGGTAAAAAATATTTCCTTCCTTTTGGGTTTCCGTATTCATTTAAAAACCTAGGCCAACATAGCATAATTTTATAATTCTGTTTTCACATAAATGAATAGCATTTTCCCAATTTATTTATTGGTGTATCACTGTAAAACTCAATTGTACCCAGGCGAAGCCGGGCCGGTTCGCTAGTTGATTTATATACACGTTGACCAGTACTTGAAATGTATATATTTCGAAACACTCGTATGTCGTTGAAAGTCTCTTTAGCTGAGATACCCAGGGCGCAGTTCTCGGGCGTGGACTGTCTGGGTTCGAAGCTTGGTCGAGCTCCAAATATGTTTTTTATTAACTGAAACCGTTTAATGTAACTTTCTACAAACTGAGGGTAACATTGTACCACTCTTTATATTTTATTACGAATGATTTACAGTATCCACCTTGATGCGTACTGCATTGTTAACTATTTCATTTGTATTGAACATGTTAGTAGACGAGCATTCATTTAAAATAAATAGGCAGGTAGTACAAAGTTGCCCTGATAACACAACGTTAAGCCAAACGACTGTACGTTGAGCCAATCAGATATTTATTTGCACCAACCAAATCTTAGTTTGGGCCTACCAAATAGGAAAAACAGAATAGATAGGTTTCAACAACAAAATATTTTTATTCCTCCAATACAAACATTTAATTTGGTTGCACCAAAGAAGCTTTGTTTGATTCAACCAAACCTTTCTCTCAGTGTAATTGAAAATAATTACGTGATAAACACTATATATCACTGTCGCTCGTACACGTAAATTCATACATTCATTACTGAATTATTTAACTTATATATGTATATATACATATATTTTGTATGAATATGCCATCTAAAATTGTACTCCGGAGTAGTGTTTGTAAATATGTGGTTTTCGGCAACTCACATCAAGACCACGCACCACATTTCCTTTGAATGCCGCCCGTTGTAGAACTGGCAGCTACACATTGTCCAAAACCAATCAATCGTTACTAGATCTCACGGTGATTAAAATGTCATTAATATTTTTGAGGCTACTGTTTTCTGTTGGTCGGTAGTGGCTTGATTTTTATTTATCGTGGTTTCAAGATAGACTTTTCTCCTTAGCTTCAACGAGTAAAGTGCGATCATACTCTTGGGTAGATAGCGATATTAAAGTGTGTAAGCTTTGTCAACCAGTGCAGGAAAAGTCCTGTTTATCCCTGTGTTCCCATTAACCGTCATCATATTGCCCCTCGCCACACAAACAAGCATCATGTGTTGTACGGCGGCCATTACTGGATGGCTGTCAGATAGTGTAGTGGCAAGTACATCGCGTCTCAATTGTGACTTCGCTGTTTTGAAGAATTTGCAAGCTATCGTGCCCATTAGTGCCATATAGTCTTTTTTAGATTCTAATTATTTTTATGATTGTTTTTATTAAAACAATTTTTATATGAAATATTGCAAATGTAAAGTTTATACATGACGCTACATANTTTTTATGATTGTTTTTATTAAAACAATTTTTATATGAAATATTGCAAATGTAAAGTTTATACATGACGCTACATATTATAGAAAAAAAAACATTATAGGTATTATTTCTTATATATGCTTGGGTTTTTATTGCTATGTCCGGCCCAAAATAAGCTAGGGTGATACAGAAATCATTTTTTTATCCTCGAATCATCGTAACTGGTTTTCTTCGGTAGCAAGTGTTTATCTTAACGTTTATTTACAGCAGGAATAGAAGGAAGAATTCTCAAACGCAGTATTTTTTATTAAATTTGATATTTTTAGTGACATCAAGATTCCGACCTCGCCATTGTCGACTTTCTGGTTTTTTAACATGAACTTTGACAGTTTTAAATATTGCTCTGTTGAACCGACATCTTTTGGAACTGAAATACCTAATGTGAATTCAACGGAAAAGAATAAACTAATGAGATAAATGAACAAGTAAGTAAATGATTTTACATCCCGAGGCCCATTTGTGTGAACTTTCAGATATCTCAGTTACCACCATCGCTGACGCTAACTTAATCTTCTGTTTGGATGCACTCTGCTGTGAATTTTATTCACTTCCTGAAAATCATGCTGATTCAGGAGTCAGCGAGCAAATATAATGTTAGACTTGATACGTGGTACAATATCTATCAGTTCTCATAATTCTTTAACGTAATTTTCAAACGTAAGTTTTGAGTATTTCCATATAGGTGTGTGTGCTGTAATCTTGATTACTATCAGTTTCAGTTTCATAGATAAGCATGTTTATCCTTTTTATCACAAAATNTTTTTATGATTTTTTTTATTAAAACAATTTTTATATGAAATATTGCAAATGTAAAGTTTATACATGACGCTACATACTATAGAAAAAAAACATAATAGGTATTATTTCTTATATATGCTTGGGTTTTTATAGCTATGTCCGGCCCAAAATAAGCTAGGGTGATACAGAAATCATTTTTTTATCTGCCCGAATCATCGTAACTGGTTTTCTTCGGTAGCAAGTGTTTATCTTAACGTTTATTTACAGCAGGAATAGAAGGAAAAATTCTCAAACGCAGTATTTTTTATTAAATTTGATATTTTTAGTGACATCAAGATTCCTACCTCGCCATTGTCGACTTTCTGGTTTTTTAACATGAACTTTGACAGTTTTAAATATTGTTCTGTTGCACCGACATCTTTTGGAACTGAAATACCTAATGTGAATTCAACGGAAAAGAATAAACTAATGAGATAAATGAACAAGTAAGTAAATGATTTTACATCCCGAGGCCCATTTGTGTGAACTTTCAGATATCTCAGTTACCACCATCANGGCCCATTTGTGTGAACTTTCAGATATCTCAGTTACCACCATCACTGACGCTAACTTAATCTTCTGTTTGGATGCACTCTGCTGTGAATTTTATTCACTTCCTGAAAATCATGCTGATTCAGGAGTCAGCGAGCAAATATAATGTTAGACTTGATACGTGGTACAATATCTATCAGTTCTCATAATTCTTTAACGTAATTTTCAAACGTAAGTTTTGAGTATTTCCATATAGGTGCAGCTTATGTGTGTGCTGTAATCTTGATTACTATCAGTTTCAGTTTCATAGATAAGCATGTTTATCCTTTTTATCACAAAATCTGATCCCACTGATTTCCGAATTTAAATTGAGTAAATAGTATACCCAAGTGCATGGTTTTAATGGGTACATATGAAATTAGAGTCGCTACTCGTTCTCAGACGGTATGTTGGGTCGTCCAAAAAACTATAAATTTGTCCTCATGAAGGATTGGGATAATGTTTACAGGAAGTAGAGTAATTAAAGCATGTATATATGCTATTAGTAATTTAAGTGTATGTGTATTTGCATTCGTTTAAAAACTCATCCATTTGTCTTTATCCAGCAAACACAACCTATCGGCAAAGTGTCGGAAAATTTTCGGCCCGATTACGGCACTGTCAGCAACTGTCATTTACACTGAAGAGCAAAAAAAACTGGTATAGGCGTGCGTACGCAAGTAACAGAGGTGTTGAACCAATCAGAGTAACGCGATGCGGTCGGCCGCTAGATCGGTTACTGCTGCTACAATGGCAGGTTATCAAGATTTAAGTGAGTTTGAACGTGGTGTTATAGTCGGCGCACGAAAGATTGGACTTAGCATCTCCGAGGTAGCGATAACATTTGGATGTTCGCGTACTACCATTTCACGAGTGAACCGTGAATATCGGGAATCCGGTAAAACATCATATGTTCGACATCTCTGCGGCCGGAAAAATATCGTGAAAGAACGGGACAAACGACGACTGACGAGAATCATTAAACGTGAGAGACGTACAACCCTTTCTCAAATTGGTGCAGATTGGATTTGTGGACTGACATGCAGGATTCATGGTGTTNTGCAGATTGGATTTGTGGACTGACCTGCAGGATTCATGGTGTGAATTGCCTCCTGCATACCTTCAGACATTAGTCGAGCCCATGCCACCTCATCTTGCGGCACTTCTGCGTGCTCGGGGGGCCTTGCACGATATTAGGCAGGTGTACCAGTTTTTTTTGGCTCTTCAGTGTATATGCAAGAATAAAGCCATCTGATAATGGCGTGGTGTATTTTTTGAGACAGATTGCTGGCCGTCACAATAAAGACAAATGCCCCGGTGTATAATTTACGAGAGCAGATGGATATCTCCGAAATTATGTCCTCATGATATCTCACAGCCAACCTGTCGTCAATGTCTCAAATAATATTGTAGGCTGATTCCGGTACAGCATTGTTGTATTTTCGGTAAGCTTGCCAACATATTATTTATTAAGTCCCAGAAACGTTTTCGAGAAATGTATAGTATATATAAATAGTGAATGTTAAAATGATGTGTTTATTCGGTATACGAAACCTCATAACACACAGTGTTAATACATGTAAAAAAAAAAGTATAGGTCCACATATTGATTTACAAAAATGTCGAGTTTTTCATTTCCAAAAAATCCAGATTTCATGTATATAAAATATGAGAAGGTTATCCTGATTAAGGTTGACGCCTGCGGCGTCCCTATATGTTATCCGTCCGTACTCAAGCTCTAGCGAAGCTCAGGCGGAGGACGNCTTTTTTTTTTTACTGAAGCTGCCATGACAAATACTAACTAAGTTGTACAAATGAAAAAGTTACATCATAAACTAATGTCTTGACATATGTGTAATCACCAAATAACAGTTCATACATAGTTTTAAAAATGTTACAAATATACAAAAATGTATTTATTTTAAACAATGTTTCATATATATGGCTTGTTATTTGGCAATTATATATGTGTCGCGCGGTAGCCCATGGCATTTTTTTACTTCAATTTTTTTTTTCATTTGTACAACCATCCGACATATATATATTAAAAATAAAAAATAAAAAAACTATTGTGTTTGCAAGCCTCAGAAGTAATAAATGTAAAATAAAAATATTCTGTATTTTAAAATCATTTGTTATATGTTGATGTAACTTATACATTCCTTTCAAAATTATTTGTGTCACGATATATTCAAAATTACTGGAAATAAAGAGGAACTTACCCTGTGGAGTATAGGTTGGCTCTCAACGCAAAGTTGTTAGGTTCGTATCCCGCACTCGGCAAGCAAAAGATTTTCGTATCATATGTCCTGAAAAGTAAATGAAAATAATATACGCAAAGAGCAAAAAAATATTTACTATAATTTTAGATCGAATAAATTAAAGTTGTTCGCATGGTCGCACTGCTTATTGTCCGGTAATGAAGCTGCCACAGACCTCACACCGTGGCGANAGTGTTGGCGCCTCACGCCACAGAACAGATTACAACACCTACGTCCAAACCTCAGCTTTGGCCGGTGTCAAGGTTATAAAGTCCTGTATAATACATGTACATCAATTATTTATAAAATGTACTGATCTGTTTTGAGTTCCTGTATATATATATATTATAGCTACATTTGCATGAATATCTAGCATATGTTTAATTTAATATAGACCTGCATAAATTTTCTGAGTGTCATGTAGATTCGTTCAGCAGTTTGGTTTCTTGGTAATAGAGTTATGGCATCCTATGTGGCACTCTGTCAGGCTGGTGGCTACTACATTTTTACGATATATGAAGTACACTAAAGCACATCATTACATGGGTATTTTATCCTAACTAATATTAAAAATGCGAAAGTGTGTTAATATGTTTGTCTGTTTGTTTGTCCTTCTTTCACGTCGCAACGGAGCAACGGATCAATGTGGTTTTTTGTACAGAGATAGTTGGAGGGCCGGGAAGTGACATAGGCTACTTTTTATCCCGAAAAATATATCATTCCCTCAGTAATAAAATGTTAGTAAAAATAGCGCTCGGGGTACAATGTTGCGTGGATGTAAGTTTTTAGTGTGGGACGAAAGCACAATGTCACACAAAATAACCGATAGAGGCCCTAAACCGAACTCTACAGGATATACGAAACAATACAGACATTATGGGAGGAATGGTTGTATTACTGGCTGGTGACTTCCGCCAAACTCTACCGGTGATTCAGAGGGGCACACCTGCAGATGAAATCAAAGCCTGTCTCAAGTCGTCAAACGTATGGGCAAATGTCAAGGAATCCAGCATGATGACAAATATGAGAGTGCACCTCTACAATGACGTTGATACAGGAAATTAAGCTGATACGCTATAAAAAATTGGAGATGGACGGTTAGAAACAGATACCGAGGGCTGTGTGTCACTAACGGGGGATTCTAGTAATTTGGTGCAGATTGATACGGAGCTGATTACTAGCGTTTACCCAGATCTACAAAGAAAGTAAAAGAGCGATTCTAGCACCAGAAAATGACATCGTTAGTGCTCTGTTCTGTGTTTATGATCAGTGTATGTCTACTAACAAATACCGTTATCTCTCCCTAGAAGTTTTTTACTATAACCACGCGAGCAACATTTAATGACGAAGTTTTTCACCTTGCACTCATTGAAATTGAAAAGCAAGTGCAGACATTGTCAGGGAAAAGTATAAAAAGCATGGACTTTGTTTAAAAAAAACCCTAAACAATAATTCTGTAGTTCACGCGAGCGGAGCCGCGGACACAGCTAGTATGGCTGATAGTGAAATTATTTTTGCCTTTTGCCAGATGACAAATACTGTATTTCCTGTGACTTCGTGCCGGGCAGTGAAGAACTTGTTACTCTTCATGAAATTGTTTTTTAGTTTGTGTACAAAATTTTTAACATTAAGTGCATTTTATACCCCAAAATTAATAATTTTACATTTGTATCGAACATTATTCAACTTGTACGTATTGTATGTAAAGACATTTTCCTGGAATAAAACAAGTTTACACTGTATATATTTTGAATAATTTAATGTCAAATACAATATTTGGCTTTTTTTTTTTACTGAAGCTGCCATGACAAATACTAACTAAGTTGTACAAATGAAAAAGTTACATCATAAACTAATGTCTTGACATATGTGTAATCACCAAATAACAGTTCATACATAGTTTTAAAAATGTTACAAATATACAAAAATGTATTTATTTTAAACAATGTTTCATATATATGGCTTGTTATTTGGCAATTATATATGTGTCGCGCGGTAGCCCATGGCATTTTTTTACTTCAATTTTTTTTTTCATTTGTACAACCATCCGACATATATATATTAAAAATAAAAAATAAAAAAACTATTGTGTTTGCAAGCCTCAGAAGTAATAAATGTAAAATAAAAATATTCTGTATTTTAAAATCATTTGTTATATGTTGATGTAACTTATACATTCCTTTCAAAATTATTTGTGTCACGATATATTCAAAATTACTGGAAATAAAGAGGAACTTACCCTGTGGAGTATAGGTTGGCTCTCAACGCAAAGTTGTTAGGTTCGTATCCCGCACTCGGCAAGCAAAAGATTTTCCTATCATATGTCCTGAAAAGTAAATGAAACTAATATACGCAAAGAGCAAAAAAATATTTACTATAATTTTAGATCGAAGAAATTAAAGTTGTTCGCATGGTCGCACTGCTTATTGTCCGGTAATGAAGCTGCCACAGACCTCACACCGTGGCGACATCTACCAATCGCAGGCCTGGAATGTCGGTGAAGTTCAGCCACTACAGACCCACCAACAGTTAGGTATCCATCTTGTGTCTTATCGGGTCCAATCCAGGATCCCCAGCAACTGTGTAGGCTATTTGGTATTGTCATCAATGACACGTGTTCTGGCTCGTTGACCGTGTTTGAGCGAGTTTACAAAAACAATGTAAAACTAATTGGATTTAGCTGCACCTCGTTGGTTTACGAAATAATCGTAACATTTTTTCTGATGCGGTTTATGTTTGGCTCTGAGTCTTCGCGATAATGATGAACTGTTGTAATAATTGCAGGGATCGCGTAAACTTCCGGGTGATTGCAGTCAGCAAAACGACAAATCAATTACAAATTACCTCGTGCTTCTCCTGACGCGCCTCGTCAACACGGAGACGTACATACGAAGTGGTCCAGGCAGGCCAACGTTACTCAGAGTCATAGAAGGAGGAAAAGGATTTTTGTTACTGGAAGGGGAGGGGGGATTTTTTTAAATCAAAATCAGGAGATTGGTAATGGTCAAGTATAAAGTGGGGGGGGATCTGAGGTTTCTTCAACAGTAAATTGTTTCACTTAACAAGGTTAAAATTTAGCAGAAATTAAGCTTACTTCATGAGAAAATCTTGTGTATTCCTCTGACAATAATTTATTTTTGGTGTTCAGTGTATAGGGGGCCAGAACCTCAGTTCCAGGTACATTCATAAAACAATCGGGGAGACGTTGTAAGTTTACACGCACCATCTTGCCGTCCATTACAGAATATGTTTCGCATCATAACCAAACAAAAAGCCTATGAATTTAGTAGTTGTAATAGTATAAACATAACTGAAAGAGTTTGACATATTATGTAAATGCCATTGTTTAGCAGTAATTATTATCACGAGCCAAAAATTAACCCATTTATGAAACGAAGTTGTACAAAGGTACTTTTTGATTAATGTTTCAAATAGATGTAAAACTAATTTTTTATATAGTTTAAAACTCTTATCCCTTAAATTGTCATCAGAAAATAACATTTAATTTCCGCACTTTTAAATCAGCAATGGACTGGATAATCACTGAAAAAAAATGTTAATGTATAAAGTACACATTTTGTGACAAGAAATTTATTAATGAATGTAATGTGCAGTGTTAATATATATTTTAAACATAAAAATATAGCATACACGAATGGTACTAAACAAATGGAGATTTTAAAATTGGGGCAATAATATTTTAAAGTACTAAAAGTCAATTTATCGGATTCGCCAGACATAAGTCTGCACTTTTCAGTCCCCTACATATTCGGGCCACAATCCTTTATTCATAAGATGCTGCCATGAAGAATGTTGAGTTTTTCTTTGGTCTGAGTTTCGCGTTACACGATCATTATATTTCGTCCTGGTTATTACTTGCTCGCATCTATTCAAGGTGTGCCATCGCAACTGTGACCCAATCATAAAAGTAACGCTGAGTTTACGTGTTTGAAGACTAACATGCCTCCGAATGAGTCCACGAAAATGACGGACTTCTAAAAATAATACATATTTGCCAGTCCGGCATATGGGCAAGAAGTTAATTTGTAGAAAAACTATTCTTGTTTCGCTACCAGCACTACTGTTTAGATATGCCAGTCAGTGATTATGTTCAAATTAAAGGACGAATACAGAACTTTTAAAATGTTGATTTAAAATGTTCAAATGTACTGTGAGTCAACAATAAGAAGCGTGTACCAGTATGACGTAGCTCAAACTCAGTGTGGTTCGGTGACGGAGTAATGAATAACGCAGAGGTGTTACAAACCCTTATCTAGCTATCTTCACCCTCACACGCCAACAAAATGGCGTCACTAGCCAGATACATGTTGGGACGCCGTTCGCCAATCAGCGCGCTGGTAACTTACCTGCCACCTAACAGCACAACCAATAGGAAACATTTCAGAGCCCACGATATCCAATAAGACGCCAGGTTCGTTACTTGTCGCTCGCACAACCAATCAGAGAGTGAGTGCTGCCACGCCAAAGTATCTGCCACTTTTTTTTCATCTCTGTGTGTTTATTTACTCTGTGGTTGGTTACTGCTAGCTGTGTTGCGGGTAACCTAACAGACAAGGCGAAAGCCAAAATAACCTTTAACTAATTTTAATAGAATAACACCTACGCCTTTGTTTTCTGTCTGTGGCTGTATGTTGTTACTGAAAGGTCAACGAGAAATTAGCGGCAGGAAAAAAATTGCCTCTCCTCTCCAGATTTTCCGTGTAGTCAATACAATAGCCTATTAGATTAACAAGCGTAAAGAAGGCTGTCTCGTGTAACAAGAAGAGAACGTGTGACACGAAGGCATTTCCGTTGGCGGATGAAAGAGGAGCAGGCTGAGATACGACATCTTCCTTTCAGTTTTTCTTTTCCCCCTTTTCAGAACCTAACAAGGGAAGGAAAGAAGTTTGGGAAATTTTCTTTGCTGTCACTCACTTCTCCTCCAGCCCTCGGCGTGGTTTCAGAGTGCAGTACACTTGTGCACAGCACTGTTATCGTGGGAAAACTGACAGAATAGGTAGCTCTGATCTGAGCTACAGTTGGGAGATGAATTTACAGCGCATATTCGGGCACTGCGGCAGTCACTATAACGACGAACATTTTACATTACATCTCAAGTCAGGCAACTCGAGAGACATACTGGAAGCTCCTCTTACTAGCGAAAGTAGTGCGACTTGTTTTACACTGCATCAGCTGTAAACATTTGCTTGCATTGCCAAACGGCCAAGAAATTTCCAGAAATTTATAATTACTTATGGGTCAGGGAATGTGCAATAAGAAATATTCGTCCAATTATTATACCGTGGCCTGCCTTGCATAAACCCTATGGTTCATATTCTTCTCAATCCTCATTTATTTGTCTCTTATTTTAATTATAGTCACGCCAGCCTGAGAACGTACTTGGCTCCGCCAACCCAAGTGAAAGAGAGAGGCAGAACGACTTGCAAAGCACCACAGGTAACTGGCAGGCGGGCAGACGAATCTACAGGAACTCTCTCCCACATGGCGTACCATCTTTAGCCAATCGATACCTTTCCCGGGGAGAAGTGGCCCAACATTGGCAGAGCTTCTAAGTCCTAAGTTACAGAGGCGCTACTATAGTATTTTAATTAATAAAATCTGATTCTGTATTTCAATGCTTGTATTTTCTGCTGCCAAGTAATGCTTTGTATTTAATTATATAAGTTTTACATATTATAAACCTATGCATAAGATGGGGCAAAAATACGGGGTTTTATAAAAATATATTATCTGCGATTTATTCTTTAAAAATAAATATTTCCTTTGTGGCCACGCAAAAATTTATAAAATATTTTTTGTTATAGTTATATAAGAGTTAGGTTTTTAAAAAAACAGTGTAGCATATTAAAGAAAATTACGCTAGCGGTAAAAACTACTCGCATTTTCTGTGGGGTTGCAAGCGCTGACCAGCAGTCGTAGACACTGGCGTGTAGTCGAAGCTGCATTAACACGAGAAACACCAGACAATGCCAAGCAAAGGTAGAATGAAGAAGAATGTCCGGAAGACGCCAGAGACGTCTCTTTACACAGTTGACGGACTTCGAGAGAGGACTCATCATTGGGCTCAGAACGCTAGGTGGTCATATCGCCGTGTACCCCTCCATGCGGATAGCTCGGACCATACTCTCCGAAGCTGTCGGGAGTAGTGGATTGTGAAAGCACTCACACACGGAGAGGACCGGCTCGGGTTGGACGAGGTCGACTACCAGTCGAGAGATTCGATGGATCGTGCACCAGGCGCGGAGGTTCCCGTGGCGACACGGCCCACGATACTGCACAGTGTTAGCGCTCCTGTATGCACATCGACCATCTCCCGACGCATTTCGGAAGCGAATCTGCGATCCCAGCGACCATTACATGTGCTGCCATTACCCAGAGGAGCGCCACTATTTGCAGTGATCCCAGGCCAGAGCAATGTGAAACGCCACACACAGGCGATGTGTGGTGTTTAGTGACGAGTGCCGCTTCGTTATGGGGACTCATCCTCATCGCGTCCGGGCATGGAGAGCCCCTGGAGAACGCCACAATCCCAATCTCGCTACTGAGCAGCACACTTCCTCCACTATAGGCATTATGGTCTGAGAAGACACAGCCTACAATAGCCTATCCGCTCTCATAGAGTGATGTGGAACATTGACTGCCTAGCGGAATGTGGATGGAATCCTATGCGCCCAGCTGCCACCGTTTCCAGCCAAGGTCCCAGGTGCGATGTTCCAGCAGAATAACACCCGACTGCAAACAGCGTGGGGCGTCCAGGACTGCCTCCGTCATCTCCAAACATTACCATGGCCTGCTCGCTCCCCTGACATATCCCCCAACGAGCATGTGTTGGGCCAGTTGTAACGTCAGCTGCCAGCATAACTCAGTACCTGGGATTAGGACAAAACCGTCTAAAAATGTTGGCTCGTCTGCTCCAGGGCAATATCAAGTATCTGCTGCAGTCCTTGCCAGATCTTGTTGGAGCGTGTATCGCAGTACGACGCGGTGAAACACACTATTGAAGACACCAGACAGCATACCACATATCCATATGCAGTTGTCCTGCTGCTTTTCTTTGTGATAATGTGTATTGCCCATATGTAGCACTACCTCTATACAGTTTCAGTGCCATGCAATTCTTCCTTCTTTGTGCTCTATTTTCATTATCCGGCAATAAATGGAACAAATAATTACGATATATTTGATCATTAATAAAAACAAGCTGTGAATACTATATAATATTAAAAAACGAATTTAAATGAGTCTTCATTTATATTAAGCCGATGTTTACATCAAAATTAAATAGAAATATTAAATACTTTTTCCGTATACATTTCTTGACCTAGTTGAGTGGCCACTGAGCTTTCGTTCCCATTTTTCTTGGAATTAGATTAGTTTTATTCAGCACTCAGCGTATTAAATAAAATTATAGTAATGTGAATAAAGTTCAGGAGTTCAACGGCGGCCTTACCGACAAATTTGTGGGTACCGAGAACTAGAAAAGATGCCCCAACGACATCGCCTGACCCTGATGTCTCAAGCTGTCCTTTCCCCCTCTCACTTCTGTCTTTCATCACACTCAGCCAGTAAACTATGGTCATTTAATGTTTTTAATACTCTTAAAACTCATTCATATAGTAATTAATCTTCTCATAAATCTTCTTTTAGACATACACTGAAAAAAAAAATGCTTGTAGGAACCAAATTTTTGTACCCCTAAACCATTTAAACTGTTGATATATAGAGACAGAAGTTATGTTATGTTGGTTGTTGGTACCATATAACCATTGTTGACTTAGATAGTAACTGCAACAGAACTGTATATCGTGGTCTTGTTGATTGTATCTGTAATTATAAATACAGTTTCCACAGGAGAAAATTCTTTTTCTGGTACAGAACAGACAGTTGTTTCGATAGAACAAATCCAGCCTTATTTGTTTGTTCCCGCAGCAAACAGCGTCGTAAAAAACTAACAGAATATTCTGTTGCTGGTACAGAAGTTTGGTAGCTGTTACTATGAAGCCGGTCAATATAACCGTTCTATTGTCACATCTTCGCTGATATTTTTCACTTGACTATAAGCACCACACTTCTTTAATTAGTCTTTAACTTGGTTGTCACAGTTTCCTGTTCCTCTTAGAATACTCTATATAAATGAAATACATGCTATGCACTCTAAGACCGATTCAGTGACCTCAATCAGCGAAATAACACTCACGAAAGTCGGTTGATAAGCTGCTGCTGACTGGCGAATCAAGCAAATGAACTAGGAACAAGTGGCTTATGGCATTTGAATTCTCGGCATTCAGTGGCAATAAAAAATTAATCAGTGAAGTTCAGCCATAAAATTATTAAGTTATCTGAAACTGATTATCAATTGCTCAATTTTCACTGGTTTTCACTGATTTGGCTCAATTCTCACTGTTTCAGATTTACGGTGTGAATTCTGCTCTCTATATCCACAGTTTGTCGCTTGCGTTTTCTTTTTGTCGTCCTAGAGCTACTCTTTAATTAAACTGTCAACGACCGTCAGCGATCGATATTAAACACTGCTAAAAGAGACTTAATTCCGTTCCACGCTATTTTAATCATCTTTTAAGAGATCCTGTAAACCACGACGTTATGAAATGCACTTTCGCCGTTGAGCTGGCACACACTGCCGACGACCGAATGTGTGAATTATGCAAAGAAGCAGATGGCTGCTGTAAGCGCAACTGCTGAAACCGTTTTGAGCGGCGCTAAATCAGTAAACACACAAGGTGACTGCAAGCTGTGGAAACACGCGCGGGACACTAGAACAATTTGTGGAAACAAATCCACGAGGTAGGACTTAATTGACGGCGCGACGACGAGCAAAAAGAGCTCATTTCCCTAATAATGACGAGCATGTTAGGGGCCACGGTGGTGTAGCGGTTAGACTACTCGTCTCCCACCAGGCAGAATCGAGTTCGATTCCCGGCGGGGTCGCTCCCGGATTTTCGCATGTGGGAATCGTGCCGGACGAAGCCGTTGGTCGGCGGGTTTCCTCGGGGATCTCCCGTTTTATCCCACCATTGCATTGCGGCGCTGCTCCATACTCACCTCGCTTCACCCTCAAAACCTCGGTGTTAAGAGTCACTCGAACCTCTCCACTCCCCACTGCCCATGTTTCTCCTGCACCATTTTCTAATCACGCAATTCTAATCGTGAATTATTTCCTGTCAAGGGGATTGTTACGGTGCCTATGCCGGTTTTGCAGTCTATCTACTTAGTTACAGGTTAACAACAGGTGCACTCTGGGAGGTAGTCAAGGCCTCAGTTGCGTGTGTCCTTACATGACTTCCCTCTCCTGTGGACTTATGTAGCTAGCCCTGAGCCGCACTCAACTCCCGCCTCTACCCCGGACACACACCCCACTTAGAAGAAGGCAGGTTAGGAAAGTAAACCTCAAGGATGGTCTCTCCCCAGCACCATGTGTGTGAGGCCAACCTGCGACTTCGTGCACGACCACCGAATCCGATATGTAACCAGCCTGCGGCATCAGCCACAGATAACCTGGCAACATCTTCACATTAAGTTTGAACGTTATGACTTTGGGGATATGCTCCCGATTTGTCCGTCTTATTGTGAAATATTGTATCGACCTTAAAATCCTACCTTACAATTACTTAAAGCGCATCACTTGTATTTCCTCTGTGATCTATAGCTTACGCTGATTGTATTACAAACACTACCTTATCTTGATTAAATGAATGATGGATAACCATACAAAACTTCCTCACTTTTATTTGCGTTTAATTATTCAGTTAAATAAATTTTGTATTGATTAAACATAAAATTCAGATTTACGATTTAATAGTAGGGTTGTGCACGAATAGAAAATGTTAACACTGCGTTTCTTCTAATTATAAGATCTATATTCATGTAATATAACTTTGTTAAAACCTATATTTGCATCATGCTTGTATTATTTTCAACTTGTGAATCATGCGACCCCTCTTCCCGAGACTTGTTTAAATCGTAGTTTCATATTACTTAGGGATCTGCTCAGCATTCCAAATCCCAGCAAACCTTGTTATTACAATTTAATTTATATAATGTGAAAACATGTGTTACCAATGTAAAATTAGTACAAGTGATGACGGCAAACTATTCACTGAAGAGCCAAAAAAAACTGGTACACCTGCCTAATATCTTGTAGGGCCCCCGCGAGCACGCAGAAGTGCCGCAAGACGATGTGGCATGGATTCGACTAATGTCTGAAGGTATGCAGGAGGCAATTCACACCATGAATCCTGCACGACAGTCCACAAATCCATAGGAGTGCGACGCGTTGGAGATATCTTCTGAACAGCACGATGCAAGGCATCTCAGATATGCTCAATAATGTTCATGACTGGTGATTTAGGTGGCCAATGGAAGTGTCTAATGTCAGAAGAGTGTTCCTGGAGCCACTCGGTAGCAAATATCGACGTGTGGGGTGTCGCATTGTTCAGCTGGAATTGTCCACGTCCGTCGGAATGCACAATGGACATGAATGGGTGCAGTGATTGGACAGGATGTTTACGTATCTGTCACCTGTCAGAATCGTATCTAGACGTATCAGGGGTCCCATTTCACGCCAACTGCACACGCCCCATACCATGACAGAGCCTTCATCAGCTTGAACAGTCCCCTGTTGACATGCAGCGTTCATGGATTCATGAGGATGTCTCCATACCCGTACAAGCCCATCCGCCCGATACAATTGGAAACAAGACTCGTCAGACCAGGCAACGTGTTTCCAGTCATCAACAGTCCTATGGCGGTGTTGGCGGACCCAGGCGAGGCGTAAAACTTTGTATCGTGCAGTCAACAACGGTACACGAGTGGACCTTCGGCTCCGCAAGCCCATATCAATGATGGTCCGTTGAATAGTTGATGCCCCATCATTGAAATCTGTGCCAATTTGAGAAAGGGTTCCACGCCTGTCTCGTTAAATGATTCTCGTCAGTCGTAGTTTGTCCCGTTCGTTCATGATCTTTTTCCGGCCGCAGCGATGTCGAAGATTTGTTGTTTTACAGGTTTCCCGATAATCACGGTACACGCGTGAAATGGTCGTACGCGAAAATCCTAATTTTATCGCTACCTCGGAGATGCTATGTCCCATCTCTCGTGCGCCGACTACTACACCACGTTGAAACTCACTTAAATCTTGATAACCTGCCATTGTAGCAGCAGTAACCGATCTAGCAACTTTGCCAGACGCTTGTTGTCTTATATAGGCGCTGCCGACGACCGCATCGCGTTACTCTGATTGGTTCCATACCTCTGTTATTTGCATACGCACGCCTATACGAGTTTTTTTGGCTCTCCGGTGTATATATGCCATGAGAAACACACTAGGTATGAAATATACGTAACCTCTCGGTCATTGTACTTTTATATTTTGGCGTAGCGCTCTTAGCCAGAGGCCATCCCGCGCTACGACCGCCCAATCGGTGGGGAAGAGGGATCACTCCCTCTCATCGCAGGTGTCCCAGCTACGCACCTGATGTAACCAGATACGATGCCCCAACCTGATTAACAAGTACGACCAAGAGACACCCTTCCTCAAGGTTCTGAGACCTTCGCCCTCAGATACCAAGCGTGAGGTCTGGCCAGGTTTCTATCCATACCCATAGTGTCTTGCCAGGACACTACCGGAGCAGGTGACGGCTCACCGCCCGGTCTTTCTTTAAGGGGGGAATCTGTCCAGACCTCCGCCAGCATACGGAGTAAACCACTGCCAGCACGTGTCCAGCCTCTATTGATCCTGGGGGCCGATATCTATTAAAAGGACATACCAGGAGACCTTTTTTTTCTCTGGAAAATCAATACAAATCCCAGGTGGCGGGCCGATATATTTAGGAAATTTTTATTAAATGATTTTTTTATAAAAGGTAGACTACATATATCTTCGTTATGGACCTCTATCTGAACTTCCGATGGTAACATGTTTGGTCCAATCAGGAATGGCTGGTATGCATGAAGTCCCACATTCGTGACAATGTTTTCAAAAACTACCGGCCCTTCTATGTTTACATTATCTTCCATGGCGATCGACCTCGAAGCAAAGACTCCGAAGGAAAAATTTCGTTGGCACCTGTTAACACCTTGGTGGCCTGCGGCTGTTTGCTGGTTTGATGTGCTGCTTGGGTTTATTGCTTCTGTTCACCGTAAATCGTATTCCCAACTTCTTAAATGCAAGCTTAGAGTGCGATTTCTTCATTTCGAAAGTTCACCAACTCTCCGCGCTGGTCGACGACCTTCACTACCGCCTTGTGTGATCTCTTCGTGACGACCGAAACGTAAATGATGCTTTGCGGTGCCACGACCAGTTTATAGCCTGGAGAGAATATCGACGAAAACACGTGCAGCATATTTCTTGGTCTACCATTGAGATATGTACCACTCGCCAAATTTCAGTTTATTAGTATCACATTAACTGGCAAGATGTTTACAGTTAGCAACGATTCGTGGATTTTTCCAGCTTCGCATATTCTTGGCTTGAACCTCAGCATTGTTCAGATGGTATCCAGTTTCGTAACGTCGATTTCTTCGCTGCATCTGATGACGCTTTTCAGAGTACTGGACTTTCCACATAGCTCGAATTCTGTGTCGGGAGACAGCAAATCATCGACGTACCTTGCAATACCGTCTAATTCGTAAGAGCCAATGGGCAATGTTACCTCGCGGGAGACATTACCGCTTTTGATGAGATACATATTGCAGATTTTTTCATCGATGTTTGGTATCTCATTGTAGGTTTGAAAATCGATCAAACCTATGCACCATTCCCCCTCCAGGTCGAGTGGAGGAAATTGTGCAGCATAGGCGAACCGGGTTCGATTCCGGGCGGGCTCGCTCCCGGGATTTTCTCATGTGGGAATCGTGCCTGACGATGTCACTGGTCGGGGTTTTTTTTTGGGGGGGATGAACCGTTTCCCCCGCTCTTTCATTCCGGCGTCGCTCCGTACACACATCGCTCTACCCTCGTCGTCTTTCAAGAGCTCGATGTTAAATAGCCGTCCAAATGTCCTCACCCACTCAAGATATTTCGTTGGCCCGATACAAAAATAAAAACCTTTGTTTTATTCAAGAAAAGTATTTTCTATGTGTACGCGCCACCTCTCTCTGGCAGGACTCTGAAAACGACGTCGCTCATGAACGACAAGGAAACAGCGCGGAGTAAGTTAGCGCGAACATAAATGTGACAATGCAGTCACATCAATCGCAGACGCGGCTCTGGTGATAACCCGGACTCGTCAACGGTGCTGGGGAGT
>NQII01000182.1:792894-835537 GCA_002778355.1 Clitarchus hookeri | reverse complement strand
TGGACATGATAGGAACAATGCAGAAGTCGTCCCTTTTCTCCCCTCTGTCATCCAAACTTCCCATTCCTCTGCCCCATCAATCCTTTAGTTATCTCGCCTTAGAGGGTCGACACAAGGGAAGCAGCAATAGGTAATAAATGACGATCTTAGCGTAATTAATTTTTTTATTTTAGAAATACTTTTTAAAATGATGAAAATTGTATTTCAAAAATCTATTACATATTTTTTTAAACGCTAAATTCCATTTTTTTTTTTTTGCCAGTTGAGACCAAATAATTTTATTTGCGAATATTACTAAAAATAATTAAATTAATTAAATGCAAACTAAGCGTAATAGGCATATAACATAAATATGTTGATTAATGTGCAAAAACCTGATTTCATTAATGTTAATTAACTAAAATACCTTAAAAATGTTGTCACTCCACCAGGGGATTATTTACGCATACCTACTTTTACTTCTACTGTCCTAAGGAAAGAAAGGCTTATGAGATCACGTTTCTGTTTGTGTGTCTGTAGGTATGCGTGTGCGTGTGTGTGTGTGTGTGTCTGTAAACGCTGTTCATGGTAAACTGACCACCTTTGAATGCTCTGCTTAAGATCTACTTGCATTCACATTGTGTATTATTCCACCATATGTACAATTAACGTTGCCATGAGCCTGATAACACATTATTAATACGTCGTCCGAGTGAAATTGTGAACTAATCAGAAAAGTAAATATTTTACAAATATTCTAATACTTACATTTACATGCATTAAAAATGGGAAGTAAAATAAATAATTTCAGTATTTCCAAGTGTTTACCTAATGCTTTTAATTCAATGTTAAGACGTGGAACTACTTTTCCCCAGTCATTGCCAACTTTACTGGAGGTTGGAATGTCAGTCAGTGTGGCCGTTAAAATACACGCAGGTAGGGTCAGCGACATTTTTTAAATGGCGATTTCAATATTGCTCACTTAACTGTGAACAACTTTTAGTGGAGTGAATGTGTGTCGGTATGTGCCCTCCCTAAAACTTTTGAACACGTTAACCGAATTCCACCGAACTAGGTTCACATATAGTACTTAGTAACGACATTCAACCTCTATAGTTTTCTACAATGCAGGATGCTTCCTTTCAAAATGACGGTGGTTTTGATGTTAGAGTGCTATGCCACATCTCCAGAAACATTTAACTAAATTAAACGGAATTCTGTATGTTGACAGTGCATGATGTGAGAATGTAATTTAGAGGTAAATATTTTTGTTCGGCCGCCATTTTGAAAGATAGCAGTACACGAAGAAATAAATATTTTTAGTTCTAACTCGAAAACTACTGGACCTATTATCGCCAAATTTGGTACGTAAACAAAACTCTGATGGCAATGTAAACATACGCAATTACATCAATAATGTGCTTATTTCCAAAATGGGGGGTCACACAAATATTATAGGTTTGTTTAATATGTCCACCACGTCGATAGTATACATTACAAGCATCATATTAGCCAAATAACTGCCATTTGTACACCATGTCGTAAGATAGCACCATATGACGAAATGAAAAATTTATGTCATATCTCGGGAAATAATATGTGTATATGTAATTATATTTTTTAAGTGAGCTAGGCACTTATTTTTAAAATGGTGACCATAGAAACATTTTAGCTTAGGAAAAGCAATTATTTTGCAATGTCAACAAAAATTTGTTTCAAAATTTTAAAATATTTATTTTTACCAGTCTTAAAAGGGATGTATTTAAACCAAAGAAAAATATATTACATTTTGTAACATACTTTTATTTCTTGCTTTTTTAAATTAGTGTGGTTTTTTTTTCATGTTTTGGCCAACGATGTATAATAATAGGAAAATAAATGGCGGAATTGTAAGTTATTTTAATCTANACACGCAGGTAGGGTCAGCGACATTTTTTAAATGGCGATTTCAATATTGCTCACTTAACTGTGAACAACTTTTAGTGGAGTGAATGTGTGTCGGTATGTGCCCTCCCTAAAACTTTTGAACACGTTAACCGAATTCCACCGAACTCGGTTCACATATAGTACTTAGTAACGACATTCAACCTCTATAGTTTTCTACAATGCAGGATGCTTCCTTTCAAAATGACGGTGGTTTTGATGTTAGAGTGCTATGCCACATCTCCAGAAACATTTAACCGAATTAAACGGAATTCTGTATGTTGACAGTGCATGATGTGAGAATGTAATTTAGAGGTAAATATTTTTGTTCGGCCGCCATTTTGAAAGATAGCAGTACACGAAGAAATAAATATTTTTAGTTCTAACTCGAAAACTACTGGACCTATTATCGCCAAATTTGGTACGTAAACAAAACTCTGATGGCAATGTAAACATACGCAATTACATCAATAATGTGCTTATTTCCAAAATGGGGGGTCACACAAATATTATAGGTTTGTTTAATATGTCCACCACGTCGATAGTATACATTACAAGCATCATATTAGCCAAATAACTGCCATTTGTACACCATGTCGTAAGATAGCACCATATGACGAAATGAAAAATTCATGTCATATCTCGGGAAATAATATGTGTATATGTAATTATATTTTTTAAGTGAGCTAGGCACTTATTTTTAAAATGGTGACCATAGAAACATTTTAGCTTAGGAAAAGCAATTATTTTGCAATGTCAACAAAAATTTGTTTCAAAATTTTAAAATATTTATTTTTACCAGTCTTAAAAGGGATGTATTTAAACCAAAGAAAATATATTACATTTTGTAACATACTTTTATTTCTTGCTTTTTTAAATTGGTGTGGTTTTTTTTCATGTTTTGGCCAACGATGTATAATAATAGGAAAATAAATGGCGGAATTGTAAGTTATTTTAATCTACTCGAAATTTTAATTGATTACTTCAAAAAATCCGTAATTATAAACTTTAATCGATTACATTTTTCAACGTATTTGTAATTGATCACAGTTACAATACAGTAGTACTTGACGTATCACTGTATTTGAAATATCTTATCTCAAGTGGTACGGAAATGACGTCACGTTAGAAGCCGTCACTTCGCACTACGCTTGTCCGGCTGTCTGTCTGCGAGAATGAGAAAGGGGAGTACCAGAGTGCAGGCCGGTTTGCGCGCAAGGGTTTGTACACCATCACGACTGCGCAGGCAAAACTGTGCAGCTAAAACCTTGGCAGTTTTGCTGCGTCCACGCTGCACAGATGTCAGTGCAGTTTTTGCCATCAGTTCTGTGCAATCCATCATGAGGATGTGCTGTTAAAAACATTTTTACAACATGTCTCGCAAAAAGAAGACTAGCAAAGCCCCTCGACGTTCGCAGTGCACCCGCCGTTTACTTCGTGAATTACGGGTGAACCTGAATACTGTTGAAGTTAGTTAGGAATAAATTTTGAAACTTAAAATATTTTATGGCAATTGGTACTGCCAGATATTGTAAAGCACGTGCGCGAGATTAGCAATTTTACCACTTGAGTGACTTTTCTTAACGTTAGGATTACTAGCAAATGTAGAAGCCGTATTTTTGTGAATCCAAGCAATTTTCTGTGTAAAAAGATGCTTTTACGTATTTCATGATCAGAGCTCTAACGCGACGGTGCCATTTGACATCACCTCAGTAGAGACAATGAAGATTCATGCTGAGATGTCTACCTGGGTAGGCCGCCGAGCGGTGTGCAGAGCTCCAGCACAAAACGTTTTATTAAAAAACTGTCCAAACGTTCTGAGTGAGGTCTCCTTACGAATTGGCATTTGAGAAACGTTACGCATCTGTATATGTTTTTCAGTTACTCCATTTCTCTCTAAAGGATGTTTTTTGATAGTGAATATGGCTCAAACGTGTGTTTTCACCGTCATTTTTAGGTGTGAACATTCCGGTGCAAAACATTAAAAAAAGGAATAGGGACGTGCATCAAAACTATATTATCATTACTACGTCATAAAATGGCAGGGTCTCCGCTGAATGTCTCGAAGAGGCGGGTAATTGACGGCAAGACTAAGCGCCAGTTCAGTGCTTTGCGCGTAGAGGCGACGAGAGAGTTGATGCGCATGTCTCGGTCGCCCCTAGCGCTCCCACGCTGTTAGGCATCAGACGTGCAAAATTCCTTCAACCAGGCGGCCACCTTAAGTACAGAAGCCGCGGTGGCGCAGCGCCTAGAGCACTCCCCTCCTGCCAAGGCGAGCCAGCTTTGATTCCATGCGGGATCTCTCCCGGATTGTAGCACATGGGAACCGTGCCGGACGATGCTGCTGGTCAACGGGTTTTCTCGAGGATATTCTGTTTCACCCCGCCCTTACATTTCGATACTGCCCCATATCCACCTCGCTTCACCCGCGTCTCAAGACCTCGTTGTCAGGAGTCGCCCAAGTCTCTCCACTCCGCTGTAACGTGGCCATCCCGTGACGTCAGTCATCCCCTCGGCGGTCACGATGGAGATCCACGTTAACTGCTGTTACTTTCGGAGACACTCGATCGGCGCTCGCGAGCGGATCGGGAGTGGAGATGAATCGCGCCTGCGATCACAGAAGGAAGCCCGAGGAAGGTCTGAGCCGCTTCTGGAGCGGGGAGCCACAGCCATTGTCTGGCGCCTCTTGAGAAGTTCGCCGCCAACTTTGGTCCGCTGAACGGGCCGCCCGCATCCTGGGCCCGCTCTTCTCTGCAAGTGTTCGGCACTCTCTTACCCTTGCTGATACGGCACCCTGCTTTCCTCATCCAGTGGCGTAGATACGAGAGAGCACTCGGCAGACATGAGCCCACAAAGCTATTGTAACTTGATGTTTCTTACTAAGAATATCACCAGTGATAAGCAACTGTTTCTGGTTCAGTAATTTGAGCTGTTGTTTTGTTGAAGTAGGGTGGTTATGGGTTATTCCATGTTTTTCGTGTATTACTTACTTCGGGGTTGTTCCAGAGTAAATAACTTCTGTATATGTTACTACTAATCCTATAAATCTATTGGATTGTAATACCATGTGATTATCTGTATCTAACAGTGCTAGATCATTAATTTTTTCCTTGATTAATTATACAAGTCTAATTATGCATCACCAAAATAATAATATCAGTAAGTTAAGTATCATTAAAGTCATACTGCTTTAATAGTTATTTTTGGATTGTTAATTCATCAAAAATGCTAAATACAAAACTAGTACACATCCAGAAAATTCTTCACGTTGAAAATATCGAGTGTCTCTCTTTCTCATTTTAAAATCTTGAGTATGAAGGACCAATAAAGGAGTCTTTGAGCCACTCACCTACTGCAAGTTACTAACTACTCCTCATGTAAAGGGAAAAAAATCACATGAGTTTTATTGCCCTGATGATTTCATCAACAAGTTCATAATAAGTACTGTGCATTTATTCCAAAATATTACTGATAAATCAGCTCATCAAGTCGCTCTTTAGTGTCCGTTTCTACAAGAAAATGTTTCCTACCCACTGTCTTTAAAAATTCCCCCTGAATTATTATGTAGGCAGGATAGTTAGCTGCCTGAGCGGCTGGGTTTTTTACGGACAGCATTTGCTGTGCATCTTGAAAGTAGGAAAGAGTGACAAAATCAAATACAAATTAAACACTCAAACAACTTGACGATTCAAAATCTAAAACAAAAATATGAACTATTTTATTTTATGTTTGTGGCAATTAAAAGGTATTTGCACATTCCACACTATATCACACCCAACAGATAAGTGCTTTATATCGAAGCAAGTGACAGGATGATCAAATATGTCGGACTACCTTTCACTTTGTCTGCGGTTTTGTCTGCCAGAAATAAAGCCCACAATGAAACTTCGGTTCGCTTTAGTTGTGTTCGTGCTTATTTGTGTAAGAACATCGAAGAAAATATTTTTCTGTGTCTGGGAACACCAAGTAGAAAATATTGCCCTTTTTTTGGCAATGTGCACTCTAGCTGTTCCGTGGTTAATTGAGATTGCTCAATAGGCTGTCTCACCCCTTATTCAGGAGTTGTTCGTNGATTGCTCAATAGGCTGTCTCACCCCTTATTCAGGAGTTGTTCGTTTTAATGTCAACAACAGAAGAGTTGGGGTCGTTATTGAAAATGTTTCGTTACAGAAGCATTACATTTCATGATTCTGTGCAAAGTTTTTTACCTGCTTGTTAACAGGCGTTCCCCGGTTGTGATTAAAAGGCGAGAATTAATTTAGGTATTAAGTTAATTGTTGGATAAATATGCATTCACAGTTCATAGCGATGGGTGAGGTACTTATCTAAATTTATATAGTCTCATTTTTTAATAAACCCTCCAAAATTTTATTCAGGAAGAAATAAATTTAAAAAATCAATATGGTCGGTGACGCAGGCTCTTAACAACCTGAGTGCTCCCGACGTCATACACTCATTAGCAGTTGAATTAGAGACACCCGCAGTGTTGGCGGAATTATGCTGTGGTCGCCCCGTCATACGAAATAGTGGCAAGCCACACTCGATCGGGATGTCGTCAAACCTAATATCGTACATCTGAGTAACAGTCGAGCACAAATTGGGAAGAAACACGATCTCGGCGCATTTGTTCGCGACCAGATCGTCGTGGCCAGACATGTGAGAGACTCCATCTCCAAAGTCGTACAGGTACTGGGATCTCGACAGGCCACCGTGTCCAGAGTGTACAGTGAGTCCATGGGTTTGCAAGGACAGCTGCCGTTGCTTACAATGTATCGACTAGTGTCGCAGTCCACCAGCTCGGTTGCAAGCAGCAGATCGACAGGCCACGGTGCAGCAGACCACTCGCCAATTCAACGCTGGACCACAACGACCTGTGAACAGTCATGTCACCCAGAACCATCTCCTCGCTACGTGCACAGAAGCCACTGCTCACTAGGNCCACAACGACCTGTGAACAGTCATGTCACCCAGAACCATCTCCTCGCTACGTGCACAGAAGCCACTGCTCACTAGGGTATCTCTAATTCAACTGCTAATGAGAGTATGCTGTCGCCTGGATTAGATCTTTGAAGTGGTTGGCAACGATTTATTTATAGAGACCTGAAAAATTCGTGGTATTAGAGGCAAGCTAAACTCCAATAGACTTTTAAGTTACTTAAGCAATTGGCCCACAACTTATTAGAAAGGCCTTGCAGACTCTGAAAGTGTAAAAAAACACGCATCGAAATGCAGGCTCAAATGCGTCCTGCAACTATAGCATCAATGAGTCACTCATAGGTTGTTCACTGTTAATTGGTCACTTTCAAAATTAACTTTTGAAAAATTTAACATTTGCTAGCTGCACATATTTTTAAGTGCCCAGTAAAGTTCGAAACGACTTGACGGGGGAAAAAAATATCCATGCCTTAACATTGAATTATAATTCTTAGGTTAAAATTTATGAACACTGAAATTATTTTTTTGCTTCCTGTTTTTCAAATTTTTATAAGTGTAAGGATTAACAAATTTGTTATGTTTTTACTTTTCACATGTCCGACGAATGAATAAAGTGATCAGGCCTGTGGTA
Source organism: Clitarchus hookeri (assembly GCA_002778355.1). Classification (NCBI taxonomy): domain Eukaryota; kingdom Metazoa; phylum Arthropoda; class Insecta; order Phasmatodea; family Phasmatidae; genus Clitarchus; species Clitarchus hookeri. The sequence goes on along the minus strand of NQII01000182.1, from coordinate 828,069 downwards.
ATGGTAAAATTAATGGCATAAGGATGCTAAATGTGCTTACAAGTATATATTAAGAAACATTTTATAAAATCCTCAGCCTACTGTGAACAGCCTACAACAAGTGGTATTTCTGCTCGAATAAGTTAATGAATTTCAAGACTAGCATGCAGGCCAGTAAACCCACGATTTTTTCTGGTTTCTCGTTATGTTTTAGTCAGAATCTACAAGAATTTAGGGTATTAGTTGGTTGGCAGATTGGACTTTAAAGCACAGATACCTCAGTGTTACATTTATGGTTGGGTTTAAATTGTTTTGACACACACTGGACGATACTGAGCCAGTATTCGACATAGATAAATACATTGAAGGTATCGTACGAAACCCATACATTAAAGACGAGGTATACCGATTAACGTGTTCTGTGCATTTACCCAGCATTGACCTACCCAACAAGAATACAACTGGGAAAGTCACATGGCAGTATAAATAATCGTGTGAATTTATATCGAAATTTTAAAAAGACAAGCCATTTTATACGAATAAAATAATTTTACATACTTGAATTGCTCTAATAATGGGCTAGAGTAAGTGAACAAACATCTCAAAACACTTGTATACATAATTAGTTTTATAACGTCAAATGATATCCACATCGTTCATGATAGTCGTGTTGGTAGAAAAGCGCCCAAATTTTGGGACATGCTGAGTGACTGCTGCATACCTTGGGCACGCAATATCCCTCATTTCCCCTCTGCAATGCAACCCAGCCTAAATGAATATTTGCATCTCACCATGGCAGCAGCACATGGATATATGATCGTGGCGCGAGTGTCTGAAGGACAGAGGAGTCTGTAACGGTTCCGTAAGTCAAAGACCGATAAGACGGCGCAACATCGAGAGTCACGGGAGTGCTCGCGAGCATGCGGTATCCATGGCGTGTTCTCCATCACCCGATCGTCTGTCTCGAGACTTCGCTGCGCAATATCTGGCCAAACAGCATCGGTCATGTGCCATATGACAGAACCATAGCTATGAAGACCTACAATGTTCAGCGACAAAGACTATCTGATTATGTTTGGGAATATGAACTGTTCTGAGATAAATAAACTCTTCTAATGTCCTTTGAAATATCCCCATCCAAGGCAAGATTCGTACCCTTGATGGGCAAAAAAAACTTGCTATAACAACATCAGTTGGGCTGGAATGTATATGATTACCATGAACCAGGGACCTAATTTTGCGAGGATCATAGAAGATTTTAACTTTTCTCGGTGTGCAAGTGTACTCTATATGAAGAGTGTAAGTAAATCAGCTTTGTGTTTTCCTGATTACGAACAAATCATATGCAAAGACATTATTGATTGTTCAAGGTAATTCGTGAATACGAAAGCACACGACTGACTGTGATGAAAGTCGAGTTGAGACCAGCACCTTCATCTTCAGATCGCCAATGGTGCCATACTGCGACAAAGTGTATGTGTTCGACTACAATGCGCATGAACACGAGAAGAGTGAACGTTTGAAGAAACCATCACGTTTGATTTTTAGCTGCGATAACTGTCCTAGGCTGTTCACTCGGAGGCTAAACTTGAATCGACATATCAAGATCTGCAAGAATAGTGTTCCTCTTCCTACCAGTAGTAAGCATGTCATGCGACGTCGCTGTATCCTGCTGATACGCTTCATACTATGTTCACGGAACAAACACAAGACACGAACAGCGGAGTAAACTACTTGCTCGTGCGATATACCCTTGCTGAACTTGCACATGAACAGGACGAGCTTGAGAACAATGATGCAGCACTAGTAGCTGTGAAGACTTGCGTCACCAACGAGACTCGATACTCCTTGACGCCTGTGCTGACGAAGAAGCAGGTAACGCTTGTGCTGGAAAAGAGAAAAGTGATGNAGTGAGCAAACGGAGATGGCTAAATCGATTGGTGTGAGAGAGGGGATGGCAGTGGTGAGGTGGTAGGGGCGATGGGTTTGAAGCGAAGTTGCAAGTGAATGAAGGGATAGTGGTGAGGGAAGTTAGGGGGTTCGGGTAGGTGTGACGTTAATCCAGTGATTCTTCGGAAGAGGGGTAGTAAATGAAAGGGTCAGTCACCAACTGTTCGCTGTACCGGGAGAAGCTGGGCGTGTGTGCTCTGCCATCTTAATTTTTTTTAAACATCCAATCCAATACCTCTTACCTGTAAGTTCATGAATAATTATTTAATTTCCCTAAAATTGTTCGATATTTTCCTTATTTTTTTACTTTTAAAACAAATGTGTTATAATCGCATTTTAAATTGTTTAAAACCTTTAGCAAATCCTTTTTTAGTTTTAAAGTTTTTACAAAATTTGGAAATATTTTTACTTTTAGAATTATTAAAAAAATGTTGAATTTTTTTTTACTTTTTTGCTATTTTCAGGGTTTAAGGTTATGCTATGTTAAGGTCACATAACTCTAAAATGGCGGTTGGGGCCAATTATGTAAACCAACAACATGGCTGGCAGCTGTTTGGAGGGCTTGGCTAAAACATCGAGGTGTCTTGATCCATCCTGCTCACACATGAAGGAGGCGTGACTCTACCTTGGTGATGTGTGGCCCAAACAGTTAGCTACATTGTACAACAAGGCTATCTGGGAAGATATTGAGTGGTAAAATGGAAAATGTCTATGCAAAGTGGCCNTACATTGTACAACAAGGCTATCTGGGAAGATATTGTGTGGTAAAATGGAAAATGTCTATGCAAAGTGGCCAGCTTTGACCGACCATCTGGTCGTCACCCGGGGTTAATGACCTCAATTCTCAATCCTTCTTTTTGTCCCATGCCTCAGACTAGCAATTTGCTACCTATTATTAATAACTATTTGCTTAAATAATTTATTTACTGTGCAAAAATATACTTGTCAGACTTATAGTGCAGCGTATTAAGTAANGTACTCGCAACTCTCCCCAACAAGTATGCTGCGACATTTGACCTGAAGAAGATGGGTGACGACAAGAACATTGGCTGGCTATATATATACCAAAGACAGGACCGAACTTGTTTGAAGATAAAGACCTTTGATTACTCCGCAAGAAGGCGGAGATAACTCCCGCATTGATTAGATATCTTGAATCTTCAGTGACCTGAAGGACAAGAGTTTCATAGAATTAGACCATCAGGTGCTGTCCATGGTCTCTAAGCATCTGAGACTTGCAAAGTTAGAGTTTATGTAAAATGTAAATTTGTGAATACATAGTAGTGTGTTTAATTTCGGACACCACCCGTCCTCTTTTTCTGAAATACTAATTAATTCGGTAGCGTAATCCATCGATTGTAAGAGTTTGTTTTTAGGTAAGATTTCTGTGTTCAAGTGCACAGGGACTATGATCCAGTCAGAATATCACATCTTTCTAGGGTCGTTTAAAATCGGCTGAGTTCTATTTGAGGGATGAATGGAGAGAAGAATAATTGAACTGGGGACGTTCTTGAGGAATGACTGAAATGAAGAATTTCCTGAGAAATGTTTTGAGGAGTGAATGGACTGAGGAATGTTCCGAGCATATTCTGATGAATGTTTTGAGGAATAATTGACAGAGGAATACTTTATTAATGAGGTCTGTTCGAAGTGTGGTTCGTCTGATCGGTTCGAAAAAAACTTGAAATTTGAGCAGGTTTTAACTTTGGTGAGAATGTGTAAGTGTAATTACGAGTACGACCTATAATGCCCCTCAATCTGTGATGGAAGTGTCAAACATAAAAAAAACTTACCAGTTTAAATACTAAAACTGCCAGAGCACAGACTGAAATATGTCACCAACTTCATCAGACGAAGAACTGTGTCATGGGGTGACTTTGGTCACGTTATTTATATACAGAGGTCAATACGTCTCATGACTAACAGCTAGTTAAGAACGAACAATGTGACATGCACACTCTAGGGGTAGGGGTTGGGGTCGAGCTGTAGCAGGTAAAAGTTGGTGGGGGTGGATGTGATCGAACCATAGTGAGCAAACGGAGATGGCTAAATCGTTTGGTGTGAGAGAGGGGATGGCAGTGGTGAGGTGGTAGGGGCGATGGGGTTGAAGCGAAGTTGCAAGTGAATGAAGGGATAGTGGTGAGGGAAGTTAGGGGGTTCGGGTAGGTGTGACGTTAATCCCGTGATTCTTTGGAAGAGGGGTAGTAAATGAAAGGGTCAGTCACCAACTGTTCGCTGTACCGGGAGAAGCTGGGCGTGTGTGCTCTGCCATCTTAATTTTTTTTAAACATCCAATCCAATACCTCTTACCTGTAAGTTCATGAATAATTATTTAATTTCCCTAAAATTGTTCGATATTTTCCTAATTTTTTTACTTTTAAAAGAAATGTGTTATAATCCCATTTCAGATTGTTTAAAACCTTTAGCAAGTCCTTTTTTAGTTTTAAAGTTTTTACAAAATTTGGAAATATTTTTACTTTTAGAATTATTAAAAAATTGTTGATTTTTTTTTACTTTTTTGCTATTTTTAGGGTTTAAGGTTATGCTGTGTTAAGGTCACATAACTCTAAAATGGCGGTTGGGGCCAATTATGTAAACCAACAACATGGCTGGCAGCTGTTTGGAGGGCTTGGCTAAAACATCGAGGTGTCTTGATCCATCCTGCTCACACATGAAGGAGGCGTGACTCTACCTTGGTGATGTGTGGCCCAAACAGTTAGCTCCATTGTACAACAAGGCTATCTGGGAAGATATTGAGTGGTAAAATGGAAAATGTCTATGCAAAGTGGCCAGCTTTGACAGACCATCTGGTCGTCACCCGGGGTTAATGACCTCAATTCTCAATCCTTATTTTTGTCCCGTGCCTCAGACTAGCAATTTGCTACCTATTATTAATAACTATTGGCTTAAATAATTTATTTACTGTGCAAAAATATACTTGTCAGACTTATAGTGCAACGTATTAAGTAAGAATACAAATATTTAATGTATATTAAGTGTTACTATATATATACTTTTTTTTTTTATGAATTAAGCTAGTACTACATAGCTTGTCATTTTATCGGCAGTCAGTCAGAAATTTGTAAACCCTGAAAGCACGGGAAAAACTGTGCTCAAATAAATATAATATCTGAGATCTCTTGGAAGAGTACTATTTGTTACGATCTGTCCATTTTCTTTTAGGGCAACAAAATACTTTTGATACTACTGCTATGTCGGGTTCATGGATCAAAATTAAAATATATAAATCATTCCTTGAGATTGCAAGACTGATAACCAAATTCGCGACACCGCTTAAAGTAAAACAGGTCAGGATATTAGCGTAAAATACTTGATTCATAACTTATTGTCTTATTATTTCAGAATAAAACTTAAATGTTCCAATTCAATACATAATGTCAGCGAGGTGTAATAACATATCCACATATGCACAAATAACTGGCCAACACAACGAAGAATACACAGTTAACAATTTAAGTTTTCTATGAAGTCACAAGCATTTCAAGAACTTCTGTCTTTTCTCGTCTTCAGTCGAAATAATTTTGTTTTGTTTTGTTTGCGATTACTGATATTTAATACTTTTAAATTATTTACTTTATATTATAATAACTTTTACCCGTGGCTTCGCTCGTGTGATTAAAGTAACAAACTAATAGGGAGAATTAACGGTATTTGTTAGTAGACAGACACTGATCATAAACACAAAACAGAGCACTAACGATGTCATTTTGTAGTGTTAGAATCGCTCTTTTACATAGCCACTGGTCGTCATTTATATTTATTTGTAGTTAGCAATCAGTTCCGTATCACTCTGCACCAAATTACTCAAATCCCCCGTTAGTGGCACACAGCCCTCGGCATCTGTTTCTAACCACCAATCTCCAATTTTTAATAGTGTATCAGCATTATGTCCTGTATCAACGTCATTGTAGATGTGCTGTCTCATATTTGTCGTCAAGTTGAATTTCTTGACATTTGCCCATAAGCTTGACGACTTGAGACAGGCTTTGATCTCATCTGCATGTGTTCTCCTCTGAATCACCGGTAGAGTTTGGCGTAAGTCACCAGCCAGTAATACAACCATTCCTCACATAGTGTCTGTATTGTTTCGTATGTCCTGTAGAGTCCGTTTTAGGGCCTCTATCGCTTTTTTTTTGTGAGACATTATGCTTTCGTTCCACACTAACAACTTACGTTGACGCAGTATTATACCCCGAGCGCTATTTTTACCAAAAACAAATTCCTGAGGGAATGAGATATTTTTGAGATAAAAAAGTAGCCTATGTTACTTCCCGGCCCTCCAACTATATCTGTGCAAAAAATCACGTCGATATGTTGCTCCGTTGCGACGTGAAAGAAGGACAAACAAACAAACACATTTTCGCATTTATAATATTAGTTAGGATGCATGTCTATTTACAACACTACGCTTTGATTATTCGTATACTTATGTTATTTTTGACATATATTCCATGTTGTTTGTGTACACAATATAGCTCTATGGCATGAGCCAATAACAAATACATTATTTCAATACTTTAATCCATTGCAATAATCATTCCGAAAACGCGACAACCTAGGGTAATAGGTAAATAAGATACTTTTTAGTTCATACGAACGAAATCACACCAAAGATTACAGAACATCACAAGCGCGTGTGAAGGCCTCGTCTGCCCAAAACAGCCCGTGAATTCAAAGGCTTATTTCTGTATGTAACTGGTTGTACAGAAGATACCGTTGCTTGTTACCTGTGATTACTGGAATCTGTTTGTGTTCCATCAGTTTCCGATCAATTGTTGATTTCCGTCGTTTGATCGCCGCGCGGTGTAGCAGTGTTTATGGAAGAGCGTTGCTTCTGGGCAAACCCGGCTGAGTTTTTGCCCACGGCATTGCTAACGAGAAAACGCAGTTGTACGCTCCGCGCGAATTTTAATAGACTGCACGTCACTAGCGGTTACTTCGTCTGGCATTTTAACTTCCTGAATTCTTACGAGGAAAAATATCCAGATCTTATTCCACGCTAACTTCAGAAAGTCTTCCTGTTGTATCCGGCTTCAGGCGTAGCCACAGTATCGCTCGCCTTCCTCAAGGTTAACCGGGTTCGATTTCCAGCGGGGTCGCTCCCTGATTTCCATACGTATGGGTAACGTGTCCAACGATTCCTGCTGGTCGCCGGGTTTTCTCGGGGATGTCCCGTTTCCCCGGCCTGTGAATTCCAGCGTTGCTCCATATCAACCTCGTTTCCTCGTGATCGGCTCTCAAGACCCCGTTGTTGAAAGCCGCCTAAACCTCTTCACTTCACTCAGTTTCAGAATCTAATACGACGTCAATTGTCGACATTGTTATAGTCGGTGGCTTAAAAAAACCAACGTAATGCTACTACGTTACAAAATATATATAAATATATTTATTCATAAATGTTGGAAAATGTAAATTATAGTTTTAAATTTAATATACATTAAACATAAAAATTTGCCAGATTTCTTAACGTGTCGCGTAGAAAACGATTTGTTTTAAAGGTTTATCTATAAAATTGGTTCAATGTGAAGGAATTTCTTTAACATTGACTCCCTATTTAAACTCTTTGACTGCAGGCAAGGCTGGCAGTTCTTTAATCAATACCTGAGAATCAAATGGGGGGACCTCATTTTCAGTGGCATGTAACCAAAAATTTATATAAACAAAATTCATAAGATAAAATCCATGCACGTTTTGTTGGTTTGCTATGACTTAGACTTAGGAAAATTTTTTTATCTCTTTCAAATTATAGTTTTCGGTGAATTTGAAGAATATTACTTACAACATCAAATGGTTACTAAGTCTGGCAGTGAAATTTAAATGTATCACTTATTCTGCTCGCGTTAATATAAATACAAATATTACAAATACGTCGTTAAAAAAATCTGCTGTGTCAATAAGCAGCGAAAATTTTTCGTTAAAGTTAAACCGTTGTTTAAATATTGCGGGTCTGTAAAGCGACGTTGGTTTTTGTTTGCGATTGTAAATACAGCCGCAGATTCAGTAGATTATTTAAAAACTAAATGCATATTTGGTTTATAGATTAGATTAGACAACGTCTTTAATAATATTGTGGCGAAGTTAAGGCAACATGCCTTCGCTTACACTTAACCACATTTTACAATTTAGATATCCATGTTGCAGTTAAAAGTTTATAATGTAAATTTTAATTTACTATATATGTTCATCAATTATCACCAGGTACGATAAACTATCATTTGTTGTTATAATTTTTTACTTGTTATTCAGCAAATAATTTCTCAAAGAATTACAAAGAAAAATACCTACGCAGTTTTATACACACATAATTCAAGACGTTCATATTAACAGATTCAGATTTAAACGAGCACGCTTTTGTACTCGCACCTACATAATAATCGTGACGCATGCACCAAATACAATTTCACAAGCCTCAACGTCTACACATACAAACACACGCATGTGTCTACAAAGCACGAGCATAACCTCGACAGATCACCAGCCAAATGAGATAGCGTGCACATGGTTATTTCCAATGCCTATGTAAGACCGGTTAATTCTTTAGTATTAGAGCACATTGCAGGCTTGAGCCCTAATATTTCAAGGTAATGATAATGCTATTAACTATTAAGGTAATTTATTAGTAACAATGTAAACACACGAGTGGATGGGTTATCTCTTTCAGACCGAGGCAGCTCGTTCAATATTCTCGTCGCTTTCACGGTGAATGATGAGCCATAAACTGGTTTACGTGATGAGAAAGATAATTTATTTAGATTTTGTGACCTAGTGAACTAATTCTACTCGAGGAATAACGAGGTAGCCTTGTCAATAGGTTTTTACATAACCAAAAACAGCAATACCACAGGAGTAATTATGTTCTTTAAATATTTAAAACTTTGGCCCACACGAAATAAATATTAAATCTGTACATGCATAGGGGCATGAGAAAACATACACTGAAGAGACAAAAAAATTGGTACAACTGCCTAATATCGTGTAGGGCCCCCCGAGCACGCAGAAATGCCGCAACACGACGTGGCATGGACTCCACTGATGTCTGAAGGTATGCAGGAGGCAATTCACACCATGAATCCTGCTGGCCAGTCAACAAATCCAATCTGCGCCAATTTGAGAAAGGGTTGCACGTCTGTCNAATTCACACCATGAATCCTGCTGGCCAGTCAACAAATCCAATCTGCGCCAATTTGAGAAAGGGTTGCACGTCTGTCGCGTTTAATGATTCTTGTCAGTCGTCGTTTGTCCCGTTCTTTCACGATATTTTTCCGGCCGCAGCGATGTCGAAGATGTGATGTTTTACAGGATTTCCGATATTCACGGTACACTCGTGAAATTGTCGTACGCGAACATCCAAATGTTATCGCTACCTCGGAGATGCTATGTCCCATCTCTCATGCGCCGACTGTAACACCGCGTTCAAACTCACTAAAATGTTGATAACCTGCCATTGTAGCAGCAGTAACCGATCTAGCTGCCGATAGCATCGCGTTACTGTGATTTGTACCATACCTCTGTTATTTGCATACGCACGCCTATACCAGTTTTTTTTTTTTTGCTCTTCAGTGTATAACATTTCAATGAACCTAGGTACTTATACAAAACGTTTGAGATTTGCCTCCCTTCTGGAAACAGGATATGAACGCCTGTGGCTCCGTCTAATGTGGTCTCGGGTCAAAGTGGCTAATCGCTGGATCAGTAGCCAACGATATGAAGGAATACCTGAGGAACGAGTGTTCAGAGGATTGTTGAAAGTAACTCACACGTCACTGAACCTACTCTAATTCCCGGTATTTTCGGCGATAACTATGCAGAGGCTCTATAATATAACGAGATATTTTTTGACAGTAAGCTCAGACTCCAGACATCTCTATTGATTCATGACATTATAATTTGTTTGATGTCTGACGCATAATTGGTAAGATAATTTTACTTGCGGAGCAGTTTGAACTTGATTCCTCGTTCTTTTTCTGTGTGGTTATCACTGGCTCGGATTTTGTTTGTACAAAATGTGGAAGAAAGAAAAAAGGACCAATGTTCGAATTACATCCTCGACAAAAGAAATTTTCGACCGTTATATGTCCGTAATGACGCTAAACTAGTTATGGAAATTCCAGGCTTCCTAATGATCACTATAGGGAATGATTTATCGCAGAAAACGTTTCCTATTTGTGACGTCACAACGCACCGTGTACACTTCGTCGGTCTGTTCCCGTTATTTGCAGTTATCTGCGTTCTCAGCTATTTATATGCATGTCTGAGCGACGAGAATTCTGCTGTTATAATGTTGGCAGTTTGTGATTCGCATTGCAGCAGCCAAACCAAGTATATCAGCCAACGATAAAAAAATTTGTCAATTTGTCAGAAGACGAAGATGAACTACGTCATAACCTGTGTGCCAATTGTGACAAAGATGACGTTGAGATAGCAGGCGTGTGTAACGTAAGGTGATTTGCGTACTCGGGTTGATCCGGCCGAGGGATGCAACTGCGGTTTTGCGATGAATAATGAATTGTATTTAAAATAAAACAAAAACCCGTTACGTTAATGTTACTATTTTTAATTTTATACTTTGCAAATTGCTTCACCTGATTTACCTGTCTTGTTTCATTTAACCTTCCCATTTTCCTTGACAGAAGATTGGAAATTTTATTAGGGTAGATTTTACAGTCTCTTACTTCAAGGTGTTTATCATTCCCCAGCATCCCCTATTTTTCAGTTCAGTGTTATTAGTTGGCCACCAAAACAGCCAAGTAATAATTTTTGTGACACCTGATTCTCGGGGAAAGATCTGTGACAATCTTTATGTCAAAACACCTTAATTAAGGTCTACGTTTGTGATTGAATAGTTTAAATAGTTATGTGTCTTCTATGCCTGTCTTTGGTGTCTTCCTGCGAATGACAGACGTTTAATCTCGCAAGAGCCTCATTTTCACCGGCCAAGTAAAGCAAGTGAAGTTTTCTCACAAAGATACATGACCAATGACTTAAGAAATCTTCAGGTGTGCACTTCGTATATTAAAGTCTGGCCTGCGCGGGCATCTTAAAGCGAAAATTAGGTGTTTCCTGCCAATTTGCTTTCCTGAAATCAGTCCAATTTTCTTTTTACAATACCGCAGTTAACAGTTTTTTTATTCCTTCAGAGTCATCAAGGGCATATCATAAAAACTGTATTCAAGTGGCAAAAAGTAACACAAACGCACGGTTATTTGAAAACTGCTCTGTCCGCGCACAACGACGTGAATGACCAGGCCTGAAAGACGTTTGCATTCGTTAGGAGACTGCTTGGACTTCAAACACTAGAATGTTTCCATTTCTTCCTGAGTAAGACTACGAATNGTTTGCATTCGTTAGGAGACTGCTTGGACTTCAAACACTAGAATGTTTCCATTTCTTCCTGAGTAAGACTACGAATTGTTAAACATTTCTTGGAGGAAGATTCTGCGTCAATAATAAACCTGCAATAAAAGGCGGGGGCCAGTCTAGGCAGCTCGGTTCACGCTAGAACTGACATCTCACTGTGGTAGCAGCCTAACAACAAATTATCAATAACATTGGCGTCTGTATAAAAATTGATGTGCAGTGTACACTGTACATTTTTTCTAGTAAACTTCTTAAACAGTAATGAAAATTAGTAACATATACATGTTTTGCAAATAATACCACACATCAGGCTGCAGATATAGGAATGTTCAGCGTCGCTACTATACACAGTTGGGAACTTCCCTACGCATTTGACTGTTTCTTGAGCAAATCAATAAACGCTACTATCGATGTATGGGAAACGACCTCACCATTCACGGTTTCTTACTATACAGTCTGTCAGCTAATTCTAGGATACGAACTGCACCGCACGAATCTATGGTCAAACTAAGTAGAAAATGCTCTTACGCAAGTATATATTAGATGCTTTGTTTACGAGAAAAATTCCATGAAAGTTCCAAAAACAATTGTAGTAAACATGCGATATTCCAATTAGATAAGGATAAGGTGCTGCAATTAATGCNCATGAAAGTTCCAAAAACAATTGTAGTAAACATGCGATATTCCAATTAGATAAGGATAAGGTGCTGCAATTAATGCGTCGTCGTAAGACATACGGCAAGGGGAAGAGCCGAGCTCAGTAGTGCCGAGGAGGCCACGGAGTTCACATGCAGTGAGTACTGGGACATGGCAATGGTCATGGGTGCATGCGGCCATGCTCCGTGCATGCCGCATGCATCCAACATGCGGAACAGTGCATTGATATGGGCAGAGCAAACTTCCAACACCTGTTACGACGTTTTGAATGCTAATGATGTACACTNGGGAACAGTGCATTGATATGGGCAGAGCAAACTTCCAACACCTGTTACGACGTTTTGAATGCTAATGATGTACACTGTGCTTAACGTGGAGTGAAGTTATTTTAACTACTTTAATATTGTTTTTCTCGTAAACTAAGGCCCTTGAGCATTTTTACCAAAGAATACTTTCTACTTAGTTTTGTCCATAGATNTATTGTTTTTCTCGTAAACTAAGGCCCTTGAGCATTTTTACCAAAGAATACTTTCTACTTAGTTTTGTCCATAGATCCGTGTGGTGCAGTACGTATCCGAATTACCTGACATCCTGTATATATTGAGCGATGTGGTAAATTTGCGAATAATTTCTGACAGTGTACCCTACAGGGAACTGAGCCCCAGACATTTTTCCGTCTCTATTAACAGATAATATTGTCTTGACAAAAGCTATGCGAGTGAAGAGATTTGGGCGGCTCTTAACAGCGAAGTCTTGAGAGCCGATGAGGGTGATGGAGGTGAGTATAGAGCAGCGCCGGAATGAAAGGGCGGGGCGAATGGGAGGTCCCCGAGAAAACCCGGGAGTGACTCGGCCGGGGAATGGACCCGGAACATATGCTACGTTCCGACTCGTGACGTAGTCTTTTTCTTCTTCTCACTCTGAGCTGTGGTGTTAGTGACATAGGAAAGGGTGCTAAATGAGTGATCGGTGTCGGGGGATGGATTGGGGATGTCTTCTTTCCACAAGAACCTTTCCTTCTAATTAACCTGACCCTGGAGGACCCAGTAAAGCTGCGCTGCACGACGACCCAGTATAATTCTTCAAGGGAACTCCTTCATGAATCATTATCCCCAAGCATCTTTCCTTCGCTTCATCATCTCGCTGGTCCAGCCATCCAGCATCCCCCTTCTCATCTCCCTCCGGGCTTGACATCGGCGNGCTGACAAACGCTCTGCTTTTACGACTTTCGGTCCTTTTTTTAAGCTCCCATTTTTTATGCCCGTAATTTGTGAAATACGCGTCTGAACTAAGGTTTTTTTTATTCTCGCGCCGTACTGTTTTTACTGCGGTACCTTACTTGCACGTTAATTGTAAAATATATTTGACAGCGACATTTCTCATTCCGCAAAAATACTGCAGCAGCGTCCGCGGAAAGTTGAATGGCCGTGATTCATTTTCAGTACGTTGAAAGTTGAATGCTGTTTACTACAAATTATAACAAACACAAAGTTGTGCTTCTGCAAGCCACCTGAATGTTTCAAATTATAAAATATATATATATACTTCCCGCTACCCCTTTACACATCTCTAAAATTCGCATGTGCTTACACATTTATGTCGAAAGTGTATTTAACTGCGAACAATTTTAATTTAATTATGCTTAAAAGTATTTCACATATTTTTGTAAATTTAAAATACTATTGCCTGTGCGTATTTACTTCCAGTTATCGTCTTTTTTGGTTAGGTAAATAAGCCCGCTGCAACTCCTCCTGTAATAGACTGCTTATGTTTATTAATTTTCTGTAGTTGTGCTTTAAGCACGTATTTTTATAGCTGAGTGTTGTGTAATGACAAATCACCACATATTATTCCTGAAGCACCGACTACTTTAGCCTGCTTGCTTTCATTCTTCAGAATGGGTTATACATTGCACATTGAAACCGTTACTGTACCCGGGCAATATTCTGGGTGCAGCCAGGTTACGGTGTGGAGTGAGTTTAACTTCCTTATTTATTTACATTACAAGTCACAAAAAAACACATATATTCTGTTTCTGTACTATAAATGCCAACTCAGTGACGGATTTAAGGGGGGGTGGAGGGGGCGACCGGCCCCCTAAGAGCCAGAGAAAATTACGTTTTTACACGGTATTTCCTGGAATTATAACTTATTAGTAGAAATATTCCGAGTTGCAAATAAATATTTGGAAGCTCAGCACTGCGTGCATTTATGTACGTACGCACTAACACATATATTATAAACACAGAAGCACAAACTACGACCAACTTTAATTTTCATCGCGTCGCCATTCTTTCCGCTAAGAATTTTGATTGAAAGTACTAAGCTGTTAAGTATAACCATTTAATAGTGCCGATGTAATCAGGTAAGTCACCAAAAAAGCATGTACATATGAGTCTGCATGTATGATTCTGCAACAGTTTTAACAACAACAATGCAACAGAATTGCTGCATTCCTCTTCTCGACTGAGGTAGTCACTATTCACTTGAGGATGAGTCTTTCTCACCATGATGTATTTTTTATGCTTGTTGATTTAAGATTTTAAGTATTTACTTTTAGAAAAAGCCTCTTGGCTCATAGAGTCTAGTGCAGGAGTAACAACTCAATTTGAATAATATGAATATTACTTTCCTGAAGAAAACTCATTGGCATGCAAAAGAAGGGCATGGAGTCGGTTAAAAAAATTTACTCCAATACGAATTCGATTAACTCAAAACTTGTTTTGTGGAAAACATCCCGACGTTTCTCTGAAAAATGAGAAAGTTCGAAAGTTGTATCAAGAAAATTATTTTTAAAATGTCCTTATTAAAATTTAGGTAAGATTAGATTTCTTTGAAAGAACTCTATCATTTACATCTCCGATGGTCGTGTGGATAGATGGCAGAGGTGTGACTCATTTCTGAACTGTCTCTTATATTGGGTATGTTTATAACAGCCTCATAAGAGACGATTTTGGTTTTTAATGATTCTAGGAAACGAGGGTAATAATTATCCTCACGAAGTAAATGTTAACAAGAAGAGCGCTAACAAGAAAATGACGAGCAGATACAAACAACTAATTGGTATAAGGCTACGTTATATGGTTTTCAGTGTGATACAGGTTTCAAATATAAATATAACAGATCGTATTGTAATCGCAACAGACAAACGCACGAATGACTTCAGAACTCTGTGGTGGTTTTCAACAAATTCAGAGAGTAGCGACTATGTAGTTGAATGTCTTTACTACAGTCTGTCTCGAATTTGTCGATATCCAAGTCCCCAACTGTTCAAAGCGTCAGGAACAGAGCTGTAATAATATTCAAGGCCATTTATTTCTTTACTGCATTTTCAGACGAAATGCTGTTCTTATTTCAATGCTTTGGAGGACACTTAAGGAAGCTGTGCGAGACTTGCTGTATCAAACGCCATACTGCAGTGTCGGCAGTTTAATTCCCAACTGCACAAACTAGCAGAAGCGCTGCAAATGGTTTTCAAATGGAGAAGCATGACAGGCAGCTGTTAATGTAAGGTCATTGGTCATAGCACTTAGTGATCCGACATTTATTGTGACATTTACAAATCGCAGCGACGTTTTATCACTAACACTTCCACTCATCCAATTTCTCTAAAGTAAAAGTTACGTAGGCAGACTGCTTTCAATAGTATATAAGAGAAAATTTGTGTTTTGAGCGAGAATAGAGCTGTTGAGTCTTTTAATACACTTTTCGCTAAAGCTTAAGATAAACAACATCATTATGAATGACTAGCTTTGTCTCTCATACCATCAAACAGCAAACGTTTCACTGCTAAGTACCTGCAAATACTACTAAACATTGGAATGTCGATGTTATAACCTCTACTGACAGATTTTTCCAATCGCCGTGACCGAATTCAGGTATCTACTAGTGTACTTGCACCCTTGTATACTTCACAGACCCTTGGCGCCATACCACATATATTAATTCGGACAGGCAATCTTGTTGGCATCTACCACAGCTATTACCCAGTCAATTCCTTTTATTTAACATGCATTTCACTGAAGAACTAGTTAATTGCCTAAATTTTGTAGTGTTAAATCTAGGATTCAAAATTATTTCAATTTGATTAACATAACATTTATTATCATGCTGATTGTATGTGAGTTTACAATTTTGATTGCTTGTTTTAGATTAGCTTCTGTCGGTTATGATCAGATAGGCCTAATACGAATTTATTGTTTAAAAAAATTTTAAGGTGTATCCTTCCATAATTATTTACTCATTTCAAAATTTTATGCGTTCGAATTAGTGATGTTGCCCTCAAGGTCTTTAATTATAATAATCGTGACAATAAACAATTGTAATCTACAAAATACATCTCAAAATGGCAGCACATGTAAGCCGCAAGACCGCGAGAAACATAAATGTTCGTTTACTTGTATACTTGCAATTCGGACGGCACTGATGACGTCACTTCCGCTGACAGGTACGCATTAGTATGTACTTGCTTCAGGCGTATTTGGACCTAGTATAAGATTTCTAATGACTTTTCTCTAGTGAATTCATTAATGCCAAGTATCTTTAATGACCACTTATCTGGACATTGTAATATGATACAACAAACGAAAACTTGAAAATTTTTGCACCTTTATACTGTGTTGTTTTGAAAACGATCTGCAAAATCATCTGAAGTGTAGTTTTCATTGTGAAAAGCTAAATATAGAAGCTGGCAGGTAATAATGGATGTTTTCCAGAGTTTTGTAGTGGAACGAGTGCGTACTACATTGGAGTATTGCTGTTTAAACTGCTGTCTTGCATGTCAGCGAGTCTTGTCAGTCCCGAGGACACGTGCTCCATATTGCACAGAATCAAAAAATTTTTCCTATCACACTGTGGACAGAAACATCTGAATGGACTTGCTTTAAAGGACGTGCATCGGGATATTTAGACTGACAAGAGAAGGTAGTTAATCTTTTTGCACGAGAAGCTGCATGTGAGAAAGCCTCATTTGTAAATTAATACAGCAGCTGTTACTGCCCTTCTTCAGTTAAGCAAGACCGTTCTGAGAAAAGAGCTTTCAAATATTTAGTGTTTTTTTTTCTGTAATTCAGAAAACTTGTGAAGGAAATGTGTTCTGAATATAATACAAATCTCCGGTAAGTATATTTGGTTGTATGGTTGGCTCGTGCGGCCAGCTTGCACGGTCAGTTGGTCTGTTTGGTTGCGACTCTATCACCGGTGATTCGAAAATATTGGTCAACTGTGCTGATAAAAGGCTTGGGCAATTATCTGATATGTCGAGCTGATTCAATTTATGCTGGCCTTGTACATTCTGAGCTTCATGGCCTAACAACAATGGTTTGAAAAATGGTATCGTCGAACAATGTAAGCAATCCAGTTGCAGTCACCAATATTACAACCAAAGACGTAGTCGGTATGCTGGTCGCAGGAAAACGATCAAAAAATTACTTCATCTTGATCTCCAATCTTCAACAGTTCGCTGATACGTACAGATAATTGAAATTTGGGCATATTTTAGGTTTAGTTGGGGAAATATGTGTGTAATTACAAACATGATGTGCAATACCACATAAATTGTTTTGAAAGTTTTGTGATAAACTAAATAAACAGGTTATAACGATACGTTACACCGTTTATCAGGCTGAGAACTGTGATGTAGCATGACTTTGCAGATAATTATTTATCAATAGAGGTAGCTCAGTTATGTAAAAAAACAGCTAATCACGAGCGATGGAGATATGGAGATGGGGTCCGACGAGATAGCCAATGAAATGCAGAGTTGGGGTGGAGAATGTCAAACTATAGTGAGTTAATGGAGCTGGCAGAGTTTATTGTAATATAAAGATGTAGGTTGTGGCGCGAGATTTTTTTGGATTTTTCCAAAATTTTATCGATTTTTTTAGATTAAAGTTACTGGGGTCAAGGTCTATGTTGCCTACATCCAACATGGTGGTGAGGATAGGTAACATAATATTTTCCTCGATTTTCATTGCTGCGATGTATTTTCTTAATTAAATGTTATTTGTGTCAAGGACATCCATATCCAACATGGATGTCGGTGTCAGTAATGTAATTTTCCCCTCAATTTTGAATTTTGAATATTTTTGCTATTTTTTTCTTGACTTTTCGAGTTTAGTTCACTTGGGACAAGAACAAGGTCACCCACATTCAAATTGGTGCTTAATGTTCAATAATGTAAATAAACATGGCCTCCCCGGGTCAACGATAGTGACCACCGGGCTGCGAAGTAAACCAATATGGCAGACGTCTCCTTGCTCTTCTGTCAACAGCCATTGTGCTCGGATCGGCCAAACCACACTTCTCTTATCGTAAGACATAACTCTAACAACAAAATCAGTATTCAGAATACGGTTCTGTGGTTCTGTGGTTAAATAACCAGATTTCCTAGTATTGGGTCAGTTTCACTATATTATGTATGTACACTGAAGAGCCAAAAAAAACTGGTATAGGCGTGCGTATGCAAATAACGGAGGTATGGAACCAAACAGAGTAACGCGATGCGGTCGGCAGCACCTGTATAAAATAAGCCTCTGGCAAAGTTGCTAGATCGGTTACTGCTGCTACAATGGCAGGTTATCAAGATTTAAGTGAGTTTGAACGTGGTGTTATAGTCGGCGCACGAGAGATGGGACATAGCATCTCCGAGGTAGCGATAACATTTGGATGTTCGCGTACGACCATTTCACGAGTGCACCGTGAATATTGGGAATCTGGTAAAACATCGCATCTTCAACATCGCTGTGGCCGGAAAAATACCTTGAAAGAACGGGACAAACGACGACTGACGAGAATCATTAAACGTGACAGACGTGCAACCGTTTCTCGAATTGGCGCAGAATGGATTTGTGGACTGCCCTGCAGGATTCATGGCGTGAATTTCCTCCTGCATACCTTCAGACATTAGTCGAGTCCATGCCACGTCGTCTTGCGGCACTTCTGCGTGNCCCTTCTCAAATTGGCGCAGATTTCAATGCCTCCTGCATACCTTCACGATATTAGGAAGGAGTACCAGTTTTTTTTTGCTCTTCAGTGTAGTTTGTACACCCTTGTACAGAGTGTGGTAGATAAAAAAGTGGAGCATGAGTTTATTGGCCCATTTCACTGTTGTCCTCGAAATCACGCTGGAAATCAAGCGCTC
This sequence comes from Clitarchus hookeri, assembly GCA_002778355.1. NCBI lineage: Eukaryota > Metazoa > Arthropoda > Insecta > Phasmatodea > Phasmatidae > Clitarchus > Clitarchus hookeri. The sequence continues at coordinate 808,964 of NQII01000182.1, read as the reverse complement.
AACAGACAAATCGTACTGTATCTTTCTGCAACAACAGTTACATCTGCTACTCTATGATGTCCAGTCGGATGTGACAGACTGCACGTGGTTCATTCATGACGGGGGCCCGAACAAATTTAAGTAGGGTGGCCAGAGCCGATACCCGTGTGGGCGGTTCCTGCATGGGAGGATGGGTCATGCAGGGCTACTCGCCTTTACACGATCTCGATACGTTGGGCTATAATAATTGAGTATATCTCAAGAGCATCGTTTACGCAGCACATGTTACAAGCATGACAATCATCCGCCGGTCTGTGGAGCAAGGTTTCCAGCAGAGTAGTTGCGCACCTGGGGTGTCTGCACTTGCCAGACAGTCACCCATCCTACCTTTGCAGGCGTGCATTCAGATGCAAGGCGGGTGTTTAAAACACCTGTTGTGAGAGTGAACCACTGCTATTACACAGGCAGGACTGCAGTGAGAAGACGAAGTGAGCTATGACTGTGGCAGGAGCCATAGAAGAAAAGAACTCCACTCCAGCAGTTAGACGGCCGTGAAGCATAGCACGGTGGGTTGTAACGTGAAGTGGTAGGAAATGGTAGCGTCTCTTTGAAACAGTGATTTAAAATTATCGATACCCTGTTAAAGACCGGTTACAGGCTGTTTCCGATTAGTTCACCAATTTCGAAATCAACTTTTGGAAAATGTCACTGCGCTTAACTGCACGTGTTTTGAAGGGCACACTGGCTAGCATACGCCCAGTTAAGTTGCCATTGACGGAGGGGAAGTAATATCGTGTTTTCAACGTTGAATTATAAGTGTAATGCGTATATTTGTGAATACTAACATTATAAATACTGCTTACTGTTTTTAAATGCGTTTTAGTGTAAAAATTGACAAATTTGTAAAATATCTACTTTTCTAATAATTTCACAGTTTCTCTTCACTGTCGCATGACTGAAGTGATCAGGTCTACGGCGATATCAGTTTTGCATATGTTGGAAGAATACATAACATGTATGCACGTAAATATCAACCACGCCTTTCAAAAGTGCTTAGTTTACTGTGAACAACCTGCAGCAAGTTTCTGTCAACAACAGCAACCAATGCTTCTGATGTGGGTTACACTGAAGATAAGCTGAAATGTCTTTAAAAATCAGTGCTATTACATCCTGATGATAACCAAAATTTCGATTATTTTTGCTGAAATTTTTTTGCCGGTTAGCAGCTAAATTTCTTTCAACTGGAGCAGTTTTGAATTAAAAAATTGTTTAACGCAGGAAATAAGTTCGTGATGATTTGATTTGGTTACTGCGTGCGTCGAATGCCGCAGTCTATCACGCCGGCCACCGCGGCTGATACGGCCAGCTTTTATTAGAAAGGACCGACAAAAATAACGTCAACGACCACACACAAAATGGCAGTCCCCCCACTGGAAATTGCCAAAATCCCAAAACAGATGACACGACCCAGCGGAAAAATTAAATAAATAAATAAAAGAGTCGGTCGGTGGGTAGGGAAACCACGCGTGTAGGGGTTTGACGTGGAGGCAGTCGGCCGACAGATGCTCAGGTGTGCCACCCGCGGCAAGTGAAAAATTGCTCAACCCACCTCATTTCCTCCGACTTTTCACATCTCCAATCTGGTGTGGCGCAATAGCTAGGTCGCTCACCTCCCACCAAGCCGCGAAAAGGGTTCGATTCTCGACGGGGGTCCCTCCAGGATGTTCGCAAGTGTGACTCAAGCCAGACGACGCCGCTGGTCGGCGAGTTTTCTCGGGGATCTCCCGTTTCCCCCACCTTCGCATTCCGGGGCTGCTCCGTGCTCACCTCGCTTCGTATTCGTCGGCTCTCAAAACCCCCGATGTTATAAGCCGTCCTACAACAACGCACAGTCGCCCTCGCTGGAGACGTTTTGCACGGGGATTACTAACGCCCCCGCTGTAATACGGGTGCGCTTATCGGCGACAGCGTAAACTCAAACGTAACGCACTGTTACAGCGACTGCTCATTGTGGTGGTTGGCAACACTGCGATGTGGTCGCCTAGTGACAGACTACCTGTTGTACACGTACGAGCTCGCAGATGCGCTTTCTCGGCATTCTTGCATCTAACTTCACCTTCAATTAAGTTATTCTGGATTGCTTTGCCGGATGTTTTCTTACTAGGATTTCCTGTTTATTTAAGCCCACAGATGCGATGGTTCCCGTTTCTGCACAGAGTTCAATTACATCCTGTATATTTACATTACATAAATGTCAGTAATACACGAAACAATTCTCACCTCCTTGAAGTCTTTCAGTGCAGTCCTCGCCTCTGCTCTACACGTAGACGCACTCTACGGCAGATCCATTTCACACGCGCTAGTCGCTATGCCATCACCATCGTCGCCCAACACGTTCACGTCGCCCACACTCACTCCGCACTACTCAATATTTGACTGCTGACAAAGAGGCACGCCCACTAGGACATATTGCCCTGAAACTGTTCGCCCTGAGCTTGTTTCTCCCGAAATTATTTTTCTTGGAGCCATTTTTCGAAGTCGCTTGTCCAAAAGTTAATGTTGCATGACTGGCATCTTGACCTAAAATTATTTTTCGCGCTAAGTCTATGTCCTGAAAACTTTCGGGCTGAAATTGTTTAGCCCGCCCCTAAATCGTTTGCCTTACAATCGGTTTCTAAAAGTTCATTATTTTTAATTAGTTCTAAAGTAATTCGTCCCTAAATAGCTATCATGAAATTGTTTATCATAAGATCGTTTGTCTGGAAATTATTTCTTCTGAAAACATTTATCCTAAATGAATGCCATACCACCTATTTACATGTTATCCCGGAGGCTTCGTTCATTTGCTTCCAATAAACTGTTTAACGACAAAAGCAGTACTCCTGTTGCTTCTGAGCAGCGAGGGAGGGATTTTAAATGTGTTAAATAAGACTAGCCAGATATCTACAGCCGCTGAAACCAAAGAATTTCTTTGAATGAAGTATGCATTACGACTTTTACCTGTTCAACAAAGTACACTAATATTACACAAACCCCAATCGTACAGCTTAAAGCACTGCATAAATAGCAGTGAACAATGAAAACGCAAGAGACCAGTTTCGTTACGAAAAAAGAAATTATAAAACAGACGCGCGACTAATAGTTCAAAGTTATTTTTATATGTGGTAGAAACATTTTCAGCCTAAGCTTAATTACTAATATACTACAGACATAACGCATACTATTAAGATGGTGCAATGAGTCCCTGGATAATGTGAAACCTGTATCAGCACCAAATTATTTCATGGACAAAAGTTTATTTGCTACCGTTTTGTTGTTCAGAATTTTGTGACATGAACGCATGTGTGGTCATTGATCGTAATGCCAACATAAACGAAAAAGTTCAGCTAATGTTATCTTCTCAGACACCAACGTTTTTTTTTTTTTAATTCAGACATAATTATACTTAAGAAGAAGCGGAACGCCTGCAGGTGGCAATATGCATTAGTCTCAACTGTTTTTATAATCGTGTAAAGCAGACACACTTTTTCTATACTATGGCACCTCAGCGAGTAAATATAGTTTCTGATGGGTAAGATCGCTGTTTGTTTCGTTTCAATGCAACGTGTATATCATGCCTTACACTGGCGAGGTGTATGTGTGTGTGTGTGTGTTACAGGTGGGGTAGTGTTAACCTATGACTAATGATTAGAGACCTGAAAAATTCGCGTTTTCATTTCGGGACAAGCTAGAATTCGAAACCACGTGCGTTTGTATTGCTAATGCTATTGGTCCACCCGTTAGTTTACACCTCCTGGACAACTCTGAGCCAATAATAATTGCACAATAAAATGTAGATCATATCACCGTATTCCGCTAATACAACAAGCAACCAAAGGGCAGTGATATTTGCATGATTTTACATACGACAATGGAGTATAACCTACGGTCGTTGAACTCGCAAATTTTTCAGGTCTCTACTAATGATAGGAACATTTCGCGAGTTCATTTCAGAACAAGAGAGGACTTCAAACACGTGTGCACTGAAGTAACGCTTGCAATTGGATCACAGTTTGCTATAGACAGCCTGGACGACGCTGAGCCAATAGCAGACTTGCAAGGAAACAAGTAGTGAACCCCATACTGCCAGGTGTGAGGTAGCACTGGCTACTCTCTGGAGCAGCAGCCAATGAACAGACATCTGAGCTGTGGAGTCCAGCGTACAGGTCACTGAACTCGCGAAGTTTCCATATCCCTAACTACCACTCTATACAGTTCTAAGAAGAAGTTGCTAAGGAAGAGGATGAAGAGAAGAAGAAAAAGAGAAAATAAGAATAAGAAGTAAGATGGTCAAAAAGATAAAAGGATATGAAGAATGATAAAAGAAGAGAGGATAATAAAAAGAAGATAAATAATCTATTAGAAAGAAAAAATATGAAGAAGAGGAAGAACAGGAACGTGTGGAATTGAGGAAAAATAAAAGGGAAGTAAGAAGAAGAAGAAAACTTGAAAACTTTAAACTTTAAAGAAAATATCGAAATGAAGAATAAGAAGAAGTAAAGATGGTTAATAGATTAACTGATTAAAAGTAGGAGATGAGAAGATATGATAATTAAAGAATTTATAAGAAAAAAGATGAAGAAGAAGAACAAGAAGGGAAGTAGCAAAGAATGATTAATATGAATGGAAGATTAATAATCAAAAACTTCGGATGGCATTTGGCTAAAAGAGGTGAGGTGGAAATTAATTTTTGTTTTTGTTGCTTGTATACAGTTCTGAGTGCTTAACTTGAACAAACGACGTCTGCCCTTAGGCCCGCTTCACACGGGCGGTTTCTCTCGCCGAGATGCATTGTGTTCAATGTAAGCGTCCACACACGGTGACAAGAAACCTCCCAGTCCAGTCCAGTACAGTGTGGTTTTGGAATCTTAGACACGATGTCTGACGAGGAAGCTGTCGCATCTCCTCAAGAAAACAGTCAGGGTGACAGCGCGTCTATCGATATTGACATTTTGATTGGCGAATTACATTCTCGTGAAGTGTTGTGCGATGTATCCGGCGAGGTGTATGTAGAGCAAAACATGAAGTTACTTATATAACTAATGAGCCTACTTTCCTCTACGTGAATGCAATTATTTTTTAATAAAGTTCATAAACGCTAAGATGGTAGATAGTACTTAATGTCTCGTTGACACCAATGTCATAAGAGAAAACCAGAAACAAGTGCAACAGTAGCGAGGCAATTACAAATACACACGTCATTTACATGGGACTGGAATCCAGAAAACCTCGTACAATAAGCTAGCGTTCAGCCAACTGCATTACGGAAGTCGGGTAAATTCGAATGTAATCAGTCTAAGTTTGAAATGGTTTACTAACATGAAATATTTACGCAGCCATCATTTTGAAAATAAATGCCTGAGTCTCTTAACACTAGTAAGTTAACATGACCTGCCATAAGGCTACTTATGTAAAATATTTGGTGGAAATCGATTGATAGGTTATAAAGATCCGACATAAGAAATATTTTCCTATTTGGTGCTATCTTACAAAATTGCCAAACAAAGAGGCTCTGAACACTATGTTTCTAATATAAGAAGAATGATTTGGAAGATTCGGGNNGGGGGGGTCAAGAGCCGACATCATGCTCTTTCATTCCGGTCACCCCACCCTCATATTGGATATGGATAATCTTAACCTTGACCCATGACCTTGATATTGACCCCATGACCATGACCTTGAATGATATTAAACCCAAAAAATACAAAACAATGCAGAAAAAACTTCAAATCCCAAAAATAATAAAAAAATAATTCAAAAAATTTAAAAATATTATAACAATTATTTATAAAATTATTTGAAGATCTACGGTTGGAGGTCCGAGGTTCGATTACAGATGGATCGAATAAGCTCCCAACATAACCGTACCTCGCTAGGTCGATCGGTGTCCATCTCTTCATCCATGTTAGATGTTGATGACCTTGACCATGACCTAGGATACCTTGTAATCGATAAATTCCAAAAATTCCAAAAAGTTTGAAAAAATTCTAAAAAATATTAAAAACCGTGGTAAAAATTACTCTGACGTAACCAGACTGCCACCTTGGATCCAGGTGACCTTGACTTTAACCTTTAAAAAACATTGAGCCTAAAATATTCGTAACATTGTTTTCAAAATTCCCAAAAATTATTAAAACTGTTAAAAATTATTTTAAAAAATTTAATGTATTTAATACAAATTGAATTAATAAATTTATAAAAAATTAAAAATCCGAATGTTTTGGTTTAGAGGGGATAGTGGACTGGAACCGAACAGCCATTGCGATACGATGACACTGGACAGCCATATTGAATTTAAGTTAACTTGAACTTAACCTTTGCACTTCACACCATGATATTATTGACCTCAAACCCAAAATCACAAAATTCTCCAAACAATTAAAATACTTAAAAACTTTCACTAATTTGTAAAAAAAAAAATTATTATAAAATTATTACTAAAAAGTTTATTTTAAAAAACTTGCATTTATGGAGGTTCCCTCAGCACCACGTCCAGCAGACGACTGACCCTCGCCAATGTTTCTCATTGGTTAATTAGTCTGTTCCCCTCCAATCCCTCCACCAATATTTCTCATTGGTTGATTATTTTTGCTCGCTTCACCCCCTAAAAGTGTTTTATATTGGTATACTACTCACGCTCGTTCTACCCACCACCAATGTTTCTCATTGGTTAATTAGTCTGTTCCCCTCCAATCCCTCCACCAATATTTCTCATTGGTTGATTATTTTTGCTCGCTTCACCCCCTAAAAGTGTTTTATATTGGTATACTACTCACGCTCGTTCTACCCACCACCAATGTTTCTCATTGGTTAATTAGTCGACAGGCTTCCACCTCCCTCACCTTTGCTCATTCCATCGTATGCAGCCATCTTGTTTATCGTTTGTCATTTGTTTTTATTTTCAATACCTAGGTGACGCTAGTGTATTAATGGTCGATTTCGTCGCCAGAACAGCTGTCGATTTAGCCACCATGTTGGTTATTGACCTTGACCTTACCCCAATGACATTGAACTCGAAATATTGAGAAAAAATCGCAGTACATACAAGGGTCAATTATTAGCTGGTCACAACAAGGGGCCATACCGACTAACAATACTAATAAACGACTGAGTGCACACAAGACCGAATCCGCCCAAGACTAACACCACCTAAGACTAACTCCACCCAAGACTAACTCCACCCAAGACTAACTCCACCCAAGACTAACTCCACCCAAGACTGGTTCCTGACGAGACTGACTTAACCCAATACTAGCTCCTGTCGAGACCAGTTCCTACAAAACAGAATAGACCAACCGACAAGGCCAACTGCCATACCACCAACCTATACAGACAAACGATGATGGACAATCTCGATAATGGTCTCCTAATAAGAATATCATCGCTAACCTCTTCTTCGAAGAATCTTCGCAAAACATTTCTACCAGAGCTGACCATACCAACGGGTCCTACTAACTTACCAAGCCAACTTACCAGACCAACTGACCAAGCAAACTAACTTGTTGCGAAACCATCTTCAAACATATTCCCCACATTTCATTCGTTCATCATATGTAATTCAGTCGATTTTAAACGACCTGAGTAAGGCATATAATCAAACTATAGCCCTGCTACTGCATGCCACTGCACTCACATAAGTTTGATCTAAAACTGACTCTCGCAATCGATTGTTTAAACCACTGATGTGGGCAGTATTATTTGTGTCAGGTTTTCCGCCTATGGCAGTATTACTCTGTTACTTTAGCACATCTGGGACTCTGTGTTTCGGAAGGACTAGCTTTATATGCAGATGTTTCTAATCATTGCTCTTCCATTCGTATAGAGCACGCCATTTCTCATGTTGAGAGAACTCCAATGTGTTCAATATGCCTCACCTGTGGAACTATGGCTGGAGATTTCCTTCCACTCAGGTCGATGGCCTACTTCTTTCCACTCCAGTGCGGGTGCAAATATGTGTCGTTCGCTGGACTTCCCTGATGCTTTCATCTCTCCGTGTAGATGGCACATCACCAGGTATCAACTCTCGAATAATAATCCTTCATGCCATCAGCGAGCGATTGCAATTTTCCTCTTGACGTCCACAGTGATGATTGTATGACACAGGTGGCATATTACAGAGTGCATCTGCATTACCATGGAGACGTCTGGGCATGTGCTGTACATCGAAGTCGTACTCCTGGAGGTATTGTTGCCGCCAGGATGTTTTGTCCTTCGGGGTTCCTAAAGTACAGTAGCTACCGCAGTGAGGTATGTTCAGTTCGCAGAATAAAGAATCGACATTGATACGGTATTGAAGAGTGAAACTGCTTTCACAATAGCCAGAAGTTTCCTGCGAGTCACAGAGTAATTTCGTTTTGGTTGATGTAGGACTTTGCTGAAGTACTCCAATGGCTTCTTATTTTTATCTCGTATTTGTGATAATACTGTCCCAATATTTACATAATTGGCTTCTGTGTCCAAGATAACGTCACCATTACTTCTTGGGACCCTAGAACTGGTGAGGATGTCACAACCTCCTTTCATTTCCGAAAATATCTTTTTAAAGTCAATAGTTTTGCTAAACTTCCGTTTTGATGCCGTCAACTCACACAGTGTTTTGGCAATTATGGCGAACATATTTTACAAAACAGCGGTAATAAGCACACAGACCGGGGTCACTGCGCAACTGTCTCTCGTCGGTAGGTATTATTACTTTTGCCTTCTGAGTGTGGGGGGAGGATCGTACGGTCACTCCGGTGGGAGGAGCGTAGGTTGGACGCTTGAGGCGGTGTGGCAGTACTAGGCTATAGTAACCGAGCCCAACCTACTTACCGGTTTCCGGAAAGGATGGGTGATGCGTCTCTTATAGCCTCTCAACATCCATGGCAACCCAGGACTTCTCGTGCCACCCCTGTTTAAATGGACTGGGCTCTGCCGCCCGTGCCCAATGGGAATCAGCTTCCTAGCGGCTGTGTAGGGGCATCTGCCGTGATGGCTTGGGCCGATAGATAGTACCAAGGCCCGACCACTTGGTGGGATGTTGGACCTCTTGGTATTCAGGCCATTGGGGCCCAAGACAGGAATTTCCCTGTGAAGAAATTCTAGGATGGTAAAGGACGCGTGTTTGATGTCAGCGGGGCCGGTCTTATGGGCGGCGTTGCGAGTACGGCTTTCGGTGACGACAATATGGGAATAAATCCGGACCGAACGATGGCGGTACCCACCTGTTCAGAGGAACTCCGCGTTTCCCTGCCCGTGGGCCTGGCGTTGGCGGTCAGACATTGGAAAACCCATAAGTGCCATGGAAATTAAGAGGTAGCATGGGATGATCTGTTTGGCCCATCCAGAGGTTCTCTCTGGTGTACGGATCAGGGGGGAGGATCGTACGGTCACCCCGGTGGGGGGAGTGTAGGTTGGTCATTTGAGGTGGCGTGGCAGTACTAGGCTATGGTAGCCGAGACGAACTTACTTACCGGTTTCCGGAAAGGATGGGTGATGCGTCTCTTATAGCCTCTCAACATCCATGGCAACCCAGGGCTTCTCGTGCCACCCCTGATTAAACAGACTGGGCTCTGCCGCCCGTGCCCTATGGGAAACAGTTTTCTAGCGGCTGTTCAGGGGTATCTGCCGTGATGGCTTGGGCCGATAGATAGTACCAAGGCCCGACCACTTGGTGGGGTGTTGGACCTCTTGGCACTCAGGCCACTGGGGCCCAAAACAGGAATTTCCCTGTGAAGAAATTCTAGGATGGTAAAGGACGCGTGTCTGATGTTGCGAGTCGGCCTGGTGTGCGGCTTCGTGTGAGCTCGGCTCCTGGTGAAGACAGCAAAGGGAGTAAAACCGGACGGTCATGGCGGTACCCACCTGTTCTGAGGGACTCCGCACACTCCCGCATGGAGGTTAGGCGACGCAGTCGGACACAGGAAAACCCATACGTGCCATGGAAATTAAGAGGGAGCACGGGATGATCCGCTTGGCCCATCCAGGGGTACTCCCTGGAATTTGGATCAGACGAGGTTGGACTCGTGCTGGCAGTGGTTGACTCCGCATGCTGGAGAAGGCTCGGAGAGATTCCCCCTCTTGCTAAAAGAGCCGGACGTTGAACAGGATTGTTCCGGGGGCGTGCCCGAGATCACGTCAGGGGCGTGGGTAGTGCTCCGGCTATACCACACGCTTGGTAATCTGAGTGCTAGAATCTCAGGCCTTGTGGTAGGACATGCTCTGTGCGATCTGCAATATCAGATCGGGGCTCTGCCTGGTGCGGCCTGTGTACAGGTCGGGGCAAACGGGTTTGGTCAATTCAGAAAGCGCTGGTCATGTCTGCGATGAGAGGGTGTGATCCCTCTTCCCCGCCTACTGGGAGGCCGGGGTGTGGTATGGCCTCGCGGCTAAGAGCGCCCCGTTAACAAATAAGACCACGACTCTGTCGTGTTTTAACAGTAACCTGGTGTACGGATCAGTCGAGGTTGGACTCGTGCTGACAGTGGTTGACTCCGAATGCTGGAGAAGGCACGGAGAGATTCCCCCTCTTGTTGAAGAGCCGGACGTGAACAGGGCATGTTCCGGGGGCGTCCCCGAAATGACGTCAGGAGCGTGGGTAGTGCTCCGGCCAGACCACACGCTTGGTATACTGAGTGCTAGGATCTCAGGCCTTGTGGTAGGACATTCTCGGTGCGATCTGGTAAATCAGATCGGGGCTACGCTCGGTGCGGCTTGATGAAAGGTTGAAGCTACGGGTTTGATCAATTTCGGTGAGCGCTGGTCATGTCTGCGTTGATAGGGCGTGATCCCTCTTCCCCGCCTACTGGGAGGCCGGGGTGCGGAATGGCCGAATGGCTAAGAGCGCCCCGTTAACAAATAAGACCACGGCTTAACGGCTGTTTTTCATGCTTAACCATGTCTTCTGAGTGTCAGTTTCTATTCCATTTGCCATAACTGCATGTCCCACCAAATTAACTTTCTGTTTGAAAAGATGGCATTTCTTATAGATCAGCTTTAAGTTAGCTGCGGCCACACTCTATAAACACAGATTCAAGGCGTGATGAGTGTTCTTGGGATATTTCCCTTTGTGAGTACAATATTGTCGAGATAAACCTGATAAATATCTGAGGGGAGAACTTTTTCCATTGAGCGTTCGAATGTAGCAGGAACATTGCACATCCTAAAACCATAACGGTGAACTGCCATGTTTCCATCCCTTGCATGCAGAAAGCGGTATTCCTCTGATTCTTCAGAGCTACTTTACGTTGCCAGTGATCACTTCTCATGTCTAAGATAGAAAACCACTGTTAACCTGCCAGACTATGCAAAGTGTCATCTGTTCTAGGGAGTGGATATGCATCTTTTCTCGTCACATCATTAAACTGGCAGTAGTCTCCACAGAATCTCACAGAGCCATCTTTCTTTTTAATCAGCACAATGGCAAATGTCCAAAGACTGACTGAGAGTTCGATAATATTTCGTCCCTTCATTTCCTTCAAAATTCCAACGACTGCATCATGTGAGACCAATAGCAGTCTTGGAGTTTGCTTTATTGGTCTGGCATCTCCTGCGTTTATACGAGATAGCATGCATCGTTGGCCATGTTATATGTTTTGGCTCGTAAGGAAAAGCAGCACGAGACTTCCTCAGTAGTCCAGCTATTACCTTCTCTTGCTTCCAGTTCAAGATTTCTCTTGCTCTTTCCAAATTCCCTTCAATGTTTCTGTTTCAGGCTTTTTTTCCCCATTACAAGCCTGACCCTTTAAGCTGTCAGTGTGTACCGTTGGACATGGAATGTTGTAAGCACTATGGTTGTATCTTGTATTAAATTAGTATACTGTTTTAAACTGGTGAAATCCATAATGAATACTTCTATCAAAGAAATTTTGTTGCAACAACCGTATATATTTTGCATACTATATTTAAGACATTTAACATCTTTCCGCAGCTGCTCAGTCTAATGAGACTCTCCGCATCACAAATACTGTTTATGTCTTAAACAAGAAGTTTCTATTTTTTTTTAATAAGGTAATTTGAAGATCTCGGTTTTTAACAAGTAATTCCTATAACAATTAATAAATGCAGGTCATAAGTAATTATATGATTTCTTTTTTAATTTCACATAAGGAAGACTCTCATAACATATTTACTCTTGGTTGCTCACAAAAACCATGTGTGTACATGTGTGCGTGGATATATATGTATACTACTAATATTATAAATGCGAAAGTTTGTGTTTGTGCATGTTTGTTACCACTCAGCTCCATAACGGCTGAACGGAGTTTGATGAAGTTTGGTATGTAGGTACTTTAGGTCCTGGAATAGGATATAGGATACTTTTTATCCTGGAAAATTGTACGGTTCCTGTGGAATAACAACAAAACGTAATTCTGCAACGGCTGGGAACGTGACCACAATATTTTCTTCCTCTGGTGTCAGAGTTTATCAGGCCGGCCAAGGACCTTTAAAATGGCTTAACGACTGCTATCAATCGATAACAACCGGGACCGAATATTTAACGTGCCCTACGAAGCCCGGAAGCGCTCAGATGTTATGCCACTAAACGGTTACCCATCCAAATGTGTGCCGCTGGGAACGTTGCTTAACTTTGGTAATCATTTAAGATCCCTCAGTCAAGCGCAGAAAGTAGTACCTAGGTACACTTATTTCTGATGCTACAGCTTGATGAAACTCACGTTTTGATTTTCATACATCGACGCTGGAAAGCGGAAATGTGGTAACTACGCGATAGTTACACAGATACACTCCAAAAACAATACCTTATTTCTTGGCTATCGGGTAGATAATATTTCCTTCCTTTTGGGTTGACGTAATCAGTTAAAAACCTAGGCCAACATAGTATAATTTTATAATTCTGTTTTCACATAAGTGAATCGTCTTTTCCCAATTTATTTATTAGTGTATCACTGTAAAACTCAATTGTACCCGGGCGAATCCGGGCCGGTTCGCTGTTATGTATGTGTGTATATATATATATATATATATATATAGACACACACACACACACACTTGAAGATGTGTGTAGATATATGTATGCACATAAAAGTCGTATAAAGTATAGTGATAAAGTGTGTGGTAATGTTCTATCAGTAGAGGTGCGTGAATTAGGCGAATCCACTCGACAGCAGTCTAGACATCTCACTTCTTCGCACACTTGGGCAACAATCTTCATTCATCGGCTGACGTGTGGGACCCCTTTTCTTTTTTGTTCAGCTTGGTTGCACGTTACACGGTTACGTTATTTCTTTCTGTTTGTTACCGGTTAAAGAGTTGAACAGCGCGTGTCTAAACCAGCGAGGTCCAATCATGGAAGGTGCATTAGAGTACTCGTACTTAAGGCGCCCGTCTACCTGGCGCTTGAACTGCGTTGCAGAGTGTTCCAAAATACACGTTTTTCAACGAAACTATTAAGCGTGCGTCCAACGTGCTGATCTACGATAGGAACACACACTTCAGACGAGAGCTGTTAAGTACTTTCAAAATATCACGTACGTTAGAAACATCAATTCAGAGTACTCCAAAACCGCTCAAAAAAACGGCCTTTCCAAGGCGCTGTAGCTCAAAATGCACGCATCAGATACATACAAAACTACTATAGGGGCCTGCACTGAACCTTCCTAAAGACTTCCCACTAATAAAATAATATGGTCACCGCTGAAAGTCCCATAGGTACACGCAGCACGACGAGAACACTGCACGCCAGTTCAGAGCCTTGCACTTAGCGGCGATGGCGTACTTGATGCGCGTGGCAGTGTCGCCCTTATCGCTCCCGCGCTTCTCGGCCTAAACGTGGGAAAAAGTTCCAGGTAGACGGGGGAGTCTAGCTTGCCTCCGAAAGAACTAGCGACATTGAGGTATCTCTGTCTATCAGCATGAAGAGGAACAGACACGCTGGTACACGCGCGACGTGAGTTGAAAGCCATTTCCACTTCTGTGCGTTGTCGCAGCCTGCGTGCAAGACCGACACCGACGGCGAAGACGTGCTCCGGCGATGAGTATTTGCAGCAGTGGAAGCATGGTGAGCGATCNGTGCAAGACCGACACCGACGGCGAAGACGTGCTCCGGCGATGAGTATTTGCAGCAGTGGAAGCATGGTGAGCGATCACGAGTGTTTGAACGCGTTCACGCGTCGTAAGCTCGTCGTTGCGAAACATGTCTGCGGGGAAATGTAGCACCTACTGCATTACGTAGACAGTAATATCGTGTAACGCGACGTGTAATAACTCCTGCTTTCAATAAGGGCGCCAGTTGATTGCGTGATGTCTGCATGCGGGGGAGTGTCTTTCTGCATTACGTTTCCAAGTGTTTACAAGTACCTACCCGCTACGTACCATTGATATAACGTGCAACTCTAATTATATATTCCGTATTAGATAATAATGTAGTAGAAGTTAGATAAAAATAAATTATTTGCTTTCCAACGCATTCCCATAGCATGTGGTATTTTTTTCTGAAGTTTATTTGTGTCCGAAGGTAAATTAGACTACTTTGGAAGTTTTCCTTAATTACGAAACTTTAGACGCTTACGAGTTCTTGGGTGCTTAGGAATGATCCTCGTCACTTCATTCCCAGACTTTAAAGCAGAAGCTTATGATAGCGATTATATATATANAAGTCCTGCTAAGTTCTATTTTAGGATATTCCTCCACTAATTCAAATGAAAACTTAAAGAAGTGTATCAAATTACACCAACGGGACAACGCACCGCAATCGTGCGCACTCAGTGTAATAATACTTTGCATAATAACTATTTCTTACTAGGCGTTACTAACACACCAGTTTTCTCACTGTTTTATTCGTATTAATTATAAACAAAATATTACAATCAAAAATAAAATATAAATAAAATTTAAATTTGACCAAAAATTAGGTACTTTTATTTTCTTTTATGTTAACAGACGTTATAAAACGCTTGTGATACATGACATAATTGGGAAATAAAAAAACACGCCACACATGATGTGATTTTTCAAATGTTTAATTCAAAAAGTGTGAAGCAATAGCGATTATATATATATATATATATATATATATATATATATATAATTTTTATGTAATTCCGAGAAAGACGCGTAAAATTATGTTTGCTTCCAGCGCGATTTCGGGGGAAAGGAGTAGGAATTTTGTGAGTCTGATGTAGAGCAGTGGCGTAGTTATGATGAGGGGATACAGGAATTGTAACACTATCCTCTTTTCCCCTGAAATAGTTTAATAATATAGTCATAATTGTTAATAATCCTTTAATTGTGATAGACATATGTAATTTCTGTAAATCGGAGAATTCTATTTTATTGAGAAGCAATTTTTCTCCTGATAACTGTCCTAATTAACACGTGTGTCAGCACTTATACTGTTACTTCCAACTTTTCTGAAGCCCTGCTGAAGTTCTACTTCCAGAATATTCCTCGGCATCACAAGCAAAGTTCAACGGCGTCTAGAAAACGACGCCGAAGGAACAGCGCACCACCTTCGTGCGCATTCACTGTTATAATATTTTGCATGACAACTGTTTCTTACTAGGTGTTTCCAATTCACTTATTTTCCTATTCATATTAATTATGAATTAGATATAATATTTTATAGATAAGTTATAAGTGAAGGTCCAATTAAACCAAAAATATAGGCTGTTCACGATAAAGTGAGAACTTTTGAGGCCCTGGTTACTTTTTCCTTTCAGCAATTTGTTTATCCTTTAACCACCTTTCAAAATAAATACAGCCATGTTAGTAATATACACAGAGCTTGTATTTCACCGCACTATTAATTTAACGTCTGAGGTTACAATTAAATATATTTATTGACTATTGTTCCGAATGAGAGGGCTTTCAAATGTGCTCACTTTAGCGCGAATAGCCTAGAAGATAATTTTACGTTAACCGATGTATAAAACGTTTGGTTTCGTTCGAAAAAGTGCGAAGAAACCGCGAATAGACAATACCAGTGTGACCTCGCTACCCTTTCGCTTTAGTCAATGTAACTCCTCCCATGAGAGACTCCTGACTCCGCCACTCCGCGTAGAGCGCGCACGCAGCCTGTAGTCGACTGGAATGGCACTGCAGCTAGAGGAAGT